>VYXF01007933.1:205980-216623 GCA_013397295.1 Polioptila caerulea | reverse complement strand
AAAAAAAAAAAAAGAAAGAACAATCAAATACCAAAATACAAAGGAAAACAAAACAAAAGTAAGAGGAAGAAATAAAATGAGCTCAGTTTTCTGACCATGTAAATCATCAGGAATTGTTTCATCTCAAACACTAAATGCCCCAGCCATTGCTCGCATGTAGAGATAAGACATTTCCACCTCCACATGACAGCTCACACAGACCGTTTCTTGTTTATACCCCTATTAGGAGTTCACAGCAGTCACCGAGATTATTTCGCTTGATTTGATCCCCTCCCTGCTCTCTGTGGCTCATTTACCAAGCCCTGTGCAAGGCTATTCACGTCCCTTGGGAAGATCCAAAGTCAGCATTTGTGCTGACAAAAGCCGCAGCCAGATAACGCTCCCTGGAGCCCTGGCCCCCACAACCTGGGTTCTTTCACCCAGGTCACCTTCCGAGGCAGTTCTCTATGCTGTTCCCATGCCACTGCTTTTCCCACCTCTCTCAACATACCAAAGCCAAAATAGGCTACATTGACAACTGAGGTGACAACAGGGAGAGCTGTGAGGTTGGTGTCCGCGGTTGTTCGATCCCGGGTTTGCTGGTACAGCCTGTCCATTGCAAATAAAGTGAGAGTGCCTGAAGTACATCTGGTTAAAACCATAATACATTCCCAGAATTACCCAAAACTCTTCTCGTGGACATGAACATGCACATAGCATGTATGACTGCTGGTGATGAGCCACTGCTTTTGCAGGTATTCTCTTATTGCTCAATCAAAAGCTAAAGGGAATCCCATTGTATTTCATGAGTAATGCAAAAAAGCAGTTTCTTCCACAATATAATTATTAAAAAAAGCTCAGCTCCAGATAACGTTCTCTGCTAGCTGAAAAATCAATTTTTCATGTTAGTTTCTGTAAATGACTTTTGGTGAATTATTGCCAGCCTACTGTCCAACCATACACTTACTCATATAGGGTAAAATGTAATTGATAAATGAGATACCCATTTCTGCTCTAAAACCTGAAGTAGCAGAAAACGCCTTTAAAAAAAAAAAAAACGAAACAACAAAAAAACCTTTGAAGAAGTTCCTGAAAAATTGCTTTTTTTCCATTGTGGAGAACACCATCAACACCACTGAAGAATGACAGCTGAATTTTGGCACATGTCCACAGTTTGCAAAATTAAGCAAATATTNCTTAACTTTGGAGTTTTTTTTCTATATTTTATAGTCCTGGAAGCTTTCATGTGCTGGATTCATTAAAAAAAAAAAAAAAAAGAAAAGAAAAGAAAAAAGATAACCCACACAGCTAGGTTGTCTTGTCTTGCACCCCTTTCTGGTTGAGGCCCACAGCCTGTTTGGACAAAAATATAAGAGATCATAAAAGCTAGTTGGTAAGAATTTGCTCTGATAAGATAAAGCAGATATGCTGCAGCATAACCAAATCAAAACACTTCAGCCAGCCGTGCTTGAAAATTTACAAACATTTTACTAGCTGCAAAACTTGTTGCTTACTGTACCCAAAACACAATGGGAACGTTCTGAGGGGTGGGGTGAGGAGGAGGGTATTTATTCCAATGCAACATTTGTCTTGAAGTCACAGAATAGACTATTTTTTTCAGTTAAATATTCCTGGAAGGAAAATATTGTAGCAGGCACAGATTTTTTTTATATTTTTTTTTAAGTATTCCCCACATTATAGTAACACTGCATTCTTTTTGTTTAATATTACAGCTTGTAGCTGTTCTAACTGAGATACAAGTCTCCTGAGTGAGTGTTAAAACACTTCAGTATTACTGTCTTAACTTCATCTGTAAAATATGAAGAAAAAAACTGGAATTGTAGCACTGAACACTAAGCAACCTTCCAGAACATTCCAGCCTTTAACCTCTGTGCCAATCAGAGCTCTGCATTCATATCACTCACTGAAATAGATAATACATGCCATACTTGTGAAAAAAAAATTGAGGACCTGCAACTACAACCAATAAAATATTCTTTCATGTTTTTTGGATGTGATCAAAGAACAGAGGCTTCTAGAACGTCGTCCAATAATAAATTATAGAAGTAGATATCTGAACTTTGTGTGATTCATTTGCACATGTGACCTGGGAAAGAAATCAAATAAGTATTCTGGAAGGAAATCAAAGACAGAGTCAGTCTGAAAAAATTGAAAATAAGAGCTGGAAACAATAAATGATACTTAATCTAGAATACATCAGGTAAAAACAGTAGTAGAGAACCCAGAAGCATTCTCTGAAAGGCAGATGTGCAGATAGAGGCAGCAGTATTTAAAATGGACTGTAGCTGAGACTACTGACATCCCTGCACACGACACAGATGTTATATACCAGCAGCTATGGCCAAGGCCCAGATGGTCACTCCTGATATCTGTGACTGTTTACCTAAAAATCACTGAACAAGGAAGTTGTAGGAGTTGTTGGGGTTATTTTTGCTAAGCCCCTCATCACTCTTATTTGTTCCTGGATGCTTTAGTAGTGAAAAATCAACATTGTTACAGTGAATCAACCAAAACAATTGACTCAATCAAGAGGCTGGAGTACAAAGACCAACCTACAAATGCAGATGTGAAAACACGTCAGTAGGGAGATACTGAAACATTTGAGTTCAAAGAATTTGGGAACAAAGAGTTCACCCATTTACTCACTCCCCCATCTCACCCAAGTTCAACAGCAAAGGAAAAAAAATTATTGCATGATTTCAGAAACAAGGTCTCTTATGCAAGAATCCAAAAGCAGTTTTGGGGAATACAGTGCTGAGAAGTAAGTCTCAGGGTAATCTCCTAGCTGGAACCTAGAAAAATGCCTGAAGTAGACTGTGGGATTAAACACTGTCACATATTATTTCATTCATTTATACTTTATTGTCTTTGTCAGCAGAATTTAGCGCAGAACTCCATTTGTCCCTCCTCCCCTTTCTCCAGTTTTCGATATTTTGACCTGCTGCACACATTTGTTACAACCACATAATAAGATTGTTTTATTTTATACATGACATTTTCTTCCATTTTTACATGTCACTGTATATTCTTATAAGAAAAACAGTAATCTACTCTAAATTATGGCAATGCTGAATTTAGTGTGGGGCTCAGCTGGGAACCTCAGCTTTGTAAATTCAGGCAGCAACAGTGTGAATTCTGTTAAAAATAACTCTCTTCTGGCTGAACAATAATGAGCACTGAATTCTACAACTTTCTTTCTAACTAAATGTGTTTGTTACTCCTGAAAATAAAATTAGCTTTGTATTTTATTTTAAAGCAATAAGAAAATGATACAATTAAAGAAATTACAAAAAGAAAGCAAGGGGGATAGAAAGCACTAGACATGTAGGGGAAAAAAATGAAAGGATGATGAAAATTAACGAAAATAAAAAGGGGGGGATGTGTCAAATCAAACACAAGATATTCTACTGGTGTTCACTTCTGCAAAAGAACAGACTAGGGTATCCAGTCAAACTAGAGATATTCAGGGTGTTTCATAGGGCTGCAACCTGATGCAAACTTCACTTGTTCTGTAAGTGCCTCACCATGTAACCACTCTGTGCTCTGGTTTGCAGATCTCATCTTTGTGAACTACTTCTGGGTAGTCTCCAGTGGGTGTATGCCATTACAATCTGGTTTTTGATCCCCTCTTTCCCATTCAGAGTCACTGTGAGAACAGAAAGCTTACTTCCCTCTGGTGAGATGTCTCCAGGTGTCTTGGAAAAACCTCTGGAGGTTCAGTCATGGCCCTGCAACCCTTCCAAGCGTAGGACCTTATGCTCCATGATTTCGGCTCTTTGCATAAAGTGTGTTATAATAGAATAAAGCACTAGAAGGTTCAAATTCTGTTTTTTATTTCTGAAAGTAATTTTTAATAACTCTTCAGGAAAAGTGAGGGCCATTTTTAAAAATTATTATCTCTAATATCATCTATATATAGATGTATGAAGCCAGACATCTATTTTTGAAGCAAACGGAACACATTTAGACGCTGAAATAAAGGTCAGATTTCCAGAAATGATCTGCAGCTGGAAGCTCTCACCACCCTCAACACACTAAGCTCTTGGAAGCCCAAGCAATATATATAGACACCTAAACAAGAGCTGAGTTGTTCAGAAAATCTGATCCCAATTGTGAATACTAACACCTCCTAAATATCCTCCCAGTGGGTTCTGAAAAGCTGACTTACCTACAGCTCCCACTGACTGTGAATCCCTATCATTGAAAACCAGAGCCACAGTTGCCTGACTGGAGACTGCTGTGGTTCCAACCATGAAAATTCACTTTTGAATTTTTAATTTGAAAATATTCATCTTTGCTCCAGCCACACATGATTCAATTTGTCAGTGTTTTTCAAGGACCCGGTGCTGAAAGGCAGAAATTACAAGGATGTACTAAAACTTATTAATGACACTCTCTAAAAATGAGCCAAACTTTCAGGGCTCCAGAAGCACCCATTTAAGTTAAACAGTTATGCTAGTGAAAATTCCACTATATTCTAGGTAAATGAGGGAAGAGGAGAGCTTTCTGCTGGGAAGTTTCAGCTGGGTATGATTACGACCCCTTTTATACACACCATAAGCATTCCATGACTTTGAAACCATCTATTTTTCCAATTAAGATGTCAATGAAAAAAAAAAAAAAAGGATCATACAGGGCTGATCTTAAAAAGTCTAAAAAGTCAACATCAGCCTCAATTCTGTGTTGACACTTTATAGCTTATTTTCCAAATACTTTATTTCCCACCCTCACAGAATTAACATTTTCTTCAATTGTCACTGCAACTTAATGATGTCAACATAAAACAAGGATTTTCTTCATCACTTACATACCATGAGGTTGCCTTCAATTTAACTTGTGCTAAAATAACCCCAAAACTGGCATGGATGTTTCCCATCCATGCTCCTACTTCCATACTCCAGCCCTGGGACAGTTTTGTGTACTGGATTTTGAAAGCATAGTACTGATATTGCTTAAAGAATATCACTTTCATTTTTAAATGTAATAAAAAGTAAGAACCCTACAGTTTCCCATCAGAATGTACTACTTCAATCCTCTCACAGAGCCTTGCAACCAAAATTAAGGGTTTTTACCCTCAAGAGAGGAAAAAGAATAGAACTTAAAGTGCAATGATAAAAAGCTTTCATAATAATGAATCTCAGTCCATTTTTTTCTAAAGCCATGCAAAAGATTGAACAAGAGCTGATGAAATTACCTCTAGAACAACCTCCTTGCATGATATAAATATTATACCCGCTGTAAATTGACCTGCATGATTTCTAATGCATTAGGATACATGGATTAGGAGAAGACATTAGAATATTTTCTCACAATAACTTTGAAGAAGAAAGAATAAAAAAAAAAGGAAATTTAAGAGAGTGTCTGACAAGTATCAATATTTCCAACTACAAATTAAGTTCCTTATAATAAATTTTAGTTTTCAGTTCAAAAAAAGTTAAAGAGATTTTAAAGATTGTCTTAATAGTTCTGAATATATTCACAGTCTGGACTAAAACTACCAAAACTACTGAAATAAACCCATTTTATGTACTTGAGTAGTTTTTTAATTGCATAGAGATGGTAAATTTTAGCCTAAGTAATAAGCTGTGATTTTCATCCAGCATACATAGACCTTTTCCTTCATGAAGGCAGGTGGTTTTTCTTGGGGGTAGTGCCAGAGTTTTGGGTTGTTTTTTTCTTTGGAGGGAGAAGGATTGCTGATTTCAGGGATACTAAAAGAAAAGTGTATTTCCAGAAGGATACCAGCATTTTAACTCGGTCTCTCATTACAAAATGTATATCCCTGTGACTGATGGAGACACAAACTCGATGAATTTTAGAACACCAAAGGACCATGCTGATATTTCAAAATATGAACTGTTTTGGAGAGCAGCAGAGAAGACACGACCTGAAGACAATTGTGCCTCCCTGTGGCAAACGAATACCAGGAGAGGCCAGGCAAACTACTGAGCCTCAGTTCCAATTTCTTTTGCCATCAGCCACAGCCCTGTTCTGTGGGCAAAGCAATTGTGGAACACTTGCCCTGCATTTCCAGAACAGTTTGAAAGCACAACTGGATAGCTCTAGCACCATCATATGGACTCGAGCAGCCGTAGCACCAAAGGTTCCCCTGAGCACGCTCTCCTCTTTATGCTGTGGCAGAAAATCGCCAGGGCAAAACCACACCAAAACCACAGACAAATAGAGTAAAAAAAATAAACCTACAAAACATCCACACAGGCAAAAAGCCTCACAAGTTTTCCTAACTTTGGGACTTCAAAGTTTAAAGCTTATGCTGTATTTTGATTTTTTGATTAAAACAAATTGAACTACACCAAGCTTCACTCTTGGCATCATCCTAATATACATACAGGCACATTTTTACAAATTCAGAGAATAAAACTATTTTTTTTGCAGAGCACCAGTTAACATCTAATCTTTCTTGATGCTCCATTTCCATTCTCTGCTTCTAGTTCTTCCAAATCTGTTCCTTCTTCCCTGCTCAGTCTTGAAGGACTCCATAGTGCCTTTACTACAAGTTCCTTTTTCTTTATTTTTCCACATTTCCTGAAGCGTGTTACTTTTAAAACTAAATCTAAAGTTATCACAGTTGGCCTTGTGCCATTACTTAGTTCAAACCTGATCTAGTCAGATCTCTAGAAATAACTGTATTTTTATCTGAATGAAGACTGCATGAGCAACAGTCAAGGTAATTACATTACCCAGATAGCATCATCCCATAAAGGTTAGTGAAGCATTTTCAGATGTTTCATCTTATTTCAGAAACAAGTATTTTTAAGAGAGAAAAGTTATTTTAATTTTTTTTTTTTTTAGATCTCATTCTCTTTAGTTTGTTTTTCGTTTCTTCACTGGTAGAGTGGAAAAATGGCAGAAAAAAATGGAGGAACTAAAGTCAGAAACCAGGTACACCAAATGCTTTCTGGAAATTACAATATTTTTGACAAAACATCCTTTTTGTTGGATTAATTCTTATTCAGGTTGCTTATTATGTTTATAATTATTCATAATTTTACAATTATTCACAGCTGTCTGGTAAGTCTTTTCCTATGGCAGCACAGCACAGATTTACCCAAAAATGGCATCTCTGCTCTCACTCACTTAATGCTACACCATCTAGTTGGATGGGCAAAGATGATACCCTCCCAGGTTAAAATTCTAAAATTCTGTTCACTCAACAACTAATCCACACTCACGTGCTCTTGGCGAGTGTGTGCAGCTCTTGCTCTCTCAGACTCTACCTGAAATATTTAGCTACCACTTTTTCAACATTTTGATAAACAGACAAATCAAAGGCAGGGAACTGATAATTTGTTTTGCAATGTAAGTTAACCAAGAGCCAATTTTTCATTTCTAAATTTGTAATTCTCCTCTCAAGCTCTGTCTACTCTTATTAAACATCAGTGCTTGCTGCAAATAAACCCTTTAGCACAATTTTTTGGATCAAAGTTCTAGATAAATCAGCTATTTGTTTAAAAACCAAAAAAAAAAAGGAAATAATTTCTTCAATGAATCAAATCTAGAGGTCAACAGCACTCAAGGCTTTTCAAAATCTTGCCCGTGTTTACTCTTTTTGAGTTCTCATATTCATGAATCCCTCATTTAGAAGAGAGTTGAGATTAAAATGCCTTAGCAAACCAGAATGAGAACCAGGGAAATTTAAAAAGGAAAAAAATCTGCACTGAGCCAGGTAGTCTGCCCCTGCAGGCTCAGGATTGTTCCCTACAGGGCATTTTTAGTTCGAAGGGAAAACTGCAACTTTCCAACTGAGTCCAAGGGGGAAATGTTCATCAGCTCTTTTGAAGGACTTTGAGTAGCATCAGTTTCCACCTCTACATTGCAGAGAGGGTCAAAAATAAAAACAAACTGCATTTCAGATGTAGGAGGAAAGCACAAGAGCCCACCGAGTGACACAGCTGCTGTTAGGCAAGAAGGAGAGAGGAATGCTGAGCCAGAGGACTGGATTTCATGCTGCTGGTGGCTAAATACGTGGCCTCGAGTTGAAATTCCCACTGCTGCCTGTGCCACAGAAGGGAGGATGGGAATGAGGCTGCAGCTGGTGCAACCCAAGGCAGTTGGCACTCACCTGCAGGGCCAGGATGAGTAAACCACGAGCAAGGGCAGAGGGATGAGCTGAGCACACACTGAGCCTGAGCATTTCCTTCATTCCCCTTCATGGGCAAAGTCTGCAGGGATGTGATCATAATATTTACAGAAAGAAAGTAATACAGACCTAGCTTTAGATGTTAAATCAATTGTGTTTCAGTTGTGCTGTGCCTCTAAGCTTCATTAATTCCTGTTAGCCTCGAGGCTTTAATTAGCCTTGAAGGCAGAAATAGTCAGTTCCAGAAAGATGTCTTCCCTCTGTGTGCTGCACACAATGATAGGAAAAATCAAATCATGGTATTTCAATAGGAGGATATTATAAAAGAATATTATAACTCATAGAGAAAAATTCGGAATAAATCCAATGTATTCAACTTGTATCTGATGTTGATAGAGGTTGGCTCATTGTTTATGGTCTCTGTGATAATAACCCATGAGAGATTGAAGCTCTGCTCTATTAAGTGCTTTGCAAACACAGAGAAGGATCTGCACCCCACTGTAAAATGTTACAGTTCAATTAAAAACATTCCCAAAGCCCAGCAAATCTATGTCACAGTAGAAATTTGTGTACCATGTGTACCACATCACAAAAATAACTTCTTTTTCTTTTTTCTTTAATCAAAGTGAAAACTATCAGAATTTTAATTCACTTAAGGGCTAATAAGGTGCTCTGCATGCAATTGAACACATTGGAAAAAATCCTAAGCAGTACTCTTCCTTGAGCCACCTAAAACTATACTGCACCTACTTAGAAGACTCATTCAGTCATTTCAAACATTTCAAAACATTGAAAAAAATTTCAATTTTTATGACACAGCAGCTCAGTGACAATTATTTCAGTACTGAGATCCTACACATCTTACCTAGAAACTTCAGGAGTGAATTATTTGAGCCTGCTTACCAAAGATATAAGTAAATATATGTAGACCAACATGAAATGAACCCTTTGAACATGAACTCAATTCTTAATCATCTATTTATGGAAAAGCCTTTTTATTGTTACTTTTCCATCTTACTCAGGCTTTTTGCAATCTTTTCCTAAGTCTATTCTCCCAGAATGCCAATCTCTTGCTAACATTCTCTGCTTGCTTATCCTGCACATTCCTTTAATACTATCAGATACTATTAAGGATTCAGTACATTATTTTAAATTGTATTTGATACAGAAAACCACATATCATTGAAATTCAAGCAAAACTAGTTAATCCTTAAAAATTCAGCATATGTGTGTAAAACACCTCCATAAGGTCTTGTGCATGTATGATGATATCAGTTCTTCACTTTGGGTAAAATGGGCATCTGAAAGAGCGAGATAAAAGAAAAAAACAACCATATCTTAGGAAAGATAAAACTATCTTTTTGCAATCTAAGTGAAAGATTTGGATTTAAGAGATGTAGGGTCACTGCCCAGTTGCAAAGAACTTTTCCTACCGTGGCTTTTCCTGCATATTACCCTAAGAGAAAATAAGACTGAATGTAAAACAAATTATTCACTACAATAGCAAAATAAACTTTTAATATTTAAAAAAAGCAATAAATAATAGATTTTAGTTGTCAACCTAAAACTATTTTACAGGCAGATTAATTCTTATTCAAACACACACAACTGGACTAACAAGCTAAGTCAGGGTTTTTGGTTTTAAAATACACCAAAAAATCTTCAGATATTTACTCCTCTGTTCTAGAGACCACTGTAGGCAGATGAAACCTATCACAGTTATCATTATATTCTGAACTAGTTTATTTGAAAATAATTTTGAAGTCAAGGTCTTGTGATACTTTATGACCTCCTTTACTCTTCCTCTGAAATATTCTTGGATGGACTTAAAAGAGAGCTGCACATATGGTCTACCAGATTAAACAGGGAGGTAGGAAGGTCAGATTATTACCGGAATAATTTATATCTCCTTTTGCACTGGCTGTGTATTACATGAGCTGTAAGCAAATGAGACTCCCCGAAATTTACAGTCAGCTACATTTTGGATTGAAAATCAGACTAGGGAAAAAGAGATTTTACATTAACCAGAGAACAGAAATCATGACAAAAATCTGGAGGTGAGCAGATGGCAATTAGAAAGATCTTACCATTCACCTGGAACTGAGTTCTTCCTGCAGCATATACTTCACCTATTGTACTTATTTAAGTCAGTATTTCAGATTTTGACATTTGTAACCACTTTACCAGGGAAAAGAGATCTTTTTTTCTTTAGCCTTCCTCTTCACATCAGTGAAGACAACCACTCAGTGGTCATTACAGTGTACTCCTGCAACTGAAGGCAACACTCCACTAAAAGAAGTTGTGCTGCTCATTTGATGACAGCTTGATTCCTCTTTAAGAAGTTTCTTGCAAAAATTTACTGGAAAGGCCCCGTCATCTAGGATGGTCTGTGATATATCCACAAAACAGAGTAATTTTAGAAGGTGCATGTTCTGCAATAATCCCAGCAAAGCTGATCTTTCAGAAACAATCTATGTAGAATAAGGAAATCTTTTCACAGAATTTTTAAACAAAACATACACACACACTCTTCAGGGGAAAA
>VYXF01007933.1:186195-200274 GCA_013397295.1 Polioptila caerulea | reverse complement strand
CTTGGCTTCAGCCACCCCCATGTACCAAAATTCCAAAATCTACTTTTCCACCCTGTGACAATCTTAATATTATTCTATTTAAATTTGTGAGACTTGTATTTTTTCTTTTAAAGCTGGCAATCTCTCCCAGGGACTAAAATCCAACCCACAGGTGTTTTGGGCTTGGTGCCAGGGCTTCTGAGCCCTCTGGGCCTTCTGCACAGGTCCCTGAGCCCCCAGAGCAGTCAAGGACAAGCTCTGGGTTCCCACAACCCTCAGCATCTTTTCCAAGGCAGGCAGGCAGGTGGGAATGCACTGCAAGCACAGTGATATGGCAGCCAAAGGAGTGCACCAGGTACCAAGAAACAGGGACAAACTCCTCTCAGAGGGCAAGGGACAAGAGCTCAATCAGCGCAGGAGGTAAATGGAAAATTGCTTTTAGTCGTCGGGGAAAAAAAAGCTCTTACACAGAGGGTGGTCACACTGTGGAACAAGTTGCTTTGTTATGGAATCTCCATCCTGGGAGCGACTCAAGAAACAGGGAAAGGCCCCAGTAGCCTCAATGGACTTCTGAGTTGCATTTACCACGAAGAAAGCTCTGCTGTGACTGCCTGGGACCAGCCAACTTCCCCTCCCAGCCTAATGTATCCCACTAGTTGATCTCCCTTTCCACCCCACGTTCAGGATTCCACAATTTGGGAACAGAAAAGAGAAAGCCTCCGCTGTGGAAAGGAGAGGCATGTTTTCTGCCACAGAGGCAGGGCAGCAGAGGCTGGGCAAGGCAGAAGCACATTCAGCTGCACACTCAAAACTCTTTTTCCTTTTTAATGCTTTCTCTATCCTCTACCCCCTTAGAAAAAGATGGCATGCACTAAAATCATAAACTTTATCACTCTAGCTTCACCTCTCAAACAGTATTTTTCTGGAAAAGGCTACCACATGCTCAGTTTTCCAAGGAATTTTGAAGAGCACTGACCTCCCTGCAAGCTGCAGAATGTCTACAGCTGGAGATATGCTGGATCCAGGAAGCCTTTCATATTCTACCCTAAATCCATCACAGTGGATATAGCATTTTAAAAAATTGTTAATTTCTGAAAATAGACTTTTGCCAATTAAACATCTGGCCTGTGTAACAACTATTATCTGAAGACTTCTGCATTTTCTTTTGGCTCCTTCCGAATCTGTTTGTAATATTATTTCTTGAAATTTCAAATTATCTACTGAAATAATAAAAGTTTTCAAGTGTCCTAAAGAACAATCTAATTTCAATTTTACTGCTGTAGTAAAATTAACAATTCCAATCAAGCATTTTCCCTACAGTTCACAAGAAAGTTAGAATTGCATTGAAACTGTAAAATTATTTTTCATCTTATCAACATATCTTATTAAACTAAGTAACAAAGTTTCCTATCACACCAATGTCTACTTACTTCTCACAAAGAAGAATTCCTAACTATTTAAAAATTGAAAAAAATATAGGACTTAGTTTCATCCTTCCCAGCTTCTAGTGCACAGTTAACTTCAAGATACTTCTGGTTGTTTCATTTTGGTTCTCACTGTATTTCATGTGTTAGTGGTGTACTTGCTCAAATGTAACTTCAAGAAAATTAAATCAAATACAGTAATGCAAACTGATAAGCTGCAGAGTGAAAAAAGTCGTCGGGGAATCTCACTTGCACACAGAGATGGCATTCAGAAAGTTATTGCCACTTCTAATTATCACAAGCAAACAGCTGGAATGTGAAATTGTTAGTTAGTGACCAAAAGTATACACAGATCTTTTATTTAAATTTATTTCAGACTGGAAATGGGCTCTTGGAATGAAGAAAACCTATAACTAATTGATTTATACGCTCAAATGTGTTTATTTCAGTTAGAACATAAACATTTCGTACATTCCTGAAAGACCTGGCAAGGAAATTAACTGAGAAATGATGATGTTTCTTGCTTGAGTATTTTATCATTGTTCATTCTATTATTGCTTTTTTTTCCCCTACTGGATATATGAAATATGCAAAAGTTCCTATTATTGTTATACAGATACATAAACAGAGGAATTTGGCTTTTCCCTGACACCATTGCAAAGGAAAATAAAACAGAATTTCACCTATTGTTGAAGTTAGGCACGGTTGTATTTTTTTCAAAACTACATTTACTGCAGACCATACATGTGAGAATTCAGGTCAAATCTCATTCAGCCCCATCCACTTTTCTTTCTGTCACACAGACTCCCTTTATTTCCTCCTGCCATTTCCCAGGCTTTCTTGACACTTGGAGCAGCACCACTGAGGAGCTGGGAGGGATTATCCTAACCTATAACAGTGCTCCATCAGAAAAATGGGCATTGCCCTAGGAGCCACTTAATGAGTAATTAACAGTATATAACCAGCAACTTGAAATAATTATTTCCCAACATTTTAAGTGGAATTAAAAAAAAAAAAAGGGTCTCTTAATACCAAGAAGGCTCATTTTGAATAAATACCACTCTTTTTAGTCTTATTTTACTTCATTTTTATCTCATTTTTTGCTTTCATGTTCCTGGTACTTGGAAAAAATCCTAACATTTTGAAGCTTATAAAGCAAAAGGTAATGGTATGCCAATATCATTCACAAAGCAACCCCACTGCAAGGCTGGTCTCACTGTCTGTCTAAATGCAATCCAACTGTAAATATGTCTTTCTCAGAGCAGCCTGACAGTAGGTTTTGCTCTTTGTGTGTATATGCATGAACATTCATACAGAACTCAGAGGCAAAAGCACTAAAAACAGCACTGGGAAGATTCAGTAAGCCTAGAGAGAATCACGTAAATCTTTTTTTTAATGTCTTCAAGTTCAGAAGTCAGACAAAACTGGACACGGTCATGTTTGATTTTTGCATAATCCCTATTTCGTATTAAGAGTATAAATTAGAGTCTAATCATTAACCTGGATCTCTTGAGAACATGCCAAGCCAAAACACAGAAATAAAACCATGCTGAGGGAATGGCCTGAAGTTGTGTCAGGGGAGGTTTAGGGTGGATACTAAAAAAAGGTTCTTCCCCGAGAGGGCGGCTGGGCACTGGACAGGCTCCCCAGCACAGTGGTCACAGCACCAGCCTGACAGATCTTAAGGAATGTTTGGACAAGGCTCTCAGGCACATGGTGGGATTCTCGGGGTGTCCTGCACAGGGCCAGCAGTGGCTCTTGATGATCCTTGTGGGTCCCTTCCAGCTCCAGATACCCCGTGATTCTGGGCAGCCCCTGGGATGAACGGCTTCAGTGAGTTCCTGTAGCCCCCTGTGGGGCACTGTGACTGAACACAAAATCTGAGGTGCACTGCACCTCTTCCACAGAAGGGCCAGAAGGGACAATCCCACCCCCCTGCTCAGCCTCCCTATGCCACAGATCCTGGCTTTCACCCAGCTGCACAAACACTGAATTCTGCCCCTTGTTACTAACAACGTGGAAGTTTGGTGGTGGGATCTGTAATGCCAGATGCTGCCAGCAGAGAAACGATGCTGATAAGCTCAATAGGCAGTGAAAATCTTTAGCTTTCAGGAAAAACACAATCCTGAATACTTGAAATTGGTTCAGAAGCTTCATTTGAGACCGGGAGTAATGCTCTGGTTTTCCTTTGAGGAAGCTGACCCAAGCAATACGCCCAATGTATCACAGAACAACTCTAAATTATTTTAAAGAATAAATGAATCCATTAACTGGACTCAGAGCTGGCAAGAGAATGAATTAGGACAAGTTATATGACTTAATGTTCAATTGCTTAATGATTTTAATAAAATGAATTACAACTGTGCTTAAACTTTTAGATCTCAAGTCTTCTGGTTTCCCAGAAGTAGAAAAAGAGCAAGTAAATTTCTGCCTTAAGAAATGTTTTTCTTTTTTTTTTTTTTAGGTCGACCATAACCAAAGCAAGCACCCAGACCCAGCCTTGAGTGCCCTCAGCTTTAAGAGATCAAAGGCACACCCTGAATCCTGTCGGTCCCATGACAATCCCAATTCAGACCTCCCTAAGGAGTGAAGGGAGGCACTTCAAGCCCCCAGTCTCCAACAATACCTTTTACACATTGAAGCTTCACTTTAAAATGATTCTGAGCAGACATGTCCCTAACCACGACCTCTTCCAAAACTTCAGAGCACTTACAGAAACCTAGACCAATTTTTCCTTCAGCACTGGGCTCTCAGCATCTACCTGTGACCCATTCCTGACTTGCACACAGAGTTTGGTTCTCTCTCCCAGCAGGAGAAGGGACCCAGCTGCTTTCTGATGGGGATGCATTTCAAATGCTGGCATGAAGCACATGTCGGGAGCTGCTGCCTGAGAGGAGCTTGGAAGCAAACATGGAGAGAGCTGCAGAAAGGGAGCTGGGCTTGTCCATGACTTTTCCACACACTTTTGTAAGAATTTTATGCTTGTCCAGACAGTTGGGAAATCCCAGATGACAGATGATCCATTTTTATTACCCTTACATTTCCATTGTGGATATAACTCATATTGGACTTGCTGCAAAAAAGTACCATGCTCAAAGCCAAAGAAGATGTAGCACATTTCAAAGCAGTCTTTTTCACATCTCGATGGTTATTCTAGGAGGAGTTAATGTAAAAAGTAGCCAGGATGACATCTGCATTAGTATATACATGCGGCACCTATGGGTTTACTCGTTAATTAAAGCAAGAGCCTTTATGTCATTTGTACAGCGTGAGGCAAAGAACATTTTTCCTGTCTGTATAAGCTTTGGTACACCAGTTTCCTCCCTAAAGAGCACATAATAGCTACATTTAAGTAAATCAGGTCAACATGTCCTCCTTTATTTTATGTTAAGGTAAACTAGCCTTCCTGTCCCACTGCACCCTAATTTTTCTTTATAGCTATTTAAAACCTATTATAGGTTAACATTAACATTCAGACTGCTTCCTGCACTGTCTGATTTTGCTAGATGATAAACTTAATAGCACTTAGTGACAGACAGCAACCGAGAAGCTGGGGGAAGGGGGAATTTCATCTCCAACAGCAGCCTACAACATTCATAGCAGTTTAATAACGACGTCAATAAAAAGGCAGCTCTACTGTAAAATGCCTGCGGTGGCAATTACTCTCCTTTGTTTACTTTGGCTGCAGCCACCAGAGAGCAGGATCCATTCTGCTTACCACGCACCACCTCTTCCCTTCCAGTCAGTCCTGGCCCAGAGCTGCACAGGGAGAAGTGTGGCTCGGGGTGGGGATCAGGAAGGTTTAGAGGACAGACCACGTTTCTCCAGCACACAGACGCTCATCCCGCTGCTGCGTCAGGACGCGCTAGCGTTCAATGGTCCGCGCACAAACTGTAACCTTGGAAAAGACGTTACCTCACAAAAAAAAAATCTTGCACTGTATTCATTTTTCAAGATTGAATTAAGCCTGTTTTGGTTAAATGCGAATATCAGCAGTTTCAAAGCCCAAATCTGATGCATATGTCTCTCTGTACTTCCTCAGAGGTTCAATCAGGGGATGTTTAAAAGCCTTCTGCTGGTCGCAGGCAGCAAAAGTCACTCAAGAGGCAAGAGGAATGATTTGTCAAGAGGTTTCTGATTCCCAAAGCTGGTGTTCAGGAGCAGTTTTGTTCTCAGGATCAGCGACTCTGCAGCTACGCTCTGAGGCTGCTTTGGAAACACCTTCATTGTCCAAAAGCAATACTTACAGTATGAAAGATCATGTAAGTTACTTCTGCAACACTCCAGTTCTAAAGACATTCACACTTAGCTTATACCTGACTCTTATCTTTCAGGAAAAAAAAAATAAAAAAGACATAGAAAGGAAAATCTTTGACTTAACAATCACAACTGAAAAACTGGCTGTCCTCTTAAAACAATACAAATGGTGCTAAAATGATTCTAAGCTGGTTGTGGACCTTCCTGTCCTCAGGTCTACTTGGTACAGAGTAAAATGCATGGAATAAAGAGAAGAAATTTCAACACTGTAAGAAATTACGGACGCTGGGATTCTGCTCAAGCTGACAGTTTCCATATGGTCACAGAAAACTAGGAGAATTTTTAAAAGATGCCTGTATTCCTCCTTGTACAGATTTAGCAGCTTTGGTGGTGCACATAAAGAGGTGTCACAGAAGATGTTGCTATCTCCTTGCCAAGGAAACCAGGCAGGTATCAATCTGTGCTCTCTAATAAGTAGCAAAAGCAACCAGTCCTTTCATTTGATCAACCTCCTCCTAAATTTGGACTCAATTATTCTGATGGGTCCCTTCCAAATCAGGATATTCTATTGCATGATAATGCAAACAGCTACAAATATTGACTTTCCTCCTTTCCTCCTTCCTTTCCTTTTGTTTTGTGAAAACAAAATGTGTTGCATTTGTCCCAAAGTCTCCAGAAATATCTCTAGCAAAATAAATGCCTATCACAGTTCCAGATATCTGCTTATCTTTTCAGCACATCTTGACTGTTTTTTTCATCCCAAATTATGGGACCTCAAGATGGACCCATGAGATGGGACAGCAAGAAGCTGGGCAGCCCTTTAAAGAGGGAGATGCTAAGCTGCACATCCAGGAGAGCTCCTCTGAGCACAGAGCAGCCACACAGCACATCTGACCATGACATTGTTAATTCACCTGCGTCCCATGACATGGGAAAAGAACAAAGGAGGCAGGAAAGGAGGCAGAAGTCAACTGTGAGAGATTTGTTCTTGGCACAAGATACTCAAAAGTCAGAATGAAGGATTTATTAAGGAGCACCAACAGCCATGAAAATTTGTGTAAGCAGCAAGGACAGGTGCTACGTACGCCCCTTCTGCTTCCCATCCTCAGTGCACACTCAGCTTCAGGATACAGTGGCATCCCAGGAAGCTGCAAATACTCAGGTGTGCAGCAGTCTCCTGCCTCTCTGATAATCCCTTGGAAAAACATACTGTTTAATATAAATTAAGGAAAACGTAGGAATCTGGTCTAAATCAAGATCTAGGCAAGTCCCCCGTCAACTTAAAATCTGGAGAGGCACAAAAGTGCTGTAAAAGCACCTTTCTACTCCACCTCCCTTGAATTCAGCAAGAGCTAAGCCCCCAGCCTCAGAGCTGGAGGTGACTGTGGCTGGTTGGGAAAGGAAAATTAAGGTCTCCCCTGCAAGCCAGCCATCCAAGGCTGGGCCCCAGCTGAGGCAACACCTGCAGCACGTGTGCAGGTGGCACCAGGAGAAGCTCTGTGCCACGGCCAGCAGGACAGTGGCACAGTGCCAGCCAAAGGGCCAGCTGGGGACGGCCACTGATGCTTTCACTGCCTGCGCCAGGCAGCCAGCCCTGGCCAAACCTGGACACAGGACAAGGCAGAGAGGGGCTGAATGTT
This sequence comes from Polioptila caerulea, assembly GCA_013397295.1. NCBI lineage: Eukaryota > Metazoa > Chordata > Aves > Passeriformes > Certhiidae > Polioptila > Polioptila caerulea. Next base: position 192,974 of record VYXF01007933.1, on the reverse strand, counting down.
CTACTCCTTCTCAAAACAAGTTACTGTTTTAGTTTCAAAGTTTCAGGCTCTTTGGATCTAACTAAATTGGAAGAAGGAAATGAGGAGTAAGCAAAATTCTTGGACAACAGGCTGGTTTTTTCAGCGAGCTTCAAGCAGTGCATGAAAGGCAGTGTAAGGTGCTAAAGCAAAACTCTGTCCTTTAACAGCAACAAAAGAAGTGTGAGCAAAAGGGAGGATATACCTATTTTAGGAATGTAATTGTTTTATAGAGAACACACCAACCGCAGCGTTCTTCTAATCTTGTTTTTTAAAACTCAGTGCTTGTAAATTCCTTCAATCTGGGAAATCAAAGATTTTGTCTGATAGCATAAATATTTGTTCCACACCATTTTTGGGGTTTTTGTAGTTCTTAATGTTTATATAAATACCTGAAGACTGGACCTGTGAAGAATTAAGGAAACATGTTCTTAACTACCCTATGCAGGTCATCCGCAACAAATCTCATGGCAGAGCAGAGCAGCTTCTGGAAGCTCCTGGTTTACCACCACCTCCAAAATTTGGTAGTAATTTTCCAGAGACTCCACACGGAGAGGCCAAGCAACTGTTACTGGTCTTAAAATGAAAAGAACAATTGCTCCATGGAGCTAAAGAGAGCATGCTCTCTTGGCATCAATTCCTACCAAGTCTGCTGACAATACAGAACGGTAAATAATGCAGATTTGTAATTTATACCTCTCAAAGCACAGCCTAAAAATAGGAAAAACTCCTATAACAAAGAATCCTCCACTGAGTGCTCAAGAAAGAAACTTACATCTTCTTCTAGACCACATATAAACCACGTGGAATAAGTTCTGAAGTCAGATTTTAATAGCTCTGAGTGAGATTTTCTTTCATTGCGTTATTTAAGTTGCATTACTGAAGCCATGTAAACTCCTGGAATCCATATAATCTTCTAACTATAAGCTGCACAGTTTAAATTTCTCTCTGTGTGGAGAAGTACCTGATTTAGTTTGTTTTGAATCTGCTGCCTGACAACTTATTTTGATCTCGTCAAAGGCTGGCTAGGGAGAACACTGTCAATGGAATTTTTGTGAAACCTACGTAAGAATCTGAGGAGATTACTACACAGCTTGGATCTTAGGGGAACTTCTGCAAATAAAAAGCAAATTTTTCAGGTTAACTGATTCAGAACTTTGTTTCAGCTGATAATAGTTCAAGAATTTTATTTTCTAGTGTCTTTTGGTGGCCCACATTAAGGGGAAAAAAAAAAAAGCTTCTGTCCTTTTCCAAGTTCAAACAGATATTCTTTTTCTTTAACCCCAAATGATGACAAAGAAAATGACATTCAAAGTCAGCATTCAGAAAGAGCCCTGAGAAGGAGCTAGAAGTTGTACATAAATTCCCTCTTTCTGTTCAGTTGATTTTATTTACTAACTTTCTGAGCCTCTATTTGTTTATATAATCTCTGTTACTGCAGCCACTTCCAAACCTTAGTGAAAGTCAGTAATTTTTCCACCTTCACTTCACGGGAAACCGTGGGGGGAAAAAAAAAATTACAGAGTTTAGTCCAAGTTCAAACAGAAACAAGAAATTCAGAAATAAATTCTGAATGTTGGCCAGCATTAATTCTTGTTTAACACATTCCAGTGGCCTGCACCCCTCTCCTGGTGTGAAAGCCACCCCCATCACAGGTGGGAAACTTAATGAAGTGCCTTGCAGTGTTGAAAGACTATACCAGATTTTACCTCTTATATACTCAGCCCCTTATTACTTAGGCTTCACTCCCAGCCAGATTTTGGGTACCTACATAGAGAACAGAAGAAAGCTTCCTCTTCTTTCAACAAGTTTTTTTTAACCCCTCAGACAGGTGAAGAGAATCTGCAATATTCTGCAACAAATGCCTAAAGTTCTTTTCACACACCACCTTTCAACATGATTGAGCAGTACAGGTATGTTAGAGGTGTACTGCATATCATTTGTTACAAATCACCTGAAAATAAAGAGAAATTTAAATATGAAGTATGTCTATCTTTGGTGAAAATAAATTGGATTTTATATGGTATGAGAGACACAGGTAAAAGCTAACACCAAAGTATTACAGTATTTAGTAGCTGAGCAGTTTATTAATAAATGCCTTTTAAAAGTTGTAAGAATCTTTGCTACAATTCATCTCAAGCAATTGTCTCAAGGCACAAATATTTACACATAATGATTTGAAGGCAATGAAAAGCAATATGCAACATCACATATAAAAGGACATTTTTTGACCACTACTAAAGAAGTGAACCATCTCATTTTCTAAAGTAAAAAGTTTTAAAAATTCTTCCACACTACTCTTGGTTTCTCCAGACCCAGTTGCCTAAGCAGTTCCATCTCTCTCGAGCTGTAAACCCATCCAGAAGGGACTCCAGCCAGCAGGAAAAGAGAAACTATGGCAATGGCTGGGTCAGCAACTACGGGAATGCTGTCGCTTCCCAGAGTTTCCACTGGAAAGTGATGGTTTCTCTTGTGCAGTGAAAAAAGGACACTCTCATGGTTCCAAACAAAACAGGGCTCAGCTCAACTACAGTACTCAGGTTTAGCTTAGAGGATCTATTAAAAAAGCAGTGAAACATCATCCCAGCTGTAACATGCTGTTGTTAAGAGATACTTAAAAAAACCACACAGAGTGCACTTCAGTGCTTCTTAAATGAAAAATTACCCCATTTTGGAGCAAGCTTTAGATACTGCGATGATGAATTTCATAACCTATCATTTACTAGTCAAAACAAGAATTCATTATCAAGATTCCTGCCCAATTACCTTAGTTTACAAAATCCAAGATCCTTTATGCTTCCGTGCACCATCACTGACAATATCCAGACAATAAAAACCATGTTCCAAACTCCCCAGTGACTGGTTTTTCATGTGAACCATAAATAGAGAATATTAAAAGGAAAGAAAACAACAGAAGATGATATAAATTTAGAGAAATCTGCAGGATAATGGGGGCAATATCTATTGTTTTGACTATGAAATCTACTAGATAATACGTATTGTATACAAACATGGAAAGAGACATTAAATAAAAAGAAATAAATTTTTTTTTAAAAAGCACAGCTTAGTGTTGGTTCTTTTTCCAAAGAAAGCTTCACTTCTTGAAATCTATGAGAGATGTGTGATTTCTCACCCATTTTGAGGACTAGCTTAGAATTTTCATGTGTTAGACAGCTTCTTTGCTTTCTGTAACTTTTCTGTAACTTTCACACACACAGAAAAAAAGTTAATTCTCCAAAACAATGACTTCAAACAAGTCTGCAACCACTCAATACACTCCACACAAAGTACAAACATGGTCAGACTTCCTTTTCTCTATACTTCAGGCCCAGATCAGAAAAAATATACACTGAAATCTGTCAAAGTTTTGTCTGAGTCAAAGCACAATTGCAATAGTCATCAAATATTTAAAGATATATCAAAGCCACATGCAGTACACAGCTACTTAAAAAATTCTTTAAGTAATTATTATGTGGAAGATTGTTGATATATTCATTTGATCTTATTCAAGTTAAAATTTCAGTGCACAGATTGTATGCTATAACACGTATCACTGAAAGTATTCCTGAAAAACCTCTGAAATAATGACAATTTTACCTGGTTTTAAAATGGTTTCACCAAAATGTACACCATGTCCTTGGCTAACCACAACAGTTAAGAGGCATAAAGCAATGGAGAACTTTATTATGACCTATGTGACTGTGAAACAAAAGTGCAGATCAGCATCTGAACCTAGCTGGATACTATTCCAAGCTGGGGTTTGGGTAAACCCCTTAAAGCAAGTGAAAGCACATGAAAACCACGGACCTAAAGACAGTCCACACTCTGAAATTCTCCAGAATTTTGACATTGAGAGCTGCATTCCAGCCACATACTTTTTAAAATTCAACAATCTACAATAAAAAGATGATTTTACACAAAGAAAATTTACTCTTCATGACAAAACCACAAATGTTTCATTCCTTAAATTGCAGACATGTGTCACCATATTCCTCAGCTGTGGGTGCCTGCCCTTGAGCTCTCCCAATATTTGTCCCACAGACTCCTACCCCATCATCCCCACCACATGGAGACAGCCCAGATGCCCACTGGTAAATACATATTTATATATTATTTACCCACTGGTAAATAGATATTTTTAGACAATATGAGGAGAAAGGCCAGTCCACATGTTGGGGCTTTTGTTTCCTGTCTTCCCACTTCCATGTGAAGTTTAATGTGATGATGGTTTCCATTTTTAGAGGGCAATTTTCTGAATTACTATGCAGATCTGAATCGTCTGTCAATAATGATGTCTTTAGCTTGGCATCAGCTATCTTCTCTGCAGCACAAAACTTTGTTCTTGCCCTAATGACTTCTCAGCCATAATTTTCCCCAGACTCTGATAATACTAAATTTAGATCACCACAGATATTTTTTATTATATTCTCTGGCATCTTTGCACTACAACCATTGCCTCACATTAGCTGCACTGAGTGCCATTCCTTTATTCCCATAGTTGCTTTTCCAAGAGTGCTCTAACATCTAATTATGTGAACTAATGTAAGAAAAAAATACTTTTTTTTTTTTCAGATGCTCATGTGTATATAGTCTTATTGTTAAACAGACTCTACCTACTTTCATCCACATATGGTTTTTTTTGAATAGTAAATGAAATGGGATCGTTTAGTCTTCATTTTCATACAGGATTAAAAACTTTTAAAAACAACAGATCTTTATTTTAGACTGGAAAATAAAAGAAAAGGGAGGGGGAAAAGAGGCCCAAAAAAAGCCAAAAATAATAGCAATATGGGAATAAGAAAATTGGAAACCAAAGAAACTCTATAGGCAAATGCAGCAATCCTCTGGACTTTTTGACACTAATTGTTAAAAATTATCAAAAGCTTGACCAAAACATTGTTTCCAATTTGTGGAATTAAGTCAGATGCAGGGAGTACTGAAGTCAAAGCTGCTTTTTAACATACTTCAAAGGGCTCTGAATTAGACTATAAGTAACAACCTGCTTTGACTTGTTTTAGTTTTATGTTCTTTTTTGTACATTCAAGCTATTCAACAACCACAATTCTTTGATAATGAAAGTTACCCCTTGTTAGGATTGACTGATTTTTAGTCTACATCCTAAACCAACCACAGTAAAACAACTACTTTTCAGCTTGGTCTAACTGGACAATTTTTCGGAAGATTCGGACTTCAGAAAATTATGTAACATCGAGTTCTGTTCACATGAGAGGCTCAAAAAAAAGCAAAGACTTCAGACTTGCCAAGTCCCCCTGGGTGTTATGGGGGGGGCGACCATCACTGATGACCTGCAGTAACACCTAAGCCTGCTCAAACCCACCAACCTGTCGATGGACCTGTCCCCATTCCTGTGCTCCGCACCGCAGCCGTGCCTGATAGGGGCCAAGGCCCTGCCAGTCCCTGCCCACAGGGACACGCTCCGAACGCGGGCAGCGGGTGGCGCTCAGCGCGGGGACAGTGAGGTCACAGGCACTGCTGCGACATCACCGCCCAGCCGAGAGGTGCGAAGCTGGCAGCGCATCAACACACCCTGCAGAGGCGAGGAGAGGATCGCACAGGAGCCGGCTCAAGGCTACTGAGCGAGTTCTGGTGCCTCTGAGGCAGCCCGAACGCATCTCTCGTCACTCGAGGAAGGCTTGGTGTGCTTTGTCAGGAGGAGAAAGGCGGGCAGTGCAGCGGCACAGACCCTCCGGGCACTCCTCCGTGTCCACGATGGCGCAGCAGGACGCTGCTGAGAAGTGTCCTCCTGGGAAGGAGCAAGGTGAGGGCGAAGCCTCCCTCCCCACGGCTCCCCATGGCTGGCAGAGGGGGAGCGCCCGAGAGCAGCGGCAAGGGGAAGCAGGAGCTCCACAGAACGTCCCCAGGATAGGGTTCCTCCTCTCTGGGGCCAGCGGGGCCAAGCTGGGCTGTGGGCACCTGTGCCTCCCCTGCCCTTAGGCCAGCCCAGCAACGAGACAGCAGGGCCTTGGGGACAATCGTGCAGGGACATCTCCTGAGCCCCGCAGAGGTGCTCACTCCACTCGTCCCCTCTCTCTCTCCAATGTGCACTCTGTGTCACCGGGCAGAGGCAGATCGAAGCTGCGGCATCAGCCTCTCCAGGCAGCCCAGGCCGGGGCCGACGCGACGCCGCTCATGGCGGCAGCGAGCACGGGGCTCGGGCAGGCAGGCGGCCAAACCCGTCCGGCTCAACCGCGTGCCACTGCGGCGTGCCGAGAGCAGCGGCCCCGGCACCGCCACCCCGGAGGTGTCAGGGCTGTCCCCGGCCGTGGTGCTGGGCAGCAGCGGCGGCAGCAGCAGTGGCGGCAGGGGCAGCAGCGGCGGCAGTGGCAGCAGCGGCGGCAGCAGCTTCCCCTGGCGAAAGCAGTGCCCGAAGCGAGGCCGTCCAGAAGGAGCCGCAGAGCCACGGACGCCCGAGAGCCCGCCGGCCAAACGCCGCCGGATCGACGACGTGCGAGGCCAGAGCGCCGAGAGCAGCAGCTGCGGCACTGCCGGGCAGGGGCCGTCGAGGCTATCCCAGGACACCCAGTCCTCCTCCAGGAGACAAGCAGCTCCATACAGCCCCCCATGGCTCTTCCCCGGCTCCGCCACGGACAGCCGCTCCCAGCCCGGGCCGATTCGCATGAGGCACGTCTGGCGGCAACAGCGGCGAGCGAAAAAGCCCTACAGTCGGCCAGAAAACCAGAGCAGGACCAGACGAGCTTCCCCCCGCCCCCCTCCCCCTGCCCGGTCCCCCCTCCCCCCCC
>VYXF01007933.1:140567-185998 GCA_013397295.1 Polioptila caerulea | reverse complement strand
GATGCCGCCCTCCTTGTTCCGGGTCACCTCGCAGCCTCCTGCGGCAGATCTCCAAAGAGGGGCCCCGGTTCAGTTCTGGGACACTCCTGCTCGTGGGTGCCCCTAAGGACTCACGCTGCCCCACGGCAACGCTCGGGGAAGTGAAGTTGAAGTGTGCAAAAGGGGCAGGGAGATTTTGCAAGCATTCCTGGTTCGGGCAGCCTCCGTGGGAGGGCACAGCTCTGCCTGCTGCAGGTCCTCAGGAGGGAAAATCATGGATGCTGCAGGATTATTCCCCTCCTAGCCCAGTCCAGGCACAGTTCGATCTACCATTGCTGCCACCTGCACGTAGCAGCCTGGAGAGTAACTGGGATGGTGCAGCTGATGCTGGGAAGGCAAAACTAAACCCAGCCCCCCAAGTAAAAATACACTGCACCGACAGTCTTGGACTGAGAAACAGAGTTTCCTTATTTTTGGAAGATTTTGCACAAGTGCCAGCTCAGTTTAGGGGAGAAATGGCGGAGAGGCTTGATGGCAAGGAGTTGGTTTCTGTCACAGAGGCAACCCTGCCTCCCTGGAAACACTGGCTTACCAGACAGGCACGTTGAGACATCTCTGATTTCACACCCAAACTATCATTTCCCCTTCTCTGGAGTGCATTTCCCCCAGGATGAGTCTCAGCCACTGCACCCTTGGGGGCTGTTCCAGGGCTGAGTAAGTATGATCACATATTCTGATATTCTGTTGCTAATGAAGGTGAGTGCTGCTGTACACACTCAAAAAAAAGGGATTTTTAAAAATCACGTTTCAGAAAACGCTCTGGTCACTGAGCAGCAGGAGTAGATTTCTTGAAAAATCAGGGTCTGTTCCACTTCCACACAGGTGTTCTCACAAATTCTGCAGGAGAAATTTTAAAGAAAATAATATTTTTTTTCTTTTCTATTAGTGATTGAGTTTTGGTGTTTTGGGCTGATTCTGTTTGTCCTGTGCCATTGGAATGAACTTCCACCTGAACAGGAGGAAGGGCATTTTTACTATGTGAATGACTGGGTACTGGCACAGACTGCCCAGGAAGGTTGTGGAGTCTTCTTCCCTGGAGATGTTCAAAATCATAAAATCATACAATGGTTTCAGTGGGGAGACGTTTTACAACTCATTTAGTTCCACATCCCCTGCAATAAGCAAGGACACTTTCAACTAGTCAGGTTGTTCCAAGCCCCATCCAGCCTGGAATGTTTCCAGGGATGGGGCATCCACAGCATCTCTGGGCAACCTGTGGCAGAGACCACAGCCTTTTTACTACCCTTGTTGTAAAAGATTTCTCCTTTAAAGCTAATATGAATCATGCCTCCTCCAGTTTAAAACCATCACACTTTGTCTTATTGCAATAGGCCCTGCTAAAAACTTTGTCCTTGTGTCCCCTTGGGCATCTCCCTGGCACCTCCCAGGATGAGGAAGCAACTAACTGAATTAAAATTAGACAAACACTGCATGCAACGAGGGAAAAACTTCTGTTTTTTCAGTTCCTGCGTGTCAGGTGGTGCTGGCACCATGAGGCTCTTGGCCAGCAGCTCCCCTCCCTCCATCCCCTGTTGTGAAAATGGGAGAAAATCTGTGTATCCATCCCAGCACCAGCAGCCCATCCTCGAGAAGCAGCAGGGCTGACAGGTAAAGGTTACTCTTGGGAGAATGGGGGACCCTCCTCACTCACAGAGTAGTGTCTATTTCCAGAAAAAAATAGCCAGCATCCTCCTGTTCCCTGCAAATAGGACACAGAAAGTTTAAAAAGTAAAAAAAAAACCCAAGTTTTGGAGCAGATACAGGTCAGACTATGTGAGGCTGGAAAAGATTGTACAAGTGACAGGTCTCAGAGGGAAATTAGTAGGCAATCCCTTTTTCTACTATTAAAATCTCAGGCTGTTTCCATCAAATCAAAAGAAAAGTGCTTCAGCACCAGCATCCAGCTGAGCACCTGACTGATCCACCTCAGTGGAAAACCATCACTTTGCAAGCAGAATTCCTCCTCTGAGTTATACACAACATGTTTCTTTCCAACTGGAGGTCAATCTGGGTTTTGTTACCCAACATTTAATACTAAGTTGTGGAAGTACTTTAAATCAAAAGGGAATGAAAACCCATGGTATTTAAAGAAATTTGGCTGGAAAACTCAGATTTCCTCCATTCTAAAAGGGAACCAAGGTACCTAAAAGACTCACTAGCTCTCTCAAACAAACAAGGAATAAAGCCTAAGAACATGAAAATGAAGACACAGGCTTGAATTTATTTTGGTGTTAATGCAGCTTTACAATGGATTAGGTTAAGTTTGCAAGATACTTTTGCTTTGATTCAGAGATTTGTTTGGGTTTTCCTTCAAGCTCCAGAGAGCTGGCAGCAGATCTCTGTGCAGTGCCCACAGGCCAGTCCAGCAGTCAGGGCAGGGCAAGACTCAACAGCTCATGGGAAGCAGCAGAAAAAAGCACCATGGGATAGGCTGAAAGTGGGATGGGAACAGGATGGGTGGGGTGGAGGGAGCTCTGCTCCCACCTGGCTGCCCTGTGGGAGTACCTGTGATGAATAAACACTTACCTGAACCCAGAACTAATTCTGCACCCAGATCTGGGGTCCCCAGCATAAGAAGAACATGGACCTGTTGGAGTGACTCCAGAGGAGGGTCACAGCAATGGTTCAAGGGCTGCAGCACTTCTGTTATGGAAATAGGCTGGGAGAGCTGGGGTTGCTCAGCCTGGAGAAGAGAAGGCTCCAGGGAGACTTCAGAGCCACTCACAGTTCCCAAAGGCACCAATCTTCTCAAATTCCTGGCATGGTTGCCAAGCCCAATCCTGAATTTCCCACTGCCTCAGAGACTAGACATGACTGCTATCCTGCCATATTCCCATATCACTTTCCTCCTCATGCTCTCAGTATTTTTTTTCCTTTCAATACCCTTTTACCACACTGTTTTGGCCTTTAGGAAGCCCTTCAGTCAGAACAGAGTTCAACGGTTTTGTGACTTCTAACAAAGGAAAAATTTGGCCCCCGAACATTTGCACACAAAAGGATCTGTTCTATAGCATTTTGGATGAAGAGCTTTGTTATAGCTCCCACCTACTGTCCAAACCAAGATGCACAATCTCATTTGCCATCCAACAGCTATCTTTCTGGAATCCAGCATTGTAACCATCAACACACATGGGGAGAAATCTAAACTCCAGTTACCCCAATTCCTTGTGGTTATTAATCACAGATCAGCTTCTGAGCTTCAGCCTTGCCCAGAGCTACAAACAGATTTGAAACAGTTCAAAGAGGTGGCCACTCTGAAATAAGCAACCTCCCCTTGATTCTAACCAATCCCTTTCTGCTAATAAGGAATACGATGTGAGTAGATAGAAGTGAAAAAATAACAGCTTACTAACAAACAGGCAAGGAAAAATAAAAGGTAAATATCTGCTAGATACCAAACTGCTAAATCTCACAATGCCATGAGAATAAAGGGAGGCATGAAGTGCCAGAAATACCTGTTCCCAGGGCCTTGCTCATCTCTCAGCCTGAGGAAGTGGCTCAGTCCTCTGATGCTTTCTGCCAAGTGTCACATCAGCCTGCTAAAAAACTCTACTTAAAAGTTTTATTTAGTGGTATTTTTACTACCTTAAAACTGGCACAACCTTTTATTAACCTGGTGTGATGTTTACAAGACTGTTCTGCCAATTAGTTAACTCTGTGGAGGTGCATTACAGCCATATTTTCCCAAATACATCTTATTTAAACCTTAGGCTATAATTCTAGCTTTATTATCAGGAGATAGCCCTCTTCAAAATGGAAATTATCAAAATTCTATATCAATTTTAAGCTGTTCCAACACTTAAACCACAGATTTGAACTGAAAGGCAAATGTAATGATAGTAAGGAGTTCAAACAGCAAAACACAATCTACAGTATGAGGTGAATTAGAAGGGATCCATTGCATGGGGAAAGAGGTTGTATATTAAATGCAGACTGCTCTTGAGTTTCTGCATCTTTAAAATAGTGTGAACAGGGAGCTGTTATCTGCACCACCTCCAGAGACTCAAAGCAGTTTTCTGATGTGCCAGCCAAGCTCTTTCAGGGGTTACACAGAAGTAGAACACATACTCTACCCAGAGCATGCAGGATTTGAGTCCTGAGAACAGAGGGCTCAGAGCCACCACTCACAGCCCTCAGCCTGGACTGTCACTGCAGTTTCTTTTCCAGCTGCAGCTCCACATCTACACACCTAAGGCAACATGGAAAAGGTTTCCTTACCTTTGAGTACCTTACCTTGAGAAACTCAAATTTGCATCTATCCCAAACTCCCAAACTGGGCTGTTGTATCAGATTCAGGATTTGACTAGGAACTGTACCTGGAGCCAAAAGAACTTTTCCAGCTGTAAGTTTTGTTGAAACTGGTACACTTTCATCAAAATTTTAAGTTTTGATAAATTGACAGCTTTTGATATTAAAGTGACTTTCTCAGAAAAATTCCCAGTAAACTCAAACTCTAATCCTGAACAAAACAGCCAAATTTTCCAAAAGACCGTGAGGATTCTTCTGGTTATCAACTGTTAATTGCCGTTTAAAGGGAACAATACACACTTGAAATCAAGGACTTCATGAAAATATTGGAACAGAGTAGATGGAGCTGACATGCCTCAAAATTATGAGATCCTGACAATGCTCTCAGAACAGGGGTAAGTAAGTCTGCACTAAATCACTAGAGATTACACAGAATCACAGAATAGGCTGAGTTGGAAGGGACCCACAAGGACAATCAAGTTCAACTCCTGGGCACAGCACCATCCCTAGGAGTCACACCTTGTACCTGAGAGTATTGTCCAAACACTTCTTGAACTGTCAGGTTCAGTGCTGTGACAACTCCCTGGGGAGCCTGTTCCAGTGCACAACCACTCTTTGGGTGAAGAGCCTTTTTCCAATATCTGCCCTAAACATCCCCTGACACAACCTCAGGCATGAGCATCTGAATATTTCGTTGATATGCTAATTCTGTGTCCACAAAAAATAAAGTAATCACAAATGCATAATTATTATTTTTAACTCTTTTCAGATATCTCAAGAAGAGAGGAAATAGTGATGTGACAAACTTGCAGACTAAACTAAGACGTTTCCACGGCCTAGAGAAAGACAGATATATATGAGATAATAATTTGATTAACAGAAAGAGCTCATTATATTTTGTTTTGCTATCCATAAGCTCCCTGACCTCTACAAAATTATGCAGGATAACATGTGAAAGGTCTGTTCTATACCATACACATCTAATGGCAGATTCTTAAGGCACCCCAAGGCAACCTTGTATTAGTTGCCCTGTGAGGTTTAGGCTCCCCATTAGGGCAAACCCCTGCTCACCATTTTACTTACTGCATTTCCCAGGATCAAAACCTCCAGAGTCCCTCCCCAGAATGTCACCAAGAATGTGTTGTATTTTCCTGTGAGAAACCTCAGGTGCCAAGCACAACCGAAGGAGCAGTTTGAGCAAACTGTCTCGGAGGGGATGTTGAATGTGCACAAACACGTGCTCTGTTTTTGCAAGGGAGCCAGCCAGATCCCTGCTGATGCATCAAGTGCAGGAAAGTATTTGGCACCAGCCCTTAGCCCCGGAATTTATTCCTGGTAAGCAGTGGAAAAACGTTCCATTTTGAGTTGTTCAGTTCTATTGGGTCTGTACTTAAGCGAAGCATTCTGTCTGTCTTGTCATGCAAAGACAGTGACCCCATCCACTTCTCTGGTGCTTCCAGGTACAGCAAGGCCCAGAGGACTGAGCCTTTCCTTATTATAATTTAGCCCCTCTTTAACCTGGGCTGTATTTGCTGACAAGAAGGAATCTCAGGACAGGTGGGGTCTCTCTATTCCAAGGGCAGGCCCTGAGTGCCACTGAGCAGATCTGGGCTATGCCTGGACCCAGCCACACCCAGACTCCATGAGGAATTCAGAAATCCAAGGGGTCCTCTCATAACCTCGTGACTCAAGGGAGGGGTCTCTCATACCCTGTGCATGCCTGGTCTTCATGCAAATCATTCTAAATTGGTTCCAATCAAATTTTCTTCTGTATGTTTCTTTTGTGTACTAAGTAACGTAGTGACCCTTACCAAATTCTGTTAGGTCTTGCTTTCAAAAATTTATATTAAAACCTGGTTTTGTTAACACCTTTGATGGTGATTCTCTAAGTGGCCAACCCACTCATTTGCAACAGGGTCTCACAATGGAAATTGAAATGAACTGGAGAAAGGATGGGAAATGCCTGAATTTTGTCTTGATGTGCAAGCAAAATAAAGTCATGGGAGCTGGGAAGCACTGCAAGTTCATTAGCATAAAAGATGAGTAGGAAATAGTTTGTTTTAATTAGCTGGAGGGCAGATCTCCCCAGAAATGTGTGAAACTGATGACGAGGGAAATAAAAAAAAAATTTAAACCCACAAAACCAGCCAGGAACAAAAGACAGCACCATGAGGGAAATAATGAAGCCCTCGAGGCAGAAAAAGAATAGAAATTAGGGCCTGAAAGCCTGAGCTTCTGACAAAAAAAGAGAGAGGCAAGAGCACAGCTCAGTCAAAGCTAGCAGGAAAGACTAAGAGTGCCCAGGCAGGATGAAGAGCCAGCAAGGTTAAGGAAAGAAATGTGCCATGGCCAGACCTCAGTGCTCAATTCCAGCTTTAACACTCTCCCTAGTATCTTTGGCAGCACTGTCAACTTTATTTCAGTCATGCTGCACAGCCCAAACCTTCTGTACTCATCCAATACACTTCAGGAAAATCTTTCTACGTATATTTGTACTTTATAACTTCAATCTAATGAGACTAAACATGTTTCATTTAACTCATTTCCAGTAAAATATGAAATATGTATGCCTCAACACACCATGTTTTTTCCTAAGTGTCAAGAATCTTCTAGCATTCAAACATCCCTACAATGAACTTTAACAAAAGATTAAAAGGGTACTTTGTAAATGCTTGGAACAAATATAAGCAGAGGGGAGACAATTTCCTTTTTCTATTAAACAGTGTAGGAAAGCATGAGACCTTCCAAATAATAAAACAAATGTTTATGGCCTCCGTTCTTCTTCCCATAACAATCTCAATGTTAAGAAGAAAACTTTAGCTTGTCACAGGCACATTTCTTTTCAGCATCTCATGCAACACAGCCAAAAAAGCACAGAAGTACTGGTTTGATAGGGGCCTTCTGACAAAAGGGTTGAAACAGCTGTTACATTGGATAACACAGAGAATCAAGATGTAAGGTATTTGGAAATATGCTGTGATGTAAATAACAAATGAGAGAAATAAAAATTTGACCTTGCTCAGCTCTCTTCAAGTCATGCTGAAGTTTTCACTCGCACAGAATGAGCTGCTTTAGCAAACCAAGAAGGTTTCCATCAAAAACTGGTTTAATAGAAGATGAAAAACACGGAGTGGAAGCATGTCCCATCTTTATAAAGAGCATCCACACTTGTAGTGTACAGACTGGCCAGCATATGCTCTTAGCATCAGAATAGCAGAAATCTTTGATTTAAAATGAGAAGTTTAAGACCCACCCTTTCCTTCACCTACCTTCACTACAGAGTGAGGACAATCACGCACAAAATCTGGTTTTTCCTGTCCCCACAGCATAAGGCAGGTCAGCTGTAGCATTCAAACTGAAATCAATGAATTAAATTGCCTAAAATAGGCCAGATTACAAAGGAAAAAACTCTGGAATTATGCATCTCCAATCATCAATCTTTACTCATCCTAAAAATTGAGATACATTGGCAAGCAGATTATTATTTTGGCAAAACTATTCTAAATTATCATCCCATGCTTACAAAAGATAACTCTGGACATGTCTGAGCTACAGATAATGATTTAAGCATTCAGCTGGTACTTCTCCCCCTTAAGTTAAATTACGTCCAACGAAGTTTAAAAAAATCAGTTGCCAAACCACCTCTTTTCTCACTTTCATCTGTTTGCAAGGTCTCATAACCAATGTTCAAATGAAATTAGTTGGTAGCAGTCTGAGGAACATCACAGTAGTATCTTTCCCTCTTTTCAGCTAGTGTAGCTAGCAGCTTTCTTGAGCAGTTTCTATTTTACAGATTAAAAAAAAAACAAAAACAAAGTAAAAAATATATAACAGACATCAGGTAATGAAAATATAATATGAATAACTTTTGGTCTCTGATATATTTCAGATTTAAAAACACTAAGCATATGTCATTTCAATGTAACTAGTATTCTTGAGGTTGGAAACAAGTTTCCCTGGGAAGGGCCAATGGGACAGGGGAAAAATGAATCCTAGCCAACAAAAAAGTCTTTCTAAAGAACTATTAATAAGAAATCTTAAGAGAAGGGTATTTGTCTGCCCAACTAAGTAAATATGAAGTATTTCCACCATTAATTTTTTCATACAGTAAATCTCTAAAACACAGACCAGTATCGAGAAAATACTCTGGAATCAACACAAAGTTAGTTGGTAAAAATAATTTGGTGATTATACCTCTTACAAATAGGGTTATGTGTTAGTTCAGAACAAATTTTTAAATGCTCCAGAAAGGCAAACAGCCATACAAACAGCTTGTTGAATGACATGCCAACTGAAACAAGCTCGTAATAATGTTGTGAAATTACATTATCTGACACATTTCAAAAGCTTATTCAGGTGCTTATTTAAGCCCATAAAACCTGTAGGGAAATACAGACAGGATGACATTTCAGTCAGCTTACCATAACATTTTTCTAGTGAAATTGCATAGCAACATATTAATACTGAAAAAAAAGTGTCAGCAGTAAAAACAAATGCCAATAACCTACACACTTCCGTGAAAAAAAAAAAAAATTACCGGTAACATACATCAGTACATTACAAAGGCACCACAGTCTTAACAGCAGTCTAGAGCATCAAATATATGCTCTAAAAATATCATACAGCCTCTTAAGTGCACTCTAAAATGAGAGAACAAGGCAGTTTATACAACATGCCGCGTGAAATCTGCATCTCACATCATTTTGCCAGTACGCACAATTTGGAGGAAACTATCGAACTTTTCATTACTCCATGGACAAGCAGGCAGCAAGAATTGCTGTCAGTGTAAGAGCTTTTCCTAGATGATGAAACTCAACACAACTCAGTCACCAATTCACACGCTGCAATGAGACACACCATTCTGCCCAGTAAGTTTCTGGTCTGAAAATCAAGCTGGAAAGCGACAGCCAGTTGCTAACAAAGGTCCTTCTTGTATCTAGCAAATTATTTCAGTGACACAAATATCATGACAAAGTATCCCTTTCCCCACAACTCAATTTGTCTGCAAGTCAACTCAGATCAGACTACGCCTGGAAAGTGCTCAAGGTGAAATCAGACAGGTGATAAGGGGAGAAGCCTTGTAGGAGAATTTAAACCGTGGTCACGTGAATTGAAAAGGAAAAAGATGGTACAATTCTTAATACTACAAGAGAAACACAAAAGACAAGTCCATTCAAAGTGCATGAAATACCAAATCATACAGTTTTAGCCATCTGTTTTCCATAGCTTAGTAACAGTCATCCATATATGCTTTTCACACCCAAAAAATGCCACTGAAGTTGCACCAAAAGGATTGTCAGATCAAGATCTAGATGCTCAGTGAATCACATTTGGGAAAATGCAAGCAGAATAAGCACTTAACCATCTGAAATTTTATTCTTCCGAGCTCTCTCAAACACGCAATGCACTTTTCCAAATCTACTTCCCAATCCATTCTTTACCCATTATACGATTTCCCAGGAGAAGCGTCTGTTGCCTTGGCTAAGACAAGGAAATATGACTGCAAGAAACCAGCCAGAGATGAAAGTTAACCATCTTTGATAATTACATCCCTTGGACACATGCAAACAGCAATATGCTGCAATTGGTCTCTCCACAGTGTTTATAGTCCCCTTTTGTTCATTTTTAGATCTCTCTTGTATTATTTTCTAGCAGGGTCTGATCCTTACACTCTGCACAGATAAATTAACACCACTTAGGGCAAACTCACAGCAGTATTGATATCTTAGGTTGCAAGCTGCCTAGCTCTGAAAAAAACTCTTTACGTGAAAACCAGCACATTTCTGAATTCATAATCGTTCCTTCAAGCGATATAAAACCAAACCAGTGAAAAACATTTTCACATATTCTAATAAACACCTGTTTGTTTTTAATCAAGAGTTTCAAGTATCTTCCATTTAGAGCAAAAGAGGACTTTACTTGCTAACAACAAAGGAAACACAGCATGAACAGAACACCATTCACCAAGAAACTAAAACAAGCAATGTTTGAAGGCCCACAAGCCAGTTTGAATCCTGTCTGGATATAAACCACGAGAGGCAGTGGGCAACAGACTGAACCAAGACAGTGTTGGGATCAAAACACCAAAGTCTGTGATTTCCCAGCCCACATAGTTTTCTTGCCTTGCTAATACAGCAGAAGTTATCAGAGATAAAGGAAAAATAATATCTGAACGAAGAACAACAGAGGGAAAAAGAACTTCATGCTTTAGAGGGATATAGAGAAGAATTTGCCTTTTGATATCAGTTACAAATAGGTAATTGTGGTAATTATATTCTTAGGCAAAAACACAGATGCCTCATACAGATAGCAATAAGCAAAGCCCCAAATATTCTGCCTACAACATTTCTGAGGACCCAAAGATCTGAATTACAATGCACCTGAAAAGATATGCAGTCCCGAAAGAAAAAGTCACACCTCTCTATGGAAAAAAAAAATCTTCACTTTCTGCCAGCATTCATGACATCAGTGCTAAAGTGAACAAGCACCAGCCTGTGCCACCTCTGCTTGGCTGCCACTTGTGTTCTCACACTCCCTCAGATAGAAGTGATGACATGAAGACTAAATCTGAGTTACAGGGCAATTCAGCAAGAATACCAGGTTCTTTGAAAAGAGCATGTAATATGGCAAGTGGATCTGGATTTTCTTCAAGCCCTCATCTCAAGCTCACTAACTTTGGTTAATTTGGTTTAATTCCAATAAATAAGAATTCTGAAAATGGGGAAATTTGGTAAAAGCTCCAAAGGTTTCTTATTTAACATTAGTTTTCTAAAGTAGATATTCAACATGCCTTCAAAAGGAAAACAGAGGATTTAAATGCTATATAAAAATCTTGCTTTGTGAACATAATCTTGCTTTGTGAGTTAATGCTCAGAGATCACTTGCTCTTGTACCTTTCAAAAGATATCAGTAGTGAACAAGTGTCATGAATCTCAAAATATTCTCCGAATACTAATAAATCTCTAAATGGCCATGAGCATTCCTTAGCCAAATGAACTTCAGCAAACAGATTGTAGAATCCTCTAAAAACTGGAATAAAGTATTAATTGTAAATTTAGGAAGGTCTTTAGTTAAAGAAGAACAGATGTACAGCTAAATGGAATTGCAGATCTAATACTGACAGAAATTCCTTTACTCTCATCCACTCCTCTACCCACATGAAAATGTATCATGTTTACCAAGGAAAAAAAAATTTACAGATATTAGCAGATCTCTTTTTGTTTGTTTTTTTTTACTTGGAAGGAAGACTTCCAGCCTGCACCTGCACTACTGATTTGGCTTGCAGCCAAATATCAAAACCAAGTATCCTAGTTTGGAAGTGAATCCCCTCATCCTTCACACTCACATCCACTGGTTTGTTCCTCAGAGCACTTCACTGCAGACATGGCTGGACTCACTCCTATCTATGGAGAGCTAGTGAGGCTGTGAAGCTTCTCAGCTCCTGATGGTAGATCCCACAAACAGCAAAAGAGTTGTCAGATCTACTGGCAGTTTATCTGGGCTTTTAATGGAGGGTGAGAGTTAGCAAAGGAAAAGAAAGGAAAACAAAACAACCGAAAAAGCCAGAAAATGGTTGTACCGATTTCTGGTAGGGGTTGCAAATCAATGTTCTAACTCTGTCTCAGAAAAGTGCCCAGTTAAGACACAGGAAGCACAAGAAAAAGTTTGATTTCTACCTGCTTACTGTTTCACACAACTTCTTTGGGAAATGATTTAGCATAGTTTAGAGATTGACTAAATCCCCACTGGAGCAGTAAGGCTGTTTCAAGGTGCAAGGAACATTTCTTTCCCAGCAAAGTGAAAATAAAATATGTATGTATATATTTAGCTTTCACGTACTTTGGCTGTCTTGAAGCTTCATGACAGTTGCAGACCACATGAACCGTGTCAAGTCTTGGTCCTTTGCAGAATATATAGCACTGAAAATGGAAACTTATTTTCTTTTCCTCTAATCATATAGCCAACATTTGTCTTCTTACAGAAGTAACCTGTATTAATTGCTAAATTCCATTTGCAAGAGTTATTACAGTATTTGAGAGTTTATGTGATAGCACAGAGGATTTTATTTGGAATTTTCCACAAGTGATTCAAGTGCAATTTACCCTCAGGAAACCAAAGTGGGGAAATGGTAATTAAATATCAAGCCCCAGAAATAAATATTTGCTGAAGCCTAGGAAAAGCAATTCCATGGCAACAAAATTTATTACACAAAAAACCAATGAAGGCTTTAATGATACCCTTGTTAAAAAAAAAAAAATCTCCCAACATAAAGCCACCAGATTAAGAAGAATTCTCTCAAATTCCTTGTTCAACTACATTGGGATCCAAATCTGATAAATGTAATGTTTACAGAGATTTACATTAATGCTTAGTCCTACACTGGAGAAACACAAAGCAGACAGCTAGTCACATTCCTTTTCCTCAGCAAAATCCCTGTTTTCATCTCTACTTTTTCTCCAGCAGGGTGCAATAATCACAGAACCATGGAATGGTTTGGGATGGAAGGACCTTCTAGATCATCTCATTCCAACCCCCCTGCCGTGGGCAGGGTCACCTTCTGCTATCCCAGGTTGCTCAGAGCCCCATCCAACCTGGCCTTGAACACTTCCAGGGATGGGGCAGCCACAGCTTCTCTGGGCAACCTGTGCCAAGGCCTCAGCACCCTCACAGTAAAGCTGAGATTACAGGATTGTAGCTAAAAGGTGGAAATACAAAATCATGGCAGTAAACCTCAAAGGTTGTCTAAGACACACCCTTCATATTTTAATTATAAGAAAAAAATAAAAGGCAAAAACTGACATCTCCATTACTCTCTTAATCCCATAGATTTGTCAAAGTATCCAAGCAAAACATGCCCATGTAAAGCTTTAAGCAATGGTAAAACTCTTAGTAGAATTCCCATTAATTTCTAGAGCATATAAGCATCCCATTTATAATCTCAATTTTCTCATTTAACAAATTCATTTCCTTTCTACAGATACCAAGACTATCTAAAATGAGCTTAGTTAAAGCATTCCAGTGGTAGACATATTAAAACCTTCCAAACTTCAGCCAAAAGCCAACTGGCAGGAAAACTTTAAATGAAAACATTTACCTCACATCATAATCTGAAGTGTGCTCTTTGAAGCATTATTTTTAGATCAAATCTATGGTAAAGTAGGACTTAAGGAGATTTGTTCATAGCATGCTAATGTATAATGTCCTAATCTTATTTATTCCAAAACTTGGAGCTTCCAGTAAAATTCCAGTTCTTCCCCAGTAGTACTTTCTTTGGCTTTCTTCTGAAGATCCTTGCTGCTGCATATCTGTTTGCTATTACCTTTCAGACATTAACACATTTATCATGATTTAAGGGCAATTCCCTCTGTAGCACATTTATCATGATTTAAGGGTGGTTCCCCATCTCCGTTTCCCTCTCCCTCCCACCTAAAATTTCAGGTTAAAGTTTTGGCTACTTCACCCTCTTGTCACTGAGTGCACATTTACTGAGTCTCAGATGCTTTAGAGACAACTGGATCATTTGTGCACTGGCTTAAAAACATAACAAAATCAAGGTCAGCCTTCAAGGTCTTTGAATTGTATACTCGAAAAAGCCAGTGTTTTTAACAACAGACTGTGATCACTCATTAAAAAAAAAAAAAAAACAGAAAAATAAAAAAAAAAAACAGAAAAATATCACAGACCTTTAAATTCCAATACTGCTATGTAGAGGAAAAATTCAGTGTTTTCTTATTATATTTCCAGTCGTAGAAAACCTACATTTCAATTCCAAGTTAAGAACCCAAAACAAACTCAGACTGGCAATAAGCCTTTTTCTCTTAGCCAACAATATCTTAATCAAACTTTCCATTTCCTTTGTTTACAAAGTTCCTTCTAGCTCCCATGTTACATTCAGCTCAGATCCTGAGACCACCATTCATCTAGGAAGTTGCTGCTAAATTGGGTAGAGAAATGTTATGTGCAACAGCACTGTCACTGCCCATGGGTCCCCAAGCTTTCAGCTGCATCGTTTGTACACAAGTGACAGAACGAAGTTCTTAAAATCTCAAACTCCACCTCATTCTGACCTTGTCTTTGTTGCTTTTCTCTGCAAACAGCTAAATTTTCTCCTCCTTGAGGCATGCTAGGAAACAATTTTCAAAAAAAAACCCCACATTTGTGGAAAGTGCAAGACAGTGAGAAAGCCAAAAGACAACAAGAGAATTTTCAGAGAAAGTTCTACAGTAAATTGCCTCCACTGCTGATAAATCTCAGTCCTTATCTGAAGGAGCTGCCTTGAAGGCACAAGTGGATAGTTGTCTCCTTGCCCATTCATTCCTTCTTAAAGCTGCCAATTTTGCCTCTTTACACAAAAGACCACAAATCCAGTATTTGCTTTCTCTTCTGAAATTCAGCTATGCAGCTCAGCTATGCAAAGCAGCAGAAAAAGTCAACGCGCATTCCAGATTCAGAACGTAAAACCAGAACTTAAATCCAAACCAGTTTCTTTTTGTGGAGCACAGGATATGTATGGTGTGTGTGCATTCCTTCCACTCCAAACAATACATGCTGGAAGGTATCTAGTGATGTTCACTGCGTGTTCTGGGGAGGTTCCTGCTCTCTCCCAGCCTGCTAACCAGGGAACACCATAATCACCACTCTTAAAGCTGTTCTTACCGAGTGTTAGGGCAAGTACAGAGGCAAATCAGGCAGCCTGGATCTGCTAGCACAGCTTTTACACAAATGTCAAGCCTGCCCATATGTAAAGGGCGCAAGACATTCAGTGAAATAAATGCCATGGTGCAATTTGGCTCCTCGTGCACTGCAACTGAGATGGCAGATTTCAGATCCAAAACTTGCTGATTGGAAGACTTTTTAATTGCCAAACTGTTGCCATCTGTTCTTCTAGGTTTGCTGAGAAATATGGGCAGGGTTGCTGCAGCCAGTGTTGGATAAATTGGTAGTAAATGACAGGTAATGGCTTCAAACCTACAGAAGGCAGGTTCAGATCGAATATTAGGAAGAAATTCTTCAATATGAGGAGATGATGAGACACTGGCACCAGTTGCTCAGAGAAGCTGGGGATGCCCCATCCCTGGAAGCGTTCCAGGCCAGATTAGATGGGGCCCTGAGCAATCTGGTTTGTTAAGAGGCATCCCTGCCCAGAGAAGGGAGGCTGGAACAAAATAGCCCTCAAGGCCCCTCCCAATCCAAACCATTCTTTGACAACTTTAATTGTACATCTGAGGCCTTTCCCACCTGCCCTACATTTGTCCCCCTGCTCTGTATATCAGACGATTTGTGCCAGACTCATGGATGACACTCTTCGTGGAACTTTGATCACAAGTTTCTTCTCAGCACAAGAAATCACCACTTCTCACATGGCCTACAGGGCTTCTTGTAGGTTTAATGTCTGGTGCAAAAAATGTGGAGATGGTTAGAAATCATTCAAAATTGAAAGCTGGAAGGAAAAAATTGCTCCAAATCCCTGACCTGGTTACACAGCTAGAAGTCTTAAAATCTTTAAGAAAAATCAAGGTTATGACAGCGATCCTTTTAGGAGAGGCTTGCAGCAAATCCAGCCTATACTTATAGGACTCTAGCCAGCCTTACTAAAGACAGAACTGAAGTTAATCTACTTCACATGAAAGAGAAACAGGAAAAGCCATGGGTGTCCTGGGAGGCAATGCCTCTTCAAGCTCAGAACCACTTCTTAGACACAATTTGACCTTCTGTAACCTATTTTGGAGCTGTGGCACAAGGTATAATCTAGCTCTCAGTAGGAGAAGGATAAATGTGGTTATAAAAATCCAACAGGAAGAGACCTAAGCAAGGAGAGAGCTGAATAAAACTGAATCCTTGCACTTTGAGTAGTTGAGGCTGGTAGCTGTCAAGAATGAGATACCAAACTGGGTGGAATTAGCCTGCCATCAAGGCAGTCCTAACTTTCTTATATTTCTAAAAGGAAAGGCATGCTGCATTTCTTACTGTAAATCCTAAACACGATTCAAATGCTGGACTGTAGATAAGAGACTAAGTGTTAAAAAGCGTAGCTGTCTCCTAAACAAAAAGCTAAAAATTGAAGGAAATATCTTTGCCAAAATATAATAGCAACCTCTGAACTCTCTTTAATTCCATATCTGGCTTCTGTTTAATCAAAGCAATCTCTTCCCCCCATTAAAAGCCACTTTGGCTTAGATCTCTAGAAAACCCAGAGCGCAAGGTCGGCGCTGGAGCTGTCACTTGAAAGAAGTGCCATTCCACGAAGGCAGGGGGGACGCTGTCACCGCAGCATGGCACTCGTCCTACTCAATTCCATTAATCTGAGAGGTAATAAAACTCTGCATGCTGCCTCTTGCTCAGGAATTAGGGGCCCTCGTGCCAAACCATGGAGCTTTTTCCGTCTTTCGAAAAGCAGTAACGCAGCAGCACATTTGTCTCTTTGCTGTGCGCTACCAGCTAATGGGGGTGATGGTTCTAGCCACAGCCTGTTTTCAGAGTCTTTTTATAGGTATCAGTCAGTGACACTTTTGAGTGAGGTTATCAAGTAATCCCTCAACAAAAGCATAATGTAAGGCGTTGTTTTAGCTCCTTCCACATGGGCAATACACCCCAAAATTACTGATTCGATTAGCACTGCTTGGTGTTCCTGCAGTTTCAGGGCTTCTCACCTGAATTTAAAAGTGAGACCTGGAGTTTTCTAATTAGAGCCTAAAAAAAACCCCAAAACACATTACTATAATAAATAATTTTACTCTCAGAGAAATTCCAGATTTTTATTCNGCTTGGTGTCCCTGCAGTTTCAGGGCTTCTCACCTGAATTTAAAAGTGAGACCTGGAGTTTTCTAATTAGAGCCTAAAAAAAAAAACCCAAAACACATTACTATAATAAATAATTTTACCCTCAGAGAAATTCCAGATTTTTATTCCTTTTTCACACCAGATTTTCACACTTTGCTTAAGGTTAGGGTGAATTACCATTTCTGACTTTGGAGATGAACAAAGTTCCCCATGTTTTTTAAGAATATAATTAAGAAACATCTTGGGATCCACACTGTGCAAGAAAGAAGCTTCAATTTATCTTCACTAAAATTCAGACTTTTTAGTGAAGCTCTCTAAAGTAGTTGAAGTCTGGTCCTGCTCTGTGTGTTGAAGGACCTATCATTCATACTTGAAAAAAAATCATTCCTTATGGGTTTATTCATTGTAGAACATCAAAATACATTTTTTTTTAAAGAGAACTCCAAAAGTAGAGCACTGAGCTGAGTTACACAGCAACTTAAGTCTCCAATACTCTTTTGCTTCAATAGGATCAGTAACCAAAACTAAGTATTAAACACTGTGCTTGAAAAATAAGTGTCCATTTCAGGAGTCATTTTTACAGCCCAAGGCAATATTTCAACATATTTGTATTCTGCTATAGAATTTCTGTTTCAGCTTTGCTTTCTTTTGTTTCATTCATGGAGCAAAATTCCATGTGGATGTACTCTGCTCTTTCTTGAGGGAAGGAAATGTATTTTTAATTAATTTAACAAATTAGTCATATTGCTGAGGCATAAATAACCTCTGTACTAATACCAAGTTCAGTAGCCCTTTCACAGCAGCTGTTAACACCTCTTCTTACTGCCAGAAACTTCCGGATGGCAGCTTGGAACAGAGTCTTTTCCATTTCACAGCAAGATAAGCCATTCTAATTCTTTCTCTGTTGGAGCAGGACAACAGTATTTTAGCACTTTAGTATTTAGAGAAAAAAAAATACAAAAATCAAAATTATGAAGTGAAAAACACGTAACTGAAAACCAATACATTCCTTTTCTAAAACCAAGGAGGAGAATTGAGTTGAATGAGAGCCCACAGAGTAAAAGGAAACAGGCAAAACCATGGAAGAAAGTCAGGGTGGAGAAGAAGCAAGAGTGTGTGAGTAAGCACCAGGAGCTGAGGGAATCAATAAGAAGGTTATGATCCAAGGGGAGAGATACAAATCTACACAAATCACATGCCATAATTCAACTCCAGCTCCAGATGGGCAGAAATGAAAGACAGGAAAATATCAAAGCAGAAAGAGGAGAGGGAGAGAGAGAAACAGAGAACCACAGAGATTATTTTACTTTAAATATGGTATGGTTTATTAGAAAAACTCAGTGATAGTCTGCAGTTAAAGTATTCTCAGCTGCAAACTTCATCTGCAACAGCTCAGCTTTGCCCTTGTGTATTTAGCAATTTTAATTAAAATCTCACATATTTCTAAGTAATTTTTGCTAATATGTCTCTGTTCCAATTTCAGGCAATGAAACGGGGTCCTGCTCAGACCTCTAAAACAATCAGTAAGTTCCATAAAGTGTGTGCTGTCAAAAGGCCAAAGCCATAAAACTCATGATTCTCTTACACAATGTGAACCAAGCATTAGAAAACATCCTGTAGGGAACAATTTTATGCTGGCAAGCAGATAGAGAGGATGGTTTAACAGGACTTTTCTATCAATTTCTATGATGTTATCAGAGCAGAACTTGACCTTATCATTAGGGCAGTTTAAAGAAATTGCCATATTTTTAAATATCCAAGGAGGCTAAACTTGGGGACCATTAGACCATCTGACCTTACCTCTTGCTGCAGGACATGAATTATCTCCTCCCATTCCTTCCATGTCTCTGAAATTAAAATTAAGAATTATTCCTGGACCTTCTAAATCTCCACACTCAAACATTACTCCCCTCTACAAAGAAGCAGGAGGAAACTGGGGCAAAATCATTGCCCTCTCCCAGTCTGAACTGACAACCACAGAGTGAACACCTGAACTGATTTACTCCTGATGGAATTTTCTCAGGTGAAAACATTTCATTGCTGAGATCATGTTCACCTGTCCATAGTAGCACACAGCTGGAATAAATCAATCAGAATGAAACTCGTGTCTCTCTTCACTGGGCTCATACAAATGGAGCAAAGAAGAAAATTTGTCAAATTATCATCTTTGATCACTCACCTCAAGCCATAACCACTCACTTCTCCATTCTGCTTGGAACTGTCTCCTTTCATGAAGACAAATTTTCCCAAACCGCCTCTATCATGGAATTATTTTGCCCTCACACTCAATGATTCAACTCCCCCACATCCTGAAAGGAAAACAGCTGTCTACGCCCAAGCTGCTTTACTGATCCAGCAGAACTACTGTAAGCAAGTCTGAAATTCTTGTTGTTGTTTTATTTGGAGACCTAGGGAAGATTATGGAGTAAAGCATCCTCAGCTTGAGCCTCCAGGGGCACAATATTGATTCCTTCCAACCACAGCGAGTTACAAAACGTCTGACTCGTGCACTTCTTGGTGGATGATCTGCCTTGCCAAGAAGGCAAGAAGATTAAATTAAATAATAAAACTCAAAATATGAAATATCCTCCACTGTTCCAACATCTTTTTTCCTCACTGGGTTGCGAGTGAAGGCAGAAAGATGATCCTGCCACAGACTGTGCTTGGAGGACTGGGTGCACAGCTGGCAGGTACTCAAGCCTATATTTAAAAGTATAGAGGGGATGAGGGAGAACTGAGATGAGGGGGAAAGAAAGGGTTCCTGAGAAGGGTGGGCTATTTTGGGCTAAAAAAAGACTTTGTAATCAAATCAGGTTTTATTTCCTGGAGAAATCCCCCTTGGGAGGTGGGGGATGAGAGAAGGAGGAAAGGAAAGGTTTTACAGTTCCTTCAAAACTGCACAAAACAAAACGCTTCCAAATTTAAAATACGTGCAAGCTAAATAAAAGTGTTTGAAAAAAACAAAGTCCTGATAATTTCTCCCCCAGCAGTGCATGGAGAAGCTCTGTCTCTGAGAACATAAACACTAGGTGTACAGAAAGAACATGAGTAAAATGATTTTCCCCCTTGCAAACTGTGTCTGCTCAGTATGCATTTTAAGCACATTCACAGCAGATTAACTGAGGGTCTTGTAATGGTCTGACAGGTAATTAATTAGAACAAAAACTATTCTACACAAAAGAGCACCACATAAAACTTTTAAGACCTGATAAATCCGTGGCAAATATGTTCATTTAAAAGGACCAGGCCAATTGAAACTGAGGATGGTATTTCGCTTTTCAATATATTGCTAGGGTAGGAATATTTTCTTTGTAACTAAAGTTCCTCATAGATACCTTCTTATTTATTTAGTATATTAAAAAAATATACTTTATTTCCTGACTAGCAGACCATACTGCTTTTATTAAAGATTACTCCTCTAACAATACCTTTTTTTTCAATTTTTAACCTCTTTTTTGGAAAGTTACTTAAAGCACGTAAAGATTATTTAAAATATGGGTCAACAGATATTGCTCTTTTAAAACAGTTACTGTATTGCCCCAAGAGACAGGCATGGGGAATAGTAGCATAGCATAAAGTGCATGGCAAAATGAACAGTATAATTAAAAGGACCTTTACATTGTGAGAGAATCTTAAAAGGCTTTTAAAAGGACTGGAAGAATGCCAGAAAACCTTCTAGTGAACAAGACTGCCTTTAATAAAATGTTGCCTAAAATTTGCTAAATTAGTCATGGGCCCATCCTGCTTCTTTTAAACCAAATGAGAATTAAAAACTGGGAAAGAAATATTACATTTAGGGGCAAAGGATGAGAATGACTTTTGAGCATGAGCAATTTGCTCGTTACCTAAGTGCCAGGCAGTGGTGCACATATCAGTGGCCTCCATTCCCATCTGTGCTGTCTTTCTGACCCATTTGCCTCACTCTCCTTCCCTTGATTTCTCATCCATAAATAACAGTGTTGAATTATTTTACCTCCTTGACACAGTGTATTGGAAAACAGCGGAAAGTATTAGAAAAACAAAAAGCATAAAATATAAAAGTACCAGCTAGCATCTGAGAGCTACAGACAGGTAGGAGGCCCTTGCTATCATCAAACCAAGAGTCAGAACAGTAATACTGTAAAAAAACATGTTGAAATTTCAAGGAAAAGAATGATCAAAAACAGAGAAGGGAGACCCTGCAAAAGATCAATTCTTAGTTTACAGACTCTGGGCATTGGCTTGTGTTCTCATTAAAGCTAGAAGATCTGCCAGATACATAATGTAATATAGAAAGTATTTTAAAATAGAAGCCTTCCTTCCCACAAAATGCATTTTCCAAACCTCTTATTGTGCTCTTCTCACTGACTCATTACAGCTCTCCATCCTGCATATTTATAAAAATATACTCTCACTGGTTTTCTTTTTACCTTGCTTCTCAGTCTGTCCATCACAATTCATTCTTGTCTATCTCTTGTAGTGCTGGGTCCTGTATCAATATTAAATCCAGATGAGAGTTCCTGACAAAACAGAAATTAATTCATTCATGGGTTGGACCTATCTGCCAACAGATGTAATGGGACTGAAAACAATAATCCTCTAATTTCACTATTTCTCTGTAAAATAATACTCCTTCCTTTCAAGGTTTTTTTTTAATCATCTTCAAATTGGAGTTCAAAGAATAAGAAATTCACACTTCAACTTTATTCACCACAACCACGTCATTTGAAGGGGAGATAATCTCAAGGATGAGAGGGGGAGTTTCAGGTTGCAAATTAGTGGGAGGCCAGGTTCCAGTGGCAGGACTATACCACCACCATAACTGGGCTGATGCTCCAGGGGCTCTGTCTTTCTATGACCTGATGGCAGATGTACCAGCACAGTCTCACAGCATTGCAAATTTTGCAAGACCATTGCCACTCTTGTGGCTTTTGAGGGTTTCCTTACTTCTCCAGCAGGTTCATTGCATCCTCAGATACACGTACATGTGCTCAAACCTGTGCTCAAACCAGCACTCAGGCAAAGCAGACTTCCTTTTGTTCCCCAAGTGCCTCTGTGTGAAAGAACAGAACAGTCAAGAAACATCATCATGAACTTTGGCTCTGCAGCCTTGGTCTAGCACAATGAAACAGAAGTGTTGTATATTCTCAGATTGCACATCCTTTTAGTAATTAGTAGGCAGAAAAATGCATTTCAGGGAAATAAAGGAAAAGAGAGATAGAAATCAATCCCATAAAAATTAGCCATTGTAGTTGGGTGTTTTTCCACCTCAGCAAGGAAGAAAGGTTCTGGGTGTTTTATGTAAAGAAATGAAAAAGCAATAGGAAAGTTCTGGGAAATTTGTCCCAGAAATACTCAACAAGCACATTGGTTTGTTAGGGGATTTTATTAATGCCACAAGAAGAAAACAGCTGGCCTTCATGGCTATATACTCAGATTTCCAGCAGTAAACAGGCACTGGTAAATGAAAAGCATCTTTTGCACAACTTGACTGTTTAACACTTTCAAGGGGTATCCTTCAATTTTTCCCACTAGTGTAAGACTACCAGCAGAAATAAAGTCAGTACTCCTGTCTGCACTTTATAAATAAGAATTTTTCTCAAGGACACTTTAAATCCACTTAAAATATACAGCATTTACTGCATACTGTTGATTAATGAAACAAAAATTTGGGTATTGCTAAATTCCAGGCTTTATCAGCATCTAAATGTATTATAATAATAATACATATTTTGTTGCCAGCAAAATATACAATCTGACCAACAGTGGAGTTCCTTAAAAAAGTTTCATTTCCTTGAGCTCCTGCATATTTCAGAATATAGCACTTATTCTGAAAAGATGAGTTATTCCACCTCCTGAGCAAACCAACAGTTCTTACCAGGAGCCCTTTCAGCCAGAGCTTTAGAGCAAATCATTGCACTGACAGCATAGCACAAAAAAAAACCCATCTTCTGGGGCAAATGTGTGCTCTCTTGTACAGTGAGGGCACCAGATGTAGCCTCAGGGATGTTCTGTTGTTCTCCCCTCAGTGTATCTATAGTAAAAGTAAAGAAAAATCTGTGATTTTCAAGGAGAATGCAACAAATATGACCAAGGGACAGCCTTCCAGCACAAGCTCCAGGAGCAAAATTAACCCAAAGGAGAAAAATCTGGAATCCATAAAAGACATTAGCTACCAAATATGTGACCACAGAAATTGCCAACACCAACCACGCGACCACGGAGTCCGGGGTATTTTAATCACAGCCTTTCCCAATTTAAAGCCAGAAGCACTCATGTAATATATCCAGAGCGGCCCAATACATCACATGGCAGATCCCAGCAAGGACAGGAGCACTTTGCTCGCCTCTCTCCAGCTGGCAGTGGGAGGGCTGGGCGAGGTGCTGGCTGCCAGCACGTTCCAGGGCACTGGCAGCGCGGGCTGTCTCGCTGGGGCTGAGCTCTGGCCAGCTGGCATGGCCTGCGGCCACTTTCTGCCTCCCTCTCTCTGCAGAGCTCCTTCAGCTTTTTAGGAAATTATTCTACGTTTCTTCCCTCTGCCCAGATTAGTGTTTGGCAGCCAGGAAAATAAAGGCAGCAGGAGGAATATAGGAGGACTGCTTTTATGACATGGCATTTTTAGACATTTTTAGC
Source organism: Polioptila caerulea (assembly GCA_013397295.1). Taxonomy (NCBI): domain Eukaryota; kingdom Metazoa; phylum Chordata; class Aves; order Passeriformes; family Certhiidae; genus Polioptila; species Polioptila caerulea. Next base: position 162,319 of record VYXF01007933.1, on the reverse strand, counting down.
AACTGATTGAGAAATCTGCTTTCACAGAACAATCAGATATCAGACGTCAATATCTGTTACTTCTTAGGTAATGGCTGAGGTAATGGGACAAACCCATCTCTTTATAAATTCCACAGAGCAGCATATTTTGGTCACCTAACTTGCTGTTCTTAAACATACACGTATTTTTTTTTAATAAAATCAAAAAGAACCTGCATGGCGCCAGCCACCTTCAACTACAGGCAACCACATGAGAGTCCAGAGAAGACTGATCACCTTCTCCTCTGGCTTCCTCCCCTCACCACACACTAGGAGCCAGAGACAGGGGCTCACAGCATGCCAACACAAACATGGGAATTACCAACATCAAGCGTCATGGCAGGATAAAAAAAATGAGGGACAGGAAAGCCCTCAGGGGGTGGGCTAGTCTGGGTGCAGAATTCAGCTGTGTCTGGCTTTCAAAGGGTACCTGCCAGAGCTGCTGATCCATCTTATTAATCAGGGAATAATCCAAGCCAAGGAATTGCCACGAGGCTGTCAGGACAGTCCCAGAATTTCTGTTCTCCCAAGGCCTTTATGCTACCAACTTGGGTGTAGCACTTCCAAACTTTTTTCTGACCGCCAACATTAGCATGCACGGGTTGAAGCAAATAAAACACACACTGAGTACTATCAGTATGGCACATTTTTAAACCCAGGTTAAAATTAATTAATTCTGGAATATTCATTTTTGTACTTTAGTACAGACAAAAATGATTTATTGCTTTTTCAGTAAAGTAAGTCTCCCTGCACAGCAGCTGATGATAAATTATTCCAGCTGAAAAAGTCTAAGAGGTGAAGCCAGCTTTACTGATCACAGTTCAATACCTGTGCATAATGCCAGCCTTGTCTTCACCACCTTGTGGCAATTCAATTTTCTGAAAGTATTTATCTGCCCATGCAGTTTAGCTGCATGTGTAAGAACATCTGCAAAAGTAACACTCTCTGGCTCCCAGTGCATCTGATGTTCTGCTATTTTCCAGCTATGCAGTGAATTAGTTGCTGTAATATTCCTGTTTTGGCAGGCTAAACAGAATCCTTTTTAAGATGTGCTAGTTCAATTAAGCTAATATAAATTACTTGAAAAACACTGCTAGGATGCTGACACACGAGAACCTCCCTTTACTGGCTGTTGCCATTAAAATGAATGAACAAGCAACTATTTTTTTAATCCCGTTGAAAACTGAAAATACAGAATGACTTTTCATGGTGGTTTTTTTTTTTGAGTGGAGAGATGAGATGGATACTTATCCTTAAACCCCATATCAGTAGTGAAAGAATAGCTTATCTTTTTTCTCTCCAGCAGCCTCTTGTCAGTGGCCTCCTCTGAAAGGAGCATCACAGGAGTCTGTCAGAAGCTGCCTGACAGTAGCATTTATTGAAGAGCTTGAAATCTGGGGGAGGTTTTAGCTCATTCTGGCAGAGGAACCTGACTGAAATGGCAACACAGGAATCTGAGGGGAAATGCACTCCTTGCAAGAAAAATGAGAGGCAAAAAGACATAGACTTCTCAGAGTCCCTAAGGCAATAATACACAAGTGTGTGCTGCCAGTGCAAGCCTGCAGAGACCAGCACAGGAAAGCTGACTCTGGTGAGAGACCAAGCACCACAACTGGGATCAAAACCTTCTAGTACACACTATTAAATGATCCAGAGCTAGCCTTTGTCAAGGCACACAGAACTTGCCATACAAAATGAGCTGGTTTTTGAAAGAGGGGTGGTCCTCAGCCATCATAGACATCATTAAAAACCAAAAATTGTCTACCAAAATCAAACAAGGTAAAAAGAGCTGTAGATTTCAAAGTCAGACTTACAAAAAAAAAAATAAAATTACACTGTATTCAGCATCGTCAACTACAAGAACACTCAGAATCTGAGGGAAAAGATGCAAGAGCTATGAAGAGTTCCTGCCCCTGGCTACAAAGTTACTGAGGGCCAGCTTAACATGTGGAGTTTACAAGCATGCCAATATCCATTATCTCAAAAAAATTATTCAGAGAAGAGAATATATCAGAAAAAGATGAATGAACAATCAGATAGAAAACAATACAGGCCATTTTTCCTTTTTATTTTGGCAACAAGTGTAGAAGATAGCATATAAAAAATGCTCTTACCTCTCTAAAAACATTCACAATCAGTAGATGAATGGGTAAAGACTCAGCAATCCTATAAAAGAAGGAGTATGTGTATCAGTCACAAAGAAATGGAAAAGATCCAATATGTAGCTATTTCAAATACTGAAGGAGCAACTAGTGCACTGAATTTGCTCTTATCAGCAGGAAGAACTTCTAGAAAAGGACAGCAAAGAAATTAGGGAAAAAGCTAGTTACTTTTGCAAGCACTGAGGAAACCCTTGAAGTGAAAATCTGAAAAAAATCTGAAAAAAATCTGAAAAAAATCTGAAAATCTTGATCTGAAAATCTTCTCTGGTCATCTCAGAGTGATCCCAATATTAAGAAAAAGACATCATTTTGAGAATCCCATACTGAGCAGAGGTTTCAACAGAATCAGCAGGTCACTGCCACAGAAAAACAGGCATTTTATTTCTCAAAAGGTACAGAGGGTCAAACAAGAATGTGAAAGGATTTATGTTCTCTAATAGAGAAGAATCTCCAAGATAAGACCGGTGCAGAATTATTCTACAAAATTAATATAGCTGTATCTACTACAAAAATCAAAATTCATTACTTAAAAAAAAAATTAAAATAATCAAAGCTCATGTTTATAGGAGCACCTTTTTCCCACTCTGCCACTGGGGATCCTCACAGCTTCCCCACAGCATCACCTGGAAATACAAGTTGCAGAGGAAAATATTTGAAACAAAATGCATTTATAATTTGAGAGAAAATTATGCAAAGGTACAAGTAAAAGTTGTATCAACACTGAGTTCCTGATTCTTCTTCCAGAACCACCTTCCTTCAAGCTCCCCTACTAATTTCTTACCACAACCACATGATGGTAAGGAACCTTTATGGTACAAATAAGTTTGCCCAAAACTAAAGAAAAACCCACCCATCATCAGGATTACTCAAAAATGAGTGATGAAAATGAATGCAGCAAAGGGATACAGGCTGGTGACAGCAAACCTGAGGTGATGATGAGTACACCTGTTCCTGATGGTCAAGGAAAAGACAGAGAAGTTCCTTGAAGCAACAAACTGCACAGGGGCTGCTTTTTCCTCCTGACCCAGACCCAAATCTAATAAAGGTATCACAGCTTGTCTTGAAATTCTGCTCTCTGCTAAATGTTGGCAGCCAAAGCTGAGCATGCTTTTGCCTACATACTAATATATATATATATATATATATATATATAAAGCTCAGCCATTATAATAGAGGAGTTGGAGGAGGTTAAATTCCCTGCTACCTCTGAAACATAGCAGTTGTTCTAATTAAGGTTAATAAAAGCAAAGTGATTTTAAATATCAAAGCTTTAGATTTGTTGTCTTCATGCTATGTAGCAGCTAATTTTATCACACAGTCATGTAAGTACGAAATAACAATTTGCAGTTGCACCTTCTCAGATGATGGGGCATAGGACCATGGCAAGGAACACAGGCAAATTTTGGTGAAAGCAGAGACTCTGCCTGATTGGCACAGGATGAGGCAAACTTCCATAATGGAGTCATCCAAACAAAAGCTTTCACCGTGAAAACAATGTGGCAATATATTAGTGTTTCTTCTCACAGCATTCCTACAAAATATAATTTTTAAAAATCCACCTTGATTACTGAATAATAATTGATCCCAGAATCCCATCTGACAAGAGTGCCAAAACTACTTGAATTTTTCCTATTCAAAAATTATTTGCAGGACAAGCAATGCTGAAGTCCAGTTGTCCAGATTTTATTAAAAAAAAAAAAAAACAAACTCACTGTATTGTTTAGTTTTTGAGTAGCTGGCTGAGAGGATGGAAATCCCCTGTCATGTTTATCTACTCCTGGATCCCTGTTATTAGTCCTGGTAGATGCACACCAGCATTATCACATTCTAAACACTTAAGCACACTAGTCAATGTCCCAGGGAAACAACACAATATGCTACAGTCTACTGTGAAAAAAACCGAAGAAAATAGAAAAGACGTGGGTCTCTGGGCTTTCATTATTTATTTATTTCCAGATATTCACTTTTAACAAAGAATCCTATGGAAAAGCCATTTTCGGATATCAATTAGGAAATAAAAAAAAAGTAACATTGCCAAGTGGACATTTGGTTTCTCCATAGCTGGAGAGAAGAAAACATTCACCCACGCACAATCAAAAAATAAAAAGCGTGTGTTTTGGTATTTTTATGTTTGGAAGGAGAGTTCAGTGGGCAGGGGGCTTAGAAGGAGTACGTCTAAAGAATGAAAGCAAGGAAGAGCAGTGGGTCTGGAATCGGAAAAATTCTCTTTTCTTAGAAAAGAGAGACAACTCTCCATGAGTGCACATTGCCCATATTCATGCTGAGTTTGTTTTGGAAGGTGTTAAGTGTTCTGGCTTGGTTCCGACAAAGCACTTAATCACGTACTTAACTTTAACTATACCCACAGTCCTGTAGGACATCAATTAGACTGATTTTTAAAAGACTACTTGAAAACATTTGAACTCACATACTTGCAAGTCCTGTTGGACTGAAGTAACTCGAAGCTTTTAAAGCCCCTTGTTCTACGACAGGTAAAGGCAAAAGCTATTAGAGCCAGAGCTGGGGGAAATGTAATTTGAAAATCATCTGCCTCCAAACTAGGTTTCATGAAAGTTGTGTACTTCTCATTAAGATAAAAAATTCCAAAAACGTTCATCCTTTCTGTTCTGTTATTAAGTACAACAGGTAGAAATAATAACACTCTCTCTTCATTCTCCAATTCTCCATTTTCCTTTTTTTCCTTTTTTAAATCCAATAATTTTGGAGTTTATTCCTTAATTTGGAGAAATTACTAAGTATTTTTCCCAGAAGGAAAAAGAGAAAATGAGCAAGGCATTAAAATGTCTACACTTTTTATTTAAAGGTTTGAAGTGTAACCTGACGAAAAGAAATATTTTTGTTTCAGGTGTGAGCATGTGTAGGATTGTAATTTTCTGATTTTTGAATTAGAAAGGTTTAAAGTCTTTGTAATCAAAACTGGCACTAGTTTACAATAAAATAGCACTCTGAAAGACTAGATGTCCAGAATAAACATCAGTAGCACAAGAACTGCAAACGTAAGTGCAACGAGGGAGCCAAGTTTATCTGACTCTCGGCCCAGGGAATCCTGCTTCCCGCTAACCAGTGCCACTTTCTTCTACAACTGTGCTTTATATTGCTGCAAACCAGCTGGCACAGAAACTAATCCCTAAAAGTCAATCTGCTGCTTTGCCAGCTTCTGCTGCTGCTCCTAGAAGGGCTGCAGAGCCGTGATCCCACCTCACTGTCTGTGCACACACCCCACAGCAGCCAATGCTCCAGGGGCAGCTGAGTCCTCAGAGCCTTCTAAACCTGTTCCCCATGCCAGAAAAAGAAGGGTCTGCTGGGCCTGTGGGTGAATTTGAACTGTGTGGTGTTATCAGCAAAAAGACAGAGAAGGAGTAGAGCTGGAGAAGAGTTGGAGCTCAATCATTTAAGGGGTTTACCATGGGGAAGTAGAACAGGAGAAGAAAAATTTCTTTCACTCTGTTCTACTTCTCAGTTTCCACTTCCAGGTATTCCTCCTCTTCAGGGGTTGTGTGCATGTTTAACATAAGCTAAAACATTTTGAGCACAGTGTTAAACACTCTCTACATATTTGGATCTTCTTCACCCAGACTTGGCTTCCTGGCATATACAAAATATGCTGTGTAAACTTCCCCATAAAACCAGAAAAACTTACAGTTTTTCTAAGCTGAATCTCTGAGCCACTTATTCCCAGAAGAAATTCTGTGTCAGATGCAAAGAAACAAGTTTCAGGGCCCCAGGTAAGGCAAAAGCACTTTTTACCTACTATCAGCATATTGGCTGCAAATGTCTTCCAGTTGACATATTCTGTCCAGAGAGGTTTTGAGTAGACAGACTAAACCAACTAACATGATAGAAAGTGTTTGAGAATTTCAGGCCCTTAAAGTAGTTATATTTATTTTCCATTATTTTGAAACCTATAGTTAGTGATAGCCACACTGTTTCCTCATATGAGCACCAAGTTTAAAGAGGACAACCTCATCTTACTACAACCCTGGGCTTCATTTTTTTCCTTACTTTTCTAGTGTTAATCCCTGATGTAGATTTTTACCTCCTCTTACTATTAAAAAAGCAATTAAAAATCCAATCATCCTAATGGCCGATGAAACCTTAAAAATATAACGTGATTGACGCAAAACTTATAATTCTATTGGTAAAAGTCAACTCTCATTTATGACCATATAAACTTCAGCTGTAACATAATACAAGAGCTAAATATTGGTGAAAAGATCTAGATCATCGTGCTGCTTTTTTTGACACTAGTTTCTAAATGCCATCCCTTCTCTCTCACTGCTTGGTTGTTAATCAATGTTAATAAATACAAGGCTAGAAAAGAAAAACAAGGCTAAGGATGTCTTCTGGAATACTGCCCTTTTTTCAAATTGGGTTACATAATTGACATGCTTAATCTCTTCCAGGCGGGAAGAAAGAGTTTATAGCTCACTCTCAGGCTATTAATATGCTGCAGAACTGCAACGCTACCGCTCACCAAAACCAAAATCCTCGACCTGGGGGACATTGTGAGCATCAGAGCAGGGGGCTGGGAGGAGCAAGCCCCCTCATTCCCCAGCCTGGGGGCTGATCATAATGCAGCACTGCAGTCCCTGCCATTTCCCACTTCCCAGCCAGAAAATGCACATTGGCAGGGAGCTGCTGCACAGGCCTGTCTCCTCCCTCACCAACACCTCCTCTGGCCCCCCAGCTGTCTTGAGTGGTTTAACACAGAGAAACCATAGGGAAACCAGAGGTAAGCCACAGGGAAACCCTGCAGAGAGAGAGAGACTGGTGCAGGCAGAGGATTATTGAACCTGTGCACGCAGCAGCAAGCAGCTCCTACATGACACACAGGCTGTAGTCAAATTCTGTCAAGCCTGAGTACATTTATACCAAGTCACACATGAAAAAAAGAAGTTTAAATGGATGTGTGCAGCAGCAAAATAGAAGCAACTACTGGGCTTACCCCTCTACCTTCCTGTCCTGTCTAGATTACAGACAGGTGCTTAACTGTTCACTGTCTTCTTTCAAAGAATTTATGTCTCCAGAAGAAAAGTGAAGCTCATGCCCTTCCACAGAGCTCCTGCCTTATCTCTCGGGAATGGTGAAGTTACCACTGAGAAGGTGTTGGAGAAGAGTTTGCATAACTCTTCCTAAACGAAAATCAGACATTGGGATAATTAAAATGTCCATCCTGACCTTACATCATCGTTCACCAAAACAAGAACCTATGGAGACTGGCATCATCAGTGATGCCATTAATGACGTTCAGGGGAAGTTTGTAGGTTAATATATAAAATAATCATAAATCATGTACGGGTTTTCCTCCAGAGTTGGATGGATAAATTTATGTGGTACTTTATTGTACAGTCAACCTTGGTCAATATGGAAATAATGGTGTTTTTAACAGAACACTTAAAGCAGCAAGATTCCATCACTCCAGACTTGGAAGGAATGGGACTGCAAGGCTCCGGAGTGCAAGAGAATGGTTCATTGCTAACAGTCCCAAAGTAGAAATTACAAGCCTACCACTTCTATGACTCCTTGTATTCACTGTCAGGTACTTTTATCAGCTGACTCCTTGACTTGGTTAAGTGATCCCTACTTATTTGAGATGCAAAAGCTGCTCCTCTACCACAAATTAAAATGGCTGCCAAGGTTATTTCTGATGCTATCAGTTCCTCATCAGAACCTACAAATGCTCCAATTTAATTTCTTCCAGCATGACAGAAGGATGGCTTCGCTAATGGTGTGTTGAGCAGCCAGACCCTCAGCACCAAATATAGACCCCTTCACCTCCCCAGGCACAGGCAATTCAGGTGCAGCACTTCCAAAAAGCACATTACTTAGGCTCAGGAGGCAAACACAAGCTCCAAATCCCAGACAACACACTAATAAAATACGACCTCTCCAGCAGTTTTCCATGGGCTCTCAAACCCACCCCCCTCCCCACAGCCTTCTGAGAAAGGCTGGTGCACCGGACAAATAAACACCAGCCATCCCAGGAATCAGCGCTGGATGGCTGGCATATTTTCTGTGTTGCTTGCAAAGCAGCAGGCATCTCCCTTTGTTGCTGATTCAGATTGTTTCCAAGCTCTCAGCATGTCTTTTTCAGCCACTTGCTCCTGAAACTTAAAAGGAAAACACTGCACACTTAATTTGAAAAATGCCTTGCAGATTCCGTAGCAGAAGGGGTTGAGTAGGTTGGAGAGGGTAAAAGAAATTGTTTCACAGCGTTATTGAGGCCATGTGTGACAGGCTAAACAAAACCCCCAGGCAATTCTGTCACAAGTTATTTTCACTCCTTACAATTTGCAACCAAGTGGGTGGCCAAATGTCTATCCCTTCTCCTTCTTTTCCAACAAATGAAATGAGGAGGATTTTAATTTTTTTTAATAGTTTAGTTCGTAACAGTTCTGCCTTTATTGTTTTCAGATTGAAAATGTGCAACTGAACAAGTTTCCTCATTAAATGTAAAACGATGATGGTCGTGCTGATGAGGTTCCTTGCACTATGGGATTCCTTCTACATGTCAGGCTATATTTACCTTTCCTTCCTCTAAGAAAAAGGTCGTGTAGTGTCTTGCACACATCATGGAACCAGAGTGTAAATGCAGAGCCAAAACACTAGCCTGTGTCCAAGGTATTCAAGGAAAAATAATCAGAATCTGAAAAAAGTTTACAGTAAAATAATAAGCCAGGCTCATTCCTTTTTCTTTTTCACACTCAAGCAAAGGTCAAGATTAAGATAAACATAAATAGGGTTTTTTCTCCCCATACTTGATGCCTTGTAAAGGACAAGGCTAGGGCTGCCTTCACAGCCTATGCAGACTAAAGAGAAAGGTTACCCAGCAGAAGTCTTGGTCTCGATGGCATACACATTGATGGCACAGTACTCCAAACAGGAGATCTGGGGGAAAGAACCTCAAGGAAATCTAAAAGAGCTTCATGTCTCCAGTCTGTCTCAGAGCTCAATCTGTCAAAGTGGGTTTTTCCTTCTGCCTGCTGATTACTAAGTTTTTTCATTTACAAGCACACAGAAGGAGGACAAGCATGGATTAAACAATCAACTCTCCCTAAGAAACAGGAGTGGACCTTTATGATCATCTTCTCTGATTTAAGCTACTCAGCATTTCTGATTGAGCAGTGGACACCACCTTCTCCCCACTCCAAAGCATCAAGCCTACACAGAAAAGCAGATGTTTGGGAATAAAGCAATAGATTCACGTACATTTTAATACCTGCTATAATGAATTTCCAACAACAGAAAGTGAAAAGACATTTCATTCAAACTGTTCAGCATATCTACAAGATATTAAACTGAAGTCCTGGCAAAACATTTATCCTATTCCCCTTTTAACTAAAAGCTAGGCAGTCTGTACTTTGGGATAAGGATTGAGAATACCTTCCTTCAGAAAGAGGTCATTTCATACGACATAGTGTTCAGTCTCAGCATATTAGGTTTTGGATTTAGTGTTGCTCACAGGGACTCTGCCTCCTGCAAATTGATATTCCAGCATGGCAATTGTCTTTACTGAATGAGCAATAAATATATATATGTATGTAAGGAAACAAAGAAGGAAATTGGGCTATTTGCTTCCCTCCTCTACTCTGGTTCTACGTTTTCCATCCACTCATGCAAACTCCAGCTTCTTTTTGTGCTTCTCAGTCCCCATCTCTTTTTAAGCTCTTTGCCAAGGCAATGCCACTCTTATTTTCCCTCCAGAATGAAACTCCCACTCGAAGCATACATCCTACACAACATTCCTTTGGTGTCTCCTATTCTTGTACCTTACCTTAACACAATGTCTTCAACTCCCTTTAATCTTCATTTCCTAAGTGCTAACCCATCCCATCTTCATCCCTACCTGTCACAGGATTTCCCAAGCCATTCTAAGTCCTTTATAGTTCCTAAAATACTGCCACCAACCTCTAACAGTGACTTTTGTCCCCCTCTCCAGTGCAGACCTTGTTGTCTCCCAACACCAGGATAGTTCCCCCTGCCCCGGGTCTGCATTTAGTAAAGCCAACAGTACTTCTACCGCTGCTTTCAGCAAGACCCAAATTGAGTCTTTACATTTCAACATAACCAGATGATGTCTACTTAACATGAAATGTAGTTACTGTCCAAGATTTGTATGTTCCAAGCAATTTCTTAGCATAATAAATTTTAAATCCATTGGGTTTAAGTGTTTGGAAATCATCTGCCAGTGTACATTGCAAGTTCACTACATTCTTATTTTCATTATCTATGCAGAGCTAAGGAATTCCAATTATGAAAGGCTCTATTCTGTAAGCTCATTAAAAGTTAATATACACCACAACACTGTCTCTGTATTTCACTGGTTCTTTGCATTCACCTATCAAAGAAAATAAGCACCAGGCTTTTTAAGAGAGAAACACACTTTCTTACAGAAGACGACTCAATCTTGTTCTCTCCGAAGCACTCACACAGGTGAAAGTCACAATTTTCCTGACTTTTTTATCTTTTCCAAACCAATGCAGCATGAGAGAAAGCAACTATTTCCCCAGGCATATGGACCACAGACAGGTAATATGACATTAAAGTTCATTCCTCAGAGGCAGTCAGGAAGCAGCAGAGGATGATCTAAGGATCTAAGTAACACCATCACCTCTCAAGAGAGGAATCCTTTAAGCAAGTGCATTGCTCATCAATTCCATCCTGCTTTGGTTTAATGAACCAACTATTCCTGGCAACGAGCAGCAAGAGGATCTAATTTGACTGTTATTATCCTTTTACATTTTCTTCAATCATTACATCAGAATAGGCGTTTTACTTTTGTTTCACGTTACTCCAGAGGACCTTGGCACAAAGCAAAATGAAGCCAATTGAGAAATAACAAGTTTAAATTTATATACGCCAACAAATCATGCTGCATTTCAACAAGGGTAAGAGACACTTGGGACTTTGCTTCCCTCTGAGCAGCTGCATGCATAAAAAAGCAATGATGCAACATTCATTAATAGAATTTGTTTCTTAGAAATCTCTTCTTGCAGACAGATTCAACATCTGCAAGAGATACCCAAAACATCCTCTTTGTGCTGCACTTCCCTTTTTCCATTCACACGTTGTACATACTGAAAATATGTTATCAAGCAGGCATGAACACACCATGCTCCCAAATTTTCTTCTAACACATACTTATGCATGTTATAAACAATCGAATACAAAGTAAAAGTATGGCACAGATAAGCAGCTAAGGAAATTCATCACCTTACATATCTCCTCTGGAGAGCTCTGCCTCAAAGTAACTTGGGAAACAAAAGATAATTGGCCAGGACTTCAGTCAGTGATGTGAAGGAATTTCTCATTGCCCCATTTACAGCACCTGAAGCAAGAAATAGCAGAGGGTCCTCTTTAAGGACCCGACACCTTGAGCGGCATCCAACATAGCACAGAAATTTAAACTGAGCATTTCACAATGGGCAGCAATTCATCTGGCCAGCTCAGACCCGAGATAGTTATCTGCAAAATCCAGACCAACACAATACTCCAAGGGGCAGTGAGGTAGCCAAAAGATTCTCAGCTAAAGAAAATCGGGGAAGAACACGATGTTCCTTAGCCTGGCTAACCTAGTTAACATCTTCCAGACATTAGCACGAAATTAAACAGAGAGAGAGAGAGGCTGAATTGCTTCCAGGGTACAGACACTGCCCAAGTGAAACGTGACAGGTGACCTACAACATAAAAAATGCACTTAACTGTAAAAACTAGAAAGTGAAGCTAAGAATGAGAAAAACTAAAAGCTGTCCTTGGATACACAGTAAAAGGCACACTGACATAATAAATGGGGGAAGGAACACAAAAGCACCCAGCTGTTCAAAGGCTGCATTGTTAAGGTATAAATAAATCAACTTTTTTTTTTTTGAGAAAAAGTCCATCACAACATGAACGAGCTCAATAACATTCAAAACAATATTATTTATTAGAAAAATCATCTGCTCCAGTGCCTGAAGCAAAAGGTTTGCCGTTTATTCCATCATTCCTCCAAATCCAGGGATTAGTGAGAACTTCTTTAAAAATTCCTTCCTTGCCTTTTGGTCCTTCAGCTTCATCAGAGCCAAAGCTTGGTGTTCACAGTCAGTAAATGAACCCCTGCAGTACCATCCACTCTGAGTGGGAAAAGGACTCAAGATGGTGAGCAAAGAGTTGGGGCAGTTGCCTGATATCTGAGCAGGATGTTCTCAACTCAGTGGCACAAACTCTGCCTTTGTTCCAAGAGGAATTAAGAGGAAAAAAGGCAGAAATCAATAATAGGGGTGATGAGGAGAAATGCTGGGCTGTGCACACATTCAATCCAAGCAACATCAACTCTAGGTGTGGCTTAAAATTCACGTTTACTCTTTATTAAAGCCATGCACTGTATTTATGACTCTCAATGAATTCTGTATCCAAAAGGGACACATTGGATGATTAAAAATTAGTTGGATTTCTTTCCTTCTGCTGTAGCAGTGCCAGTAGGAGAGGTAACAAAGGCAGTTCCCTGGCCTTCAGGCATTGCACAGAAGTGGGATACACAGATACATACTCATGCAGTCAAACTGCAGTTATTTAATTCAGGGCCTAAGACTTGAAGCTAGGCTGCTTTTAATAAATCATGGACAGGGATGAGCTCCTAACATTAGTATTCCACTCCTCCCTCTTTCTGCTGAGGCAGCCTGGACAACACAGATATCCCTAATACAGATTCAGGTAGAAGCCATTGTTCCAACTACCTTTCCTTTTTTACATCACACCAGGAGGAATAAAAAGAAGCAAAACATATTTCATTTATTATTATAGATGAAAACCCCTCTAAGTACAACAGGAAAAGAAGTTGTATTTTGTAACCTTGTTCTCCAGCTAGGATTAAAGCAAAGTCTGGTGTGAGGCAACAAGAGGAACAGAGAAAATGCTGAAAAGAAACTGAGGAATATGAAGCCAAATTTTCAGGCATTCCACGCAATCATACTACTCAGGGACATTCTACAGCTTGGCAAATCACATGCTGGAATGCAATGGAGTAGAGAAATAGGGAACTGCTCAACAAAACAGGTGCTACAGCCTCTTATGCTCAGACTCTTAGCCCAAAGTGTGTTCCAACTCCAACAGGATGGCACTGTAAACAAAAACAGCACTGACATTTCTGACCTTCTCAGACATAAGAACTTATGCAGCTCCTCCATTATTATTTTTGCCATTTTCACTACTAGCCATAAAGTTTAGTGTAGTAGCCATCTACAGACCCAGGATCCCTACTATATTAATAATAGAGAACATAGCTCTCAGAGTGCATTCATAAGGTACCAACAGAAAACCAAAATTATGATCCTCCTCACAGAAAAAGTAAAAGACAAAAGAAAAGTGTGAAAATACTTTAGGATGGTTGAAATTAAGTAAATACTTGAAATAAAAATAAATGCCTGAATTTAAATTTAAGTAAATTTAACTTTTGCAAAGTATTCAGAATACACATGCAATATACTAGAGTCCAAAATGTTAAAACTTAGCTACGGAAATTTGGGGTAAGGGATATGTTTATTTGGAAAAATCAGTTCAGCAGAGATCTCTTTGCTACAAGTATCTTGAATTTAATTCTTCTGCCTTGATACAACCTCCTGAGAAAACAAAAAAGTAAAATAAAAATCATACAGGAAAAACTAGTGTTGGATGCAATCTACTTACTCAGACCTGACAAAAACTCCTGATTTATTCTCTTAATTTAGAGTCTTAAGGAGAATTAATCCTTCCACTCATAGGTCTATGGCATTAATCCTTGAGTTGAATCGGAGAAAATTCAATCTCTTATGAGTTCCATCTCCATTTACTTTTCTTGTAGTGTTTTGTTTCAGGGATAAGTTAATGAGAAAAGTTACATGCACGCTCCTTCACTGTTTTTAATTTGACACAAAACAGTGTATTTCTGCAAGAGAAAATTCCACTTCTACCTGCATGAATTTAATACTCTTTCTTCACTGCACTGAAATCAAAGTCAGTGATTCTAAGCATTATTAGTTGTGCTGGAATAGAGTCCAAGAGACTTGTGAAGTAATCGCATAAAACGTAGTGACTGCCTCCACTTCAAACGCTAGAATCCCTTTGGAAGAAGCTCTAAAGAGGCTCAAATCCTGAGGTTTATTGATTTAAACAAGAGACTGAATCACCTTTTAACTTGTATTAAAATTGTCTCTAAGGTATTAGAGGAACTATACAATACATAAGAAAGACTTGGGTTTGATGTAAAGAAGTGCAAAAGAAAAACAACCCAGACAGAGGTACTTGAAGATGAATCTACTCCTCACATGCTTTAGGACCCAGACAGGAGCTCCTACCTTTTTGTCTTAGCAGATGAGTCTTTTCCTGACTGTGAGCAAAAGGAATTTCCCTCGGTGGCAGGGCCAGTGAAAACGAGTGCCTGCACAGTGCAGCTTTGTCAGGGGTCCCTCCCCAGGTCAGACACCATCCACATCCCACCCACACAAACAGAGATGCTTTGGCAATTCTTATATCCCTGAGCTATAAAAGTCTCTCCCAGATCCAGGAAGATGCAATTTCTTTAGTCCTCACTCCATGAGCAAAGTCCACACTCACTCCCATCTTATTCTGTTAAAGAACCATGAAGATGACAAAGCCAATTTTATTGTTTTTTTAAAAGGAGAATTCCCTTTCTCTGTTGCCTCGTGTCAATACAAAGGAGAGGGTTTTTTTCTCCTTCAATAAGCATTCAATATTCCTTAACATTGAAAGCTTTTGCACAGGATGAGCAAGATTTGAAAACGTATAGTTCTGAGAGCTTCAATATACTTTGGGACACAAAAAAAATAATTTTCAGTGGTGAGCATTCCTGTAGATGAGGCAGTAATTTACAAAAAGAACACTTAAAACTGAGGATAAGCATCTATGTGCAAAACCACTTTTCCTTCTGCACCCTTTCTGAAAAGCTGTAGTGATCTACACATGGGAAAAATATTTGCATTGTTTTTAAAAATATTGCTTGAAAGTATCCCATTCACATCTGTTGGTGACTGCAGAGCTGATACACACAAAGTGCTCTTACACGGATCTTTTGCAGAAGTAGCACTCTGGAGAACATCTGGGGAAGACATATAGGGATGATATGAAAGTATATTTCATTTACTTTATTTTTTCCAGATGACCCAGTAGCAGAACCTCAGCATGTACCAGTCTGAGAATTTTGGAACAGTTTAGATGGTAACAGATCCGTGAATATTGCTGACAGTAAATGTTGATGGGGTGCACTGCCTTTGGTGCTATGTCTGAAAGAGGGAGGGCTTCACACTGCAATAAAAGAAGAATGGGAAACTTAAATAATTAAAGGTACAGAAGAAGCTGACTTGGCTGTATGTTTTGTGGCAGCCCATTTCTGAACTGTTTGAACAGGCAGATCTAAGGCCATTTTACTGCCATTCTTGGGAGCTCATTATGGCATTCAAACAGCTGCTATCTCTTAGCACAACTCTATTAACCTTAGTTCGATCACAATGAGTTTTAATGTTATGGTGATGTCACTGAAACAGGCTTGGGAGCTCCCCTGGCTTTCCCATACAATTACCTTGGTTTGTTATTGTGTCTCCATGCTTCCCTTTGCACATCTCTCAAACCTGGTCTGTGTCCACCTTACCCGCACGGAACCATTTACTCACGGCAGGGTCATCAGCATCAATCCAACCTTACACTGTCTAACACAATTGTACAACCATCAAAGCTGTGAAGGAATTCACCAAGTTATTCCTAACTTATTCAAATAAAAGTGAAAATAGGATTGTGTCAAAGAGGACAGTAAACTCTTATACTGAAGAGTACCTTGGAAAGTTAAATAAAACCATCAAATTAAAAAACTAAAAACTTGCCTCATTTAAGTTGTTATGGATACAAACACATCTAGACAAATGGGAAAAACATCCACCTTTACTATATCTAGATTAATCCCAGAATGCTTACAAATAAACTGGTGAGCAGTATGTCAGTAGCCCAATATCTGTTCTATTCTTCTTTCTCCTTGCAAAGAAATCAAAATAATCCCAATTTAAGAATTAACATTTTTGCCAAAAACATTATCATTATGCTACTCTAGTTGACAAGTTCTAAAAAGGATGATTAAGTACATAAATGAAAATTTAGCACTGCACATTCAAGCTTGAATGCTTTAGGGAAGATCTATCTAAAAGACAGAGGTGTTAATATCTGAGCTAGTTAAATTGAAAAATTTGGGTGGGTCCAAATTTTTCACACTAAGATAGTGAAAAATTTGTACATAATACTTGTGTCACTGACAACAAATATAAAAGGAATTCAGAAATATAGCAGGGCTAGAGCAAGGAATATCTGGAGAACCTCAGAACATCCTGAAATCAAGACTATTGATTCTCCCAGGATTACTGTCAATGACCTCCTGCTGATTGAGTAATAAGGAATCCCACAAACATACTGCCAGCATGTCAGCAGCCCATGGGTATATCTGGGTTCTGCTAAAAGAAAGACTGGAGAACCTACTCATTTCGTTCCCACCTGAAGGT
Source organism: Polioptila caerulea (assembly GCA_013397295.1). Classification (NCBI taxonomy): domain Eukaryota; kingdom Metazoa; phylum Chordata; class Aves; order Passeriformes; family Certhiidae; genus Polioptila; species Polioptila caerulea. The sequence continues at coordinate 145,602 of VYXF01007933.1, read as the reverse complement.
ATTTTCTTAGAAAGATAAAAAAAAAATATACATTAAACGTCACCTGAAATTTGCAAGCAGCTCATACATACAAAAAAACCACATTGCTTTAAACTAGAGCTATAAAAGCACAAATGCTTTTTTAGCCCTTGCATCAGCTTTCACAAATGCTTCTTTTGCTCTTGCATCAGCTTTGCTTCAATTTGGTACAGGTTTAGGTAGGTCAGATCAAGGACATGGTGAACAAATATGTACTTAAAGCCCTAGCTTTATAAATCCTTTACCTCCAGCTCCTCATTTCCACCCTCAGCAGCCTGGGATGGGAATGGACCCTCTGAGCTCCAGTGAAAAGTGAGAGAGAGCACCTTAAACTGACAGGTGATTAAGCTGATAAATTAACACATTTCACTCTGCACTGAACAAATGAGGAATGTTTACAGACAAAATTCCAACATCTCATGTGAGAAGGCTGCAAGTCCCAGATGAAGAGCAATAACTAACAGCTGGATAGCATTTTGGATTATCTTCATTCCACATCTTTATGGTATTCACAGAAAAGTTTACATTTGATAAACTAATTAATATTAAGTTTCAATACATGTTACCTCAGTGGGTTTAGGATTTGGGGTGAGGTTTTTTTTCCTTAAATAACCCATATTAATTATAATGGCTGAATGGGACAGTGATCTTGCCTTGTGTGGAAGAAAGAGCGATAAAAAAAGGGGGGTGGGTTTTTAAAAAAAAATATTTGAGTAGGATTTTTTACAAGGCTGGTCTCCTGAAAGTCTTCTTTTTTTTATGATACTTTCTAATATCTAACAAAAATTTTGAAATCCTTTAATAAAAAGAGTATCCATCCAAAACTTAATGACAGGTACCTTCAGCAGAAAGAACAAACTAATTCTCTATAGAGAAATTACTCACTTCAAAGGCAAAAAATGATCCCAAATGTTTTGTGTAACTAGGAGGAAAGGGGCTTTCAGGAGTCCCTTGCAGCACACCATGTAAAAATAATGGTGGGAGCCACTGCCTTTAAGACATCTCGAGAGCAGAAATCAATCATCTGCAGAGCACACGCTCAGATGTTCTCTGTGTTTATTACTCTGACTTTGGCTGGAAGGTTGATAAAGGCTCTGGAAACTGCAGACCCAAATCTATTTTTTATTAAAAGTTTTGGCAGCAGGACGGGTGCGTGCTTTACACTGAGCGGAGGGCGGGGGGAACGCAGCGCTGAGAAACCTCCAGTCACAGCACAGGGTTCCAGCACATCTGCCGGAGCAGCGAGGGCTGCCATTTCTGAGAGGCTTGTGGTTAACCTCATGGCACGGCATGAATTATCCCCCAGCCCCAGCCTCCACTGAACCACCCATCCTCTGAAATGTGTCGGTGAAGCCGACGCACGGCCAGCCGCTCATCAGCAGGGCGACGGTCCGTCCCCAGGACGGTTCCTTTTTGGCCAGGACAGAGCAGAGCTGCTTGTCCCCTATAATTCTGAGCTGTTTACACTGTGTGCTGCCCAGAGGGATGAACAACTGCGGGGATTTAATTCAAACAGCCTGAACACACACACACACACACACACACACCCCAATGTTGGATGCTGTGCAACTTGCCTGGCGAGTGCGAGCGCTTCTCAGAGCCTCGCAACTGCGATCACAAATATAAATCTGATACGAGGACTAAAGAGGTGTTGTCTGAAATGGCCTAAAAGGGCAAGGGCAAGGGCAGCTTACAATGAAATCTGCAAAACAAAAAAGCTTAGTATACTATCTGGGCACCTCGCAAGAAATTTCCACAGGAAAGCCTTAGGCCAGGAGTGACTGGAAGGCCGAAATATTTAGATATAAAAGCTTTTATGCCTCCTGTGTGGTTTAATCTTCTTGTGAGGATCACTCGTTACATGAGTGATCATTAAGTGACTGCTACTATATGTCACTTTAAATGGTAGAAAAGCAGAGAAAGAGAGAGAGAAACTAAGCATAATTGGAATTTTTTCAAGCTATAATTGACAAATAAAAATGGTAAGTGATGTTGGGCTACCATTTAAATTAAGGTTTTCCCAGACAGGATTATTTTAAAGTGTTCATGTGGTGAGCTCAGATTTGCTGGAGCATTTTGTTTTTATTTGCAACAGGTATGAAGAGGACCTGGGCTGAAGTTTTATAAAACACTAAGTTCTGGGAGAAATTAGCATATGGGCAACTAATCAGGCTCCTTCAGTCAGACACTTTGGGCACCAGAATCATCACATCTCCTTTCTCCAGAAGAGATCACATCATCATATTTTCTCATAGGCAGAACAGAACAGGAATAGAAACACCATGGCAATGAGGGAGCTGGAAAACCTCACAAGGAAACTGCTAAAACTGTTCTCAGAGCAACACTTGAATGGTATTAAATAAATAAGGCATGTGAGCAACAAGAAATAAAAATAAAGCACAAGCTGACTTAGCAGCACATTCAGTGAGCAGAGACTCTCACTGCAGTCTGTTTGGAAACTGAGATTACACTTTAAAATCAAATCAGATAACCTTATCACCAAAAGGTTGGCTGGGAAATCCAGGCAATTACCAGATCCAAAACTATCTCCATTCTGGTTTAACCATTTTGTGAAGTCTCAGCACTCTTTCTTTTCTTATACAGCATAATTTTACCCTTGAATCTGGAAAAGTCATGCTGTGTTCCTGCTGTCTTAAGGAAATGAATTACAAATGTCTGAATGTTGGGGGAACCTTCGTTGAGGGTCACCAAAACAACAAATAATTGGCAGTGGGGAAGAAATTTTTAAAAGAAAAAAGAGGAAAAAATAATCATGTGGTAGAAATTCAACAAGGATCAACAATTTCAGCAAAGAGAGGAACAATTTGCAAAATGCACTAAGGCATTTGGTCAACACCTTTGTACAAGAGGTTGTTTCCCTCATATTGCTGGCAGGGAGAAACTGAACAGATTTGTAGAACTTGAAGATTTATTGTTTGTACAATGGGGGGATGAGATGGATACAAACGGTGTAATTGCTTAAAAAAAATTATGTGCCAACTCCACTTTTTTTTTTAATAGAGCAATAGAAGTTTCAGTCCTTTCAGAAGCTGGCTATAAACTACCTTAATTTTTGTCAAGACCAATAGGCTATTTGCTCACTGAGTTTGGAGTGGCAGACAGTGGTAGGTTTTTTAAGCAGTATTTTTGTTGGTGGTAGGTTTTTTAAGCAGTATTTGCATTGTTTCCCTTGGTTCTTCCCCTGACCCTTATCAAAACACCCAAAGGCTAAGAGAAAAGCCCTTTAATGTCGTATGCAAGGAGTGTGTGTCACTAGAAGGAGCTGTCACGAGCTGACAAAAGTTAAATATGAAATCAATTTATTACAAAAAAGGAAGTTCTGTATCTGAAACATTTCTGTTATCTGTCAGAAGGAGGAGATGCACTCCTAAAGTGCAGTTTGGCTGAGCTCTCATTTGAGCTTTCCATCCTTCTCCTTTATTCCTCCTACCCATATTTTACAATTCTGAGCCTAAATTACTGTACTATAACAAATGGGCTCAATTTCCTCACTTTTTTCAGTGTTAAACCTAATGCATTCTAGGTGTTTCAAAGGGACTGAACTTGACACCATTTTGAAACTCAGGCCTGCTTTTTTTTTTTTTTGGTTAATTTTGCACAGGGGAAAAAAACCCCCAAAACACAAGCAGATACATATATAGATATGTGTATGTGCATATCTATCTATTTACACACATGTATCCATTTCAGTCTCCACCAGTCCTGCATTGCCTTCCAGCTCTGTCTCAAATTTCAAGTTGCCAAAAAGAAGCTGTTTCTCCCTCCAGCTTCACAGATGTTAATGCTCACTAATCACATCTCCTCTGCACTTGTGTAATAAACGTGGAGCAAGTCACTCGGGTAAAGGAGAGGCTGGTCAGGAGAAAAATGGGGCAGTTCTACATTCAAATAATGCAGTAATAAACTCAAGAAGTGCACCCAAATGAACCTGAACATCATTATTGTTGTAACCTTGACCCTTCCTCTCCCTGCTCTTTCCTGCCCCCACATGTATGCATATGCACTTCTCCTCTCATTCATTGACTTCTCTCTGAAATAAGATTTTTTGCTCCTAAGGACTGGGGCCTTTCATTCACATAATCTGTAAAATCCTCAGTTCAAGTGCTTTTATACAAATAAAGAATAAGTCTGACAATCAGGCAGATACCTGGATAAAATTAGTCTAATTCCCAGTAGGAAAGGATGCTCCTTAACTTATACTTCAGTGAACACAGACAAAAGGCTTTTCTCACCCATTTTGAGATGATCCTTCAAACAGAGACAGAGGTAGAGGAAACAGACTGATGAAGTGTGAATAAAACTGTAATATTGCTTCTGCTCATTACATATCCACTTTGTAATGTATATATAATACATTAAAAATCAAAATTCATAATCTACAGTGTGCTAAACCTCTCAGCTCTCATAAGCACCGTCTATCACATGAACAAAAACTTCCTTATTTGACTTCTCTAAGACATTCAAAATCATCTACTCATTTTTAAGAAAATAAATAAACTATATGAACAAACAAAGATGTTATTGGTGGCAGCTGTTTCATAAAAAACATAAGAAAGTTGGTTTTTCCAATCCAACTGGTTCAAGGTAGTTATAAACTCAGTGAACCAACGAGTCCAATAAATTAAAAAAAAAATAAACCCAAAAGTGACAAATTAAAATTTGTTTTGTATACTGTGAAATACATCATCCTTATGCTCATGTTTTTACTCAGAACACTACTCAGGACCATGCAGGGATGACTTTGCTACCAACAAATCAGCTACTGAATGAAAACAGATGCTAAATCATAGTGCCCCAAGGAAAAACAAAAAATAAATATTTTTACACAGTTTTTCACTGGGGATTATTTAGTTTGAGCAGAGCTCTGTGCTGATGTACCTGGATCTGGTCCTCTGAGACCGAGTTCAGCTGTCTATGAAATCACAGCCCTGCACCCAGGAAATGAACTTGCTTTCCTTCCATTCCCTTTAACATTGATTTTTTTAGCTTTTTCACT
>VYXF01007933.1:100939-140554 GCA_013397295.1 Polioptila caerulea | reverse complement strand
CACCCAGGAAATGAACTTGCTTTCCTTCCATTCCCTTTAGCATTAATTTTTTCAGCTTTTTAACTTTTTTTTTTCTCTCATAAGGTACATCAAAATGAAGACTTCAGCTTCACAGGGTTTCTTTGGTACAGTCTCCTCAAACATTTTCAAAACTGAAGTATTCTTACACGTTTTGCTTTATAACAGAATTACCTCAAAAGCTGAAGCTTTTCTGTTCAGGTGGAATCAATTAGTTTCCTTCAGCAGCTTTAAACTGAGTGGGCTGAGAGGGTAAAAGACTGAGACACAAAACAGTGGTCACAAAAGGATGATCTGGAATTGTCATATTTGTATTTTTGCATTCAGTAACTGTAAGAGTGACCCCACTCACCAGAAACTGTGCTAAAAGGGAAAGAGGACATGTGGAGAGGAATATATTACATAAGACTCTCCACTGCACACAGAAAAAGATGCTTTGGGCATAAGTTATAAAACGCTTCTCTGCTGGAGTGAGAGTTTCTTCAGGGAGATCTCACACCACCTCATCTCACCAAAGACTGAAACAACAACCTGCTCCTTTCTGTAGTCTCCATCACTCACATTTACGGGCACTGATGAGGCAGCTGCCAGTCTGTGAAGGGTGCATCCAATCTGGCTGTGTATTATTTGGCATTATTTTCCCTGCATGCTAAGTGAATACATCAGGAAAACGTTTCCTGTGACAGGCTGGAGCTCCTTCAGAGGTAAGGCAGCATGGTCAGAAAAAAGAGGCAATGGCCTACAGCATATGGGTGGTGACTGGGGCACTTCTGCAACGAGCAGGGAACAAAATCCAGGCCCAGGCAATGAGAGAAATTCAAGCTTTTTCTTTAACATCTTAGAGGGGATTTATTAGAGCTTTTTATATCACAAATAGCCATGAAAAACTGGTGGACAGAGAGCAAAGAGTGAACAATCCTCCTGCAAGGACAAGTGGGCAGAGAGGACATCTGTTCTCAGCCCTTTTTTTACTTTTATTTTGCCCTGCCCTGTATACCTAATGTTTTCCATTTCTGAAGTTAGTTGTTTTGACCGTCTAGAACTGATGGATTCCAAGTCCAGATGGAAGACATGTCCCTGGGAAAAGGCACAAGGACCTTGGCCCCATTTCTGCATGGCAACCAGCAGGAGCCAGGACAGTGCTTAGCTGTTACATCCAACCCCATCGTCATAAAGCAAAGAGTGCTGAGTAATTGCTGCTGTCAATAAATTCAGTAACCATAAATGATCCCTAATTGCTACAATTTTTTTGTATCTAATCTACAATAAGTAAATAAATCAATCCCTGGTATTGACTCATACTATGATCCTTAGCAAGCATCGAGACAAATAATTGCATGATATTGCTTTGAAGAAAAAAAAATATATGCCTTACAAAAAGGACAGCAATACAGGGGTTGATTCTGTTGATTGAAAAATCAAACCAGACACTACCTTCACCTTGAGTCCTCAATTTTGACTTTCAGATATATGTTTTACCATAAGGATCCATACATTTGCCAAATGATTTGACAATATTTGAAACAGTATTTTCTGAGACCTCATAAGTAGCAGTGGGCTAAGTTATGCCTGACCAATGCCCATATTGTTTGTTCCATGAGACAAAAATGTTTATCATTTACACACGCACTAAAATGTTCAAAATGTTTGTCTTCCCAGGTGATAAATAGCTCCTTTTCAGCACTGACATGAAATGCTCTCATTTGTGGAAGGCCAGGACATACATGAGGAGTAGAGCTGTAGAATGTAAAGTACAAAAACAGGTGGCTACAGCCAACAGGCACTCGTGGCCTGTAGCTCACTCGGGCAGCAGCACTGCACAGCACACCAGGAAACCTGGGTGGTGTCAGCACTGATAGCATCACATCAGAGCACAGAGTCAAAACAGGGATACTCTTCCAACACAAGGTTTCAGGAATCCAGTATCCTGGCACAGACCTGTAGAGTAGACAGGAGCTGGAGAAACTCCAGTCTGAGAGGAGCTATTTATACTTCTTTTCTATTTAAAGCAGCACAGTGTGCTAAGAAGCTTTGCTAAACCCTAGAAATGAATTGTGTCCAAATATCTTGCATTTCTAATTACTTATATTCAGTCAGTCCAAACACATGCCACAGCAATAAATTCCACCCAAGAGTCTGATTCATCACACTTCATTCCATGGAATACCAACTTTAGAACAAAATAATTCTAGGTAAAAATGGTAGAAGCCTGAGCCCTTCAAACAAACAAACAAAAAACCAACCAACCAACCAAAAAAACCTAATAAAAAACAAAGGTGAGGGGGAAAGCAACATCTATTTTCTCACGTAAACACTTTTGCATACATGTGTCTTTCATACATGATTCTGGCAGTTCTTCCAACTAACAGCCTCTTCTGTTATGAAATAAAATACTGACAGGTAATAGATACATCAACAGTAGATATTACTTTTTTCCACCAAGATGCAATGGTCCTGGGTAGGATTGTAAAAGTCTTCTACAGAGTCCTAGACATGTCGATTAAGTGGATGAAGAAAACCCGAGAAATGCAAGGAAACATTAACTTAAAGCAGGAGTTTCCAAACATGGTGGAGGTACCACAGATTTGCCTTTTCTGCCCAAGTGACTCTTGGATGTTTTGCATTTAAAGGCAGGTAAGACAAACCAAAGCAGTCTGCAGTCACCTGATAAAGGCCTTGAGCATTCTGCTAGAGTAATTCTGCATTGCATGTCCAAGGTAATAGCAAATCAGTCCCAGGGCACAGCTCATTCTTCAAGGAAGATGAGGACTATTATCACATTCAAGTATTCCCATCCCTGCGACACACCCAGCTTCTTCTCTTTACCAAATCCTCTCTTCCTTCTCTTAGGCATTGTAATTTTTTATTTTTTTTTGCCCTGTAGTTGCAGTAAAGGAACAAGTGTCAGTGAGACTGCTGGAACTGTATCAAAGTACAAGGAAAATAAAACAATCACAGAAGTACTTTTACAAGGGAGCAGTTCTTTTATGCAAATCACTAAACAGTTCCACAGTTTTGCTTCCACAACTGGGGAAACTGAGTGCTGCAAAGCCAAGGCAGAGCAAAAATGCACTGAGCTAATCATGACACTGAATTTTGTACACAAATCCATAGCCACTTGCAAAGGTCACTGATAAAAAAACATCAACAGCCAGCCAGTAAACTGTGGAATTCACCATGCAGGGTGAGGAGGAGACAGTGACTTTGGAACTACAGAGTCTTACATAAGATATTGTTTTCCTAATGGTTTTTGACATCTCCCTGTTTACTGCTACCAGACGTTCCAACAATGAGCAAAGAATTAAATTTTATCACCCCCAACGTATCCATGGGTGGGATAATTTTCAACTCATAGCAATAAATAATTTTCATTTCATTCAGAGCCTTTGTGGGTTCTTTCTCACTGCTGGAGTAGTCATTTGACAAATTAGGAAGTGGAATTGCATACTGGTAGGGTAAAGGGTCTTGTGGCAGTAGCAGGCAGTCAGAAGAAATTCAGAAGATGAGTGACAAAACAAATTACTTAAATTAAGCAGTTCTTGCTTAGTTTGCCCATAGGTATTTATATTACAGCTGGAGTCCAGGTAGGATTCATAAAACTGTCCCTAAAACAGGCTGGACAGGGGACTTACAGGCTGTGTTTGTTGTGAGGCCACAATTGACTTCAGCTGCCCTTGGAGGTTCATTACTCACCTTTGTTCTTGCAGTTAATATTGTTCCTGAGGAAGGACAGGAACAAGGAGTGGTACTTCATAGAGTGCAACGAGTCAGATGCTACTTAAAGAATCTGCTTGCAATTCCAGAATCTATTTTCACCAGATTTCAACCTTAAAATCAATCAATCAATCAATCAATCAATCATTCTGCTGTGACTAGGTTCCACTCCAAGTTACAGCAGGCTACAAGGACACAACACTAGCCAAGTGCTTTGTGCACTAGAAGCCTCCTTCCTAAAGGGAGAAGCTGAAATAATCATGGAATAGCTTCCCAATGGCTTCCTACACTACAAATGCTGCAGAGTATCTCCTTCTCCATGGTGCTAATTGCTCCACATTTAGAAAGGAAAAAAACACAATCTTTATTCTCCAGCTCCCAGAAGGGCACCAAAGTATGTGAAGTGGGTATCTACTCCACACACTTGACCTACTTTATCTACAAGAAAGATGAAGAGTTAATTGTTTGTGGAAGTTACTGAAATCTACCTACATAATCAGTATCTGCAAACATGGGCAGAACTCACATCCCCTCTGAGGAAAATGAGCTGGAGTGAGAGGTTTTTTGTAAAGCAAATTTGAACTGGCTTCTTGGCTGGCTTGCAATCCACAACCACATCTAGCTGCTGGTAATTTATGTCAGGACAGTATCATTACTTCCAGCTAAAGATGACGAAAACATTAAATCAAAACTCACACTTCCCCTAGAGATCATGTCCATATTCCATCCAGTTCCTCCATTTTAGCTCTGCACCAAAAGATAACTAAAAACAGAAGATGCCAGCCAGCAATGGGGCAAATATTTCAGTGAGGAAGAGAGATAAACGCAGAAGAGTCATTGCTTCTGAAATAAAATACATTTCATGTTTGCATTGGTGTTTACATTGAATGCCTCTGCCTTTTACATGCTGTCAGGCACAGTAAAATTGAGCAGATGTATATGGAAGAATATAAAGTCATACTGCCTCAGGCTAGGCCAGCTTGAACTCTTCTGATTTTTTTTTCCCCTTGGTGTTTTAGTTTTAATACTATTTATGCACATTCTTAGGGTGGGGCAGGGGGGAAGGGAAGGATAAAAGAGAATTATTTGTCCCTTTGTCTGTCTGGAGGAGAAGATGGATTTTGTTTTTTGTTTTAATCTTCATGCCCTGTGAAATCTTCCCTGTCTCAGAAATACAGCTCCCATCAAGCTACTAAAACAAGGTCCCTCAAAGGTCACAATCTCTTTATCATGATTTCTTTCTGAATTGAGATGTTTTCTGAAGGTTACCAATAAAAGCAATAGAAACAACACACTGGAAACCACAAGTTAGGATATGAAGTCAAGAAGAGGAAAAGAATAATGAATTTGACTTATTTGAATTAATTAAAATCTGATTTAATTCCAAATTCAAATCCTCTTTGGCCTGCACTTAAATTGACCCTTTTCAAAGCAAAATTCTTTGATAAGGTTATGTAAGTATTTTGCAAACTACTCAACACTGTTCATAGAAATCTACTCTGCTTATATCTATACATATATCTACATATTAGACTGACAAAAACCCTTCGATTTAAAAAATAAAAAAGAGAAAACAAAAAAAAGAAGACAACAACAAAAACTAATCACACAAAAAAACCCAGAACACTGATAGCCAGAACTAAGTTTGTATTTTAAAGTTTTTGTTTTTCTCTTTCTTGGTCATTGCGATTTCTTTCCAATGATGAGTGACTGGAATTACAATAATTTGCATTCGTTTTCTGTGCGAGCAGAATCCTTAGCAAACATTAAAAAAACACTGAAAAGAATTCATGGACGGCTCAAGCCTGGCATAAAATCAATGTGCCATCTGGTAAATAGATTTTTTCTTTTCTTTACTTCTGCTTCAAAAGATGAGTGAGTGTGTGTGTAGGAATTTCCTGGGTTTTCTCCATCTTTGGTTTGTGTTTCTGGTGTTTGGTTCATTGTTTTTTTTCCCAAAATGTCTGCAAACAAAGAATCCCTTTAGTTGCAGTAGATGACTCTTGCTTCTTTACCTCTTCCAGATTTCCCAGTTGTTTTTCCTCATTTATTCTGTGGTATGGTGGACATGACAGCACTACATGTTTGTCATGGAGGCTCTCTGGTGCAGCCCTGTGACTCTCCTCTTTCACCTGGGACCCTTTGCTGTTCTCTACATCCCTCCATCCTTTGGAAGCACAAGAGAGCCAGAGCAATGTAAGGCCTGGGAGGGTCATCAGCCACACAACAACCTTTTCATGGAAAAGATGGAAAAACAGTACTGGGTATGTGCCAGCTTCAATTTGCATTTGTCATTATATTATACCACAGCATAACTCATAATAGGCTATGAGTTTGTGCTTGACTTGATAATTTTTGGAACAACTTTCTTAGTTGATATTTTGCCTCACCTATAACTCATGAGCAAAACCAAACTGGAGTTTCCTCCCCTCATGTCTGTTCTAAGTCATTCCATGGGTAGATATTTTACTTGCAGAAGACTGGGACTCAACTTGCCACATAATTTTTTGAGGATGAAAAGAAATTCTTAGGAAACCAGGACAAGTTTCTCCATGATGGGTTTCTAGAACTAGCTATGAGTTTGCATTATTTTTTTCCAAACTTTTCTAAAAACTGTGTAAAAAGTAAAGAAACTTCCTCTCGTATATTGTGACGTCAAGCACAAGCAGTAGTGTTTTACTTAATGGCCAAAAAATATAATTCATAAGTACTAAATTTCCAAAGAGACATCTTTGAAAAATAAGGTTCTTCTGTCATTCTGTTCTAATGTAGGACACCATTCTAATTCCCTCCCCAATTTTAATTCCACATGGAACACTCTCCCAGCCTTAAATTATTGCACATACGGATACAGCAACCGATCTCCGGTCAACAAAAATCCACAACACTTCCCTACACAACGCAATCCTCCTCTTTACCAAAGAAAATCTGCATAGCATTTTTCCCAGGAGAGCAAGCACTTGTGCACATATATTTGTTTTAAATACATAATGAAAGACAAATATGAATATTTTTTGAAAGGCTGCTGTGGTATCACATGTGTCCATTTCAAGTTCAGTCTCTCCGCACGTTGTCAGTGCCTCACCCTGCACACAGTTTCCATTCTGTTCCCTTCAATGATCTTGGAAGCAATTGAAGTCAAAACATCCTGGAAGAAGAGTTCAGGTTTTTACACCCATGGTTTCAATTATTTTTAAATCTGACATACAAACACAGCTTTTTAAGATATGTAAGTGGAGTGCCAAATAAGGATCTTTTGATTTTTTTTTGAAATACATGTGGTTGAAATCTGAGACCTGCCTGCTGCCAAGCCACAGTATTTGGAATCAAGTACTGGCACAAGAAAATAAGCCATTGTTCAGAGTATAATTTTAAGAGGAACTATCCTGCAAAAAGGAAAACGTAAATTCCCATAGTTTAGCTCATAGTTATAAGACAATCCCATAAGTCTTTGTTAAACACTTGAAAGTTGAAATATAGGTCCTAGCAATGTTTATCCAGGCTCTCAGAAATAATCTTTTGACATAAACTACACTAAGGCCATTAATTTTTTCTCCACTATAAAAAAATCAAAATTATAGCATAGAATACCCTATCTCATCAATGATTTTCTTGTGGCAGGCTGACATTGTTGCTTTTATATAAAGCTGCTCCCATATTTTTGATTGTAGTAGCAAAAATAGCTTTTAACTGAGATAAAATTACCTTGTGGGTAATACTGTACCATTGGGTAAGGCTGAGCAACTTCACACCCCTGATTTTAGAGGCCAAAAGAGCACATTTTTTAGAGGTATAAACACTCAAGCATGTATTTGCAGGTACTCTGAGGGAGCCAGAGCCTCAGCCACTCTCAACTTTGATCAAGTAAAAAAAGAATTTAAAAGAAAAAAATGTTTCCTACATTAACAAGGGCTCAGAACTTCGTTTTATTACAAGTAACTCTTCCTAGAATCATGGAGGAGCATGAGGGACATGGACAAATGAAGTATAGAGAATCTGGTATTTAGCTCTTGTGAGGGCCAAGGTTGCTTAGAGATCACACAGTGATGGTCCATGGATATTCACACACAAAATTAATGAAGTCACAAATTAAACTGAGAAGACTGACTCCTGAGGGTAAAACTGAGCCATTGATTCTAATCTCAGGTAGTGAAATAAAGGAAAAATTTTTTAAAGGTAATTTTTTTCAGTTCATCTAACAAAAATGTACAGTAGATTTATTTCTTCTAACAAAAGAACTAATACCATAAATGAAAAAGGCACTGAACAGTCAATCTAATAACATCTCCACTAGCCTAGGATTTTAACTATGAATGTGCTCCTTCCAGTGCTTGATGCCAGATTGCTACAAGTCACTTGGTGTGATTGTCACATCAAGTCACAATGTTTAAATTAGACTTAGAGAAAAAGTTATTACTCTATCTCAGGGCTCAAATTTCAGTTCACCCTCTCAGTCCTGTGCAAAAGCACTTGCTGGTTCAGTCTTTCCCACCAGTCTGACACCCAGGTTTCACTACAAAGTCAGAGCTGAGTTAGACTCAGATCTACCTTTGACAAGAAGCATAATTTTTAGGAATCCTTCCGATTTTGTTTTTCTTAGAGAAGAGTAACAACATCACTGATTATTGAGGTGCGTACTTTAAGGGAATGTCTGCTCAAACCAAAGAATGAATCAAGTATCTTAGGTCACCTCCTGGAACATTCTCACAGTTTGGGCACCTAATCTAGAAACTTTAGGACACTGATCACTTAATGAATCATGGGAGACCCAATGAGTGATGGGATCCTGATGTACTGTGTGCAGTGTCTGTGTGCCAGCCTGCACAGGCAAAGCAGCCCCTCTGCTCAGGCTGGCTGTTAAAGCATGTGCAAGTACAGAAGAGCACGGCTCAGGATCAGAGTACTCAACATCAGGGCACACCTGCACCACTGACTGGTCAGTCCAAGCTTGTTGTCTGCTTTGGAGACCCAACTTTAACCAAGTCTGGGAGGAAGATAAGAGGGTTATAAGAGAAGAGAAAACATATTTTCAGTTTGCCTTACAATCAGGACACTGGTTCTAGTGTACACACAGTACATTTTAACTCCAGTGTGATGCCTCCCATGGTTGAGCCTTTGCTGGAGCAGGATCTCTGTTTCTGAACATACTCTGCTTTTGTATGCATAGAAGGAAACTTTATCTTGTATGTCAAAGCTGCAATATACATTTCTTTTTCTTTCAAGCCTGGTTGTTGTTGGTTTTCCAGAGGAACACCAACTTACTCCTCCCTGTCCAATGCACAGATTGATTTTACTTCACTTCACAATCTGTCTTAAGCCGTTCACATAACTGGAAACTGTTCCCATGTTTACGCTGCCCTTAAGACATTTTCCTCTGATAGCTTTGTTTCATAAATAATCAACTCTCCATTTCTGTGCTCATCTTTTGTTTGGATTAGCTCTCAGTATGCAATATGTCATGTTCAGAGTGATGCAGTGTCAGAATGTACTGACATGGTGTGGACAGAGCCTGCCTCAGATCATCACTAGAAAAGTGGAGGGGGGTGTTCTGCCATGCGTGCATGTCTGCATCTGCTTGCACCAAAAATGAGTTAATCTTGGGGTGATGCCTGTCATCTGGCTTCTAGGCTTTGTTATGCCAATACTCTGAAATAAGCTCAACCAAAATATTTTCTTTTGATGCAACAGAAGCATTAACGCATGATAGATACATTTGGAAATTATTTATCACTCATTAAACATTCTCTAAATAGAAATTATGCAAAACAGACTACATGAACGGTCTACAAAATGACTTCCTCTGGGGTACCAAGAAGTCTCACGCCAGTCTCAGAGCAAACAACACTCAAGAAACAGTAAATAAAAAGATACAAAGCTTATTCTGTGTTCAAGCAGAACCTTCAGACATGGATCTGTTCAGAATTTCCTTCATCCAGGCACTCTGCTCACCTTCACCCATTTTCCCTGCTCAGTCTTTTAACTAGGTTTTCCTCCAACACAGAGCAAGCAAATAAAACACATCTGGGAAAGCCAACAGGGACACCAAAATGAGCCTCAGACAGCTGGGCTTGCATTTGGGAATGAACAGAAAGGTACCAACACGAGCAGCTGATGACTGCTTCCACCATTCTTCAAGCGCAGTACTAAAAACCTTAATGCCAGCATCTGGAGGTCTTCAATTACCATCCTTTAATTAGCACCCTCATTACACTTTCTTCAATGTGTGACATAGCATTTCTGGGCAGTCAGTATGCCAATGGTGTGAAGCTGCTAAGCAGGCATCTGACACCGCTCAAAACGAAAAGTGATCTCTTCAACAGGTGCAGTTTCTGTACATGTGGCTTGTGTTTATTGACTCCATTTTATTATTAGAAACATGCAGACTTAGGTCAATTTGGGTTGTCCTCTTCAATTACAGAAAATGTCAATCATGCTGCAAAAGAAGCAGGTGGGTCTGTGCTTGATTTGTCCTCCCAGAGCCCATCTTGACACAACGCTTCTACCGCCGGGAAGCGAGCGTCCCACTTGTCAGTGTATTGTTAATGGAAAGGATAGAAACATTATTTAAGAGTTCTAAAATAATTTAGTTCTCATAACAGCTGAGCTCCACTGTGTAAACAAGGGAAAAGGCTGCTCCTAGCAAGATTCCCATGAAAAATCTGGAAATCTGTTTCCATTTCAGGTATAATCACAATGGTGTTTACAACTGGATTTCTGAAGTTAAGTTTATCAGCATCAGAATGATTAAACATGAAACTAAACAAGATTCTGGCTACAAACTCTATGACCACTGGCTAAATAGAGTAAAATTTAACATCTTAATAATAGAAAATTAAATTTTAAAAAGTCAGCTGGCAAAAAAAACTTTATTCAAGACATTTCAGTATGTGACCAAAAAAAAAAGTATTCCTTGTGGTGCAGGTTTTTTTACTGAAACTGTTGTACTGTTTTAGCTCCACTTAAACCATCACCCACAAACTCATGGGACACGGTGCAATCAAACTGAGATCTGACGTGCTCAATTGTTCCAGTTTGTGCTGCTAATAAATGCATTTAGAGAATAATGCTTTCCATCTCTTCACCAAAATGTTTTCCATGTGGTAAGAACATTCAGGTCTGCATGTGATCCTTGCATGCCATAATGCAAGGCGAATTTAAAATTAATAAGGCCATTCTGTGGATTAAAAATTCAAGGATGACTTGTCAGTTCTGTTGACAGAGGATTTGTGGTTTCCTACAGAAATACATACCCATTCCTTGGTTGATATGCAGCTAGATTCCAGTGCTATGTACCTCTCCCGGTACTTAGTCTGTTCTTTTCCTTCACCTGAGGCCATCTTCCTCATATAATTTTGTTAGATTTGATCATTATTACTAGAATCTGATTAAATGTACATCAGCTCAATGAGGGCTGGCTATGTAGCACCATCTAGTAACACCTCATGCTTCCTAATAGCACACAGGGAATTTGATCATTCCCACATTAGGGACCAGGAAACATGGACCAGGGTCCTACGTGAAGCATCCAACGTCACCAAGTGTGTTGGTGGCAAAGCTGGAAAGAGAACTTGTCTCTCCAACATTCAAGGGACTGAATGAGGGAAACAGTTTGCCAAGTCTCCCACACACACATAAATGGAGGTTTGCTGTTGATCTGTTCAGTTCTTTGGCACAGCAAACACTTGCAAATTTACAGCTACAGCCATAACTTCATTAAGCAAAACATTTCACGAGTATGACAATTTCTTTATAAGGAAACCTCCTCTCCCAGTAACCCACCCGCTGTCCTGACACCAGTGATGTAATCCAGGGCAGAGGCCCCGAGCAGCATCTGGTAAAACGTGATGATTCAGTGGAATTTTGTAAAACAAGAGCTGCAAGGGCGAAATACATCTTTGAAGGAATTCCACTGAAGCTTGAAATGGAGGGAAGACAGCACAATGATGCCAACAAGATTACATTAGGGATTAATCCAGCCTGAGATCAACTTCACCTGCCCCTCCAGCTACTCCACTTAAATCCATGAACTGGCTAGAGAGAACCATTCCTCTCGAATTAGAGCAGGCTCCCTGACTTTAAGGTTTCACTCATCCCTGCTCCTGACAACTTCATTTCAATTCCCATGACTGTCTGGCTGAGCATCACGCTGGCTCCCTGCCCTTTCTCTCCTGTCTTGTGCAGCTACAGCTCTGTAGTCACAGGCCAGAAGCCCCCTGCACAAACCTGAGGGGACAGCTGTTCTCTTCTTTCGTGGTGCTCAGCCTTCTCTTCCCATGCAGAGGCTGCATTAATGAGCTCAGGGGCAACTCATCACATCACCTCAGTTCCCCCCAGGGAAGCCTCTACAAGAAATTTCACAAGATCCTCCCAGTGATTTTCCCTCACATCTCTTCTGGACCTTACTGCAGGGAGGAATACCAAAGTTATCTGAAATTCTTTCCACTGAAACGTCTCTACACTTTTGGTTTTTTTTTAAAAAAAAAGTACAACGTGGAAGTTACTGAGCATTTTCACAGTCTTTGCATGTCTTGGTCAAAAAAAAATGCTCAAAGTTTTGCAGTGGGCTTCATTGTTGGGGCACAGCTGGAAGAGGGGGGGAGATGTTGGATTGATTTTTTTAGTTCCTGAAAAATCATGTTTATGCAACCATAATTAGGTTCCTTTGTTTGTGGTTTTGTTTGGGAGTGTTTTGCTTTTTTGTTTTGTTTTGGTGTTTTTTAAGGAAAAACACAAACTTTATAGGAATTAAGGAGAAGAGTCCAACCTCGTTCTAATAAAAACCCTGATTCCTTCTTCACCCCCAGCCTGCAGCCCATCCCTGCCAGCACTGGGCAGACTGCTTGCTTGGAAGGCAGAAAAGAATCAAAAAAGCTGTAAAAACAGTGAGCTAAGATTTTCCCAGTTAAATCTCCAGATAAGAGAGTACAGAAGTCATTCAATGAAAGAGAACAAATCTAGAATGACTGGTGCCCCAGACACTTGACAGAGCATGAGACATGATGTGCCATTGTTGTTACTGTTTGGAGTTAACACCATTCTTATTTCTTCACTGCATGACCCAAAAGAAACTGAATGGATATTTGGAAGGGATAATGAGATTTAAAAAAAAAAATTAAAATCATGTGAAATTGATGTTTTGAGCTCCCTGTTCTAAAATATGCTGCACTTACAGCTTCAGACAAAACCCTCAAAATTCCTTGCATTGAGTCTGAAAATATTAATCAAAGAAGAGTTACTTTCCCTTTTCCCTACATGACTTAAATCAATTAGCAAACTTGATAAAAAGTTGTGCCAATGAAAATTCACAGAACTCTAGTGCTGCTGTATGGGAACCAAATTCTTCTCAAAACCTGGACTACCTCTTTAATTCAAGCATTTTCGTGACCTGCCAGTCAACATTATCCAATCTCACTTCCACGAAGCATAAAAGGAAACTAAAAGGAAAACTCCCTCACTCCTGGGTAGTGTTCCTTAAAACTCTTAAGTCAGCAGGAGATAATGAAAGTGGATCTTCTCCTGGAGACCCTGTTTCACCACAGTTCCCTGTCAGGCACAGACACTTGTGCATTTGCATGCATGTAATTATATTCCACTTGCAATCTCAGCAAGGATTTCTGTGTTTATATCAACAGACCAGAAAAAGTACACAGGGAAAAGACAGCTACAGAGTTCCACAACAACTTTTGTGCCAGGACAAAAAGGAGGATCTCAGATGGATTTTTTCACTTTTGCCCCAGCGTTGGCTTCTGCAGCACCAGTGAGATCTTTTTGTCTCTGACCTCCATCCTTAACTCTATCAAGACATTGAAAAAATTGTTCTGGGAAAATCACATGAGCAGACACAGCATAACCACACCAAAATCACTTCCTAGGAAACATGGCCAAGCCCAAGGAAATTTCAAAGGAAAAGAGGGAAGAATAAAACCTCAAAAAGAGGTAGAAGTAAAACACTATCAAGAAGGAGCAGATATTTATCTGTAATCAGCAATCCCTCAAGAGGCTGCCAAAGGAAGCAACTTATAATAACAGTGTAGAACACAGGATAAGGAAAACTATTAAAATGTTTTTTACCCAAGAAGTAAGTTCATGAAGAAGTAGGACCTGCAAGAAAACAGATCCTAAAAAAAAGCATCTATTTCAAATACCACAATTCACATTAATTTAAAGTTCAAGAACCACAAGGAAGTATCCAATTGATCAATATTTACCCCCTTGGAAGGGGAAAAATGTGCATGCATGGGGACTAAGAGCCATTGCTAGCACTACTCTGCTGGGTTTTCTCAAAGAGACACTACAGAGAAATAACCACTTTGGTCAAGTAGAACTAAACTCTCACTGTCACTGAATGGAACTTTCTTTTTTTACTGTCATAAATATGTGCCAGTTGACCTGACAGAAGCTGAAGTAGCCCATCACAGCTAACAAAGAATTCTACAGTAGGAGTAAAATAATTTTCTTTTAAAAGTATTTAAAGAAACTTCAGTTTTACTCTGGGCTTATGCATGTTTAGTTTCAAAAATAAACACAAAAATGTGCATGTTTTCTAAAAAATACATATTTTCCTTTAGTACCTGAGTGACAATATGTTCCACAATTGCCAGACACATCAAATTCCGCTCACTCATTGTCCTGCACTGAACAGCTCACATCCACTGGTGCTTATTTTCATAGCTCTATTTCCATTTACCAGGAGGGTCAGAAAGGCTTTTAGCAGTAAAGCACTGTGCCAGTGACGTGGTCAAGCTCCAAATCCTTGGCAAAATTGCACATTTAGGTGTTACCAGTGCAAGCTGAAGTCCCTCTAGTTACTATCACAAATCAAACCATGAGCTGTATGAAGCAGTTAATTAAGAGAGACATCACACCTACACCACGTTATTTGTTGACTTTATGCCAGTGAAGACGTGTTTCCTAAAATTGTAGCCAACACTGACAAATATGGAAGTAGCTCCTAAGGCATCACTCAAAAGCATTGGTTTGTGTTACACAATTTCCATTTTCTTCTCTCAGCAACACAGGCCCAAGCTGGCTACCTAGAGGCAAGAAAATAGACATCTGTGAAATGGGTTCAAGACTTTGGCTTCTTGGGACAGAAACACCACCACCAATGCTGCAGGTACCACCAGTACCAGCAGCAATGACTCCTTGAGCACTGCTGCTCTTCCAGAGCCCTTACCAGAGCATTACTTGTGTTCCAAAAATCCCAGTGGTTTGCCGTTCCTCCAAATTGCCTGATTCATTCCTAATTATTTTAGAGTACTTTGCACTTTCTTTAACATGACATTTTCTGAATTAGGAACATTTCAAACCAGATGCTGGGGTTAAGAACATCTGATATTAAAAACATAGCTATATTTTTTTTCCTTCAGCACTAGACTGCTCTCTTATGGGAAGCAAGTTTATTTGTATCATCTGGTTGCAGAATGTTGCTTCAGGGCTGGAGCACTGGAAGCATTTAACAATTATTTTTTGGTCTCTGTACCAAAAAACCTCAAGAGAATTCCAGAACTTCGGAGCTTGCTGGATGTCAGCAAGAGTTATCAGAAATATGTAAAACAAAAACCTATTTTAAAACAAAAATTAAAAATCAAAGGTATTTGTTCGAATGAAAACACTTTTATAAAAATCGCTTCTGTAATATATATTGGTCACCTGTACTGCCCATAAATGCTTCTGCTTTTAAGACAGACAATGAGTAGACTATTTTATTGCCCTAAAGTATCAAAAATTGTCTTTTTGATATAAAATGCAAAATTGTTTTCCCTCTATAACATATTTCACTTATTGGCAGTTACACAGTTTATTTTTTTCACAGAGTAAGCAAAGCAGTTGTGACTCACGTTTGTAAATAGTTGCACATTTAAAAAGTTGTACTTTTAGAGGGCAGCTGAAGGTTCAGAATCGAATCCCTCAAATTTGATAATGTAAGCAACAAAATTAATTCTGCTAATTAGCCATTAAAGGTATCTGCATGCTTGAAGAATAAGGATATGGAAAAAAGAGATTTCTACACCCCAGAAAATGTTATGTAGCTGGAAACGCCAAGATTATTAGGGAACTAATGGAAGTACCAATAAAAACATTCATAGGTCCCTGTACCATTATGCTAAGCTTTAAAATCAATGTCAAAAGGTCAGTAATTCCTATCTTTTTTCCAGTATTATTGCATTTAACTTGAACCACATTTTCTCACCCGACTGGAAGTAGGGCCAGAGTCCATTCCTATGAGCTGATCACTACAAATCCAAATTTGGAACTCATGCAGAGCACCTAGGTCTGCTGTTCACAAAATGTGTCAGATCACTCCATAAAAAGAAACAGACTGAAGAGTTCTGGTAACTGCCTGATGCATTAATTTATAAGAATTTTGACTTTTATATAAAGGTGGGATTAGCACAATGTATAAAAACTCCAACTGCTGACAGAACTTTTACAAAAGAAAAAAGAAAAACCAACCTAATGTTTTCAATAAATTGGAAAAAAACCCTGTAACATTTCCCCCACACTATGGTGACTTTTACTTCCCCCTTGAAATGCTCCATACCTTTCATCACAGCACCTTTACAAGCAAAGGCTGCTCTCCTGTCTATTACATACCTTCACTCCCCTGGGGAAAACCAGAACTAGGATTTGTAACCATCATGGTGCGAGTTCAAATGAGAAACTGAAAATCATGTTCTGACTTCCCAGCCTTCCACTTACCTGCTTGTCCTTAGTTAGTCCCACATTCTCAGCTGTTTGCACTGAGTACAAATAATTTTTTAAGCAAAAGCTCAGTAAAAGTTCAGCTGGGTCTAGTGGAAGGTGTCTCTGTCCATGGAAGGGGTTGGAACTAGGTTGTCTTTAGGGTCCCTTCCAACCCAAACCCTTCTGTGATTCTGTGAATATGTAGTAATGTGGTCTGATTTATATAAACACATTACAGATTTAAGTATAAGAAATCACAGGATCCAAATATAGTCTGTCCCGTTCTCCTACTTTCTACTTTTCCTATTATTTTAAGCAGAACTAGGTTCACATTCTCAGACTAAGTCTCAAGGCAGTCACAAGGCTTAAAGACAAGAACATAGTTGCAGGCTTAAGTGAATGCAGATTTCATAATTCTATGTTTCTCATTAATAAAAGATCTCCCAAAGGTTGTACCACTACACCTTCACTCCAACAAGAACACTAAGAACCACAGCAACTTCTGGTGGCCATCCAAAGGTCATTCAAATGAATTTACAATGGGCCTGTAACTCCCATTATGACATTTATACCATAAAAGAATCAAACAGATAATGGGAGTGGACATTGGGCAAAGTATACATTGAAAAAAGCTGAGTGTGAAACAGACTTTCATTAGAATGGCCATTTTTTTTCATATCTATTCTCCACAAAGAGACTTCTTGCCTTGCTGTTATTGTAAATTTACATTTAATTACACATATCTTTAATTGCGTGTATAATTGCAACGACACTGTTCCGTTTTGCAGTGCAGCCTATCCAGTCAAGAAATAAAAACTGCAGTGAACAAAGAACAACTTTCTCTTGCTCCCTACTGCTGTAGCTCAAATCCAGGGCTACTGCAACACTGGCAGTCTTTAGGCAGAAAGATTGTTGGCATTTTAAACACTTTCTCAGTTAGGTCTGCCCTGAGCTGACATGGTGGCAAAGAGAGTAGTGGCCCTAAACAGTCAATCAATGCCCATGCTATGCTATATTAAAAAAAAACAAACATACAAAACAAACAAAAAAAAACCCCACAGCATAAAATGGGGTTAACATAAATGTAAATGAAATGCAAAAAATTCCCTACCTGCAGAAGAGTGCATGTACACAACTGAGAATGTGTTTGCTGCAGGAATTTCAGAGATATTTTGCAAAATATGAAGGTACGTGAGAGGCTTTGGCTTTTGCACAAAAGCCACAAAGTACAGAGAGTTGGTCGAATGTTCATTACCAGTTATTTTTATTCTACCTCACACGGCATAACCAGCACTTGGAATTATGTTAGCAAGGAAATAAGATGGCTGCAATGTCCTGGAAAGCTCAATGGACTCGTGACCACCTCCCGCAATAGCTCAAATTTGGATTTCCATCTGAAGGCTGCTCCTGACAGACTAGGGCTGAAAGCAGTGAAACCCTCACGGCCTGAGCAAGCACAGCCCCTCTGCCAACAGCTCAGGTGAAGAATGCCTCGGAGCAGGTCACAGAGAAAACCTCTCAGCACCCTGACCAAATCTCAGAGCAGCTCATTCTCTCCATTCCCAGCTGATTTCCAGACACTTTAAAGCACATGTGGCTTACATAACCACGCAGGGATTCTGGAAAACAGCACTGTCTTTAGGCATAGGCAACTGCCTATGGATCCAGATTGCTCAGGAAGCCCAGCTCCTGCACCAGCTCATCAGTGTTACTCGGGATCCAAGACTGACGGAATATTTGCCTTCACTAACAAAACTCATTGGAGACCCACAGTGAGCAGGAACACAATAAAACTACTTTCAAACTTCAAGTATCACATTTCTTTCTAAAATTGTCTAGAAAGTATTCCTAGAAGAATAATGGCCTCCAGTCATTCATTACAACTTCAGAAGTTCAATCTCTAAAACTTTTTATACTGGAATTGTCCATTTTTCCACACTAAAAAAACAAAATTCACTGTCAGAAGAGTTCTCATTTACAAAAGAAAACATGGCCTTTTTAACTTAGAGAGGGCTGCTACACAGAAGTTAATGAATTACTGCATGACAGACCAGTGAATTAAAAGGTTTTTACAGATTTTGAGATACTGTAAAATCAGAGTCCTGAAATCATCACCCCTGTCCAAAAGCAGCACAACTGCCATGCACGAATAAATTTCTCTGTGGAACAGACAATATGGTGATGAAAGCAGCTAGCATTGCATCCTCAGTGAGAATTCTCTGCTACCTCACTTAGAATCAGCCCTCTCCACTCCATAAGATTACAGGTCACCCATTTCATTCCAAATGTTCTTACTCTGCTGCCCTAAAAGCTCATTACTGATACTGAGTCTGGTTAAAAACGTCCCAAACTGTGACAAAGAGGCCAAAGAAGCAGAGAAAATTCCCTTAAATTCCCTTTTCTTGGCATTACCATTCCTATGGCATAAATAAAATGGGGGAATTGGGTTTTTCTAATTATTATTTTCAGCAAATTGAAACATGTATTGAACAGCAATCATAGCAAAAGCTGAGTACACTAATGGAAACAGATGAAAACACAAAAATCTCATCTGCCACCCAGACAGCCAGGATGAGAAAGATCCTTATATTTATTAATCTCTGTTCTNGACAAAGAGGCCAAAGAAGCAGAGAAAATTCCCTTAAATTCCCTTTTCTTGGCATTACCATTCCTATGGCATAAATAAAATGGGGGAATTGGGTTTTTCTAATTATTATTTTCAGCAAATTGAAACATGTATTGAACAGCAATCATAGCAAAAGCTGAGTACACTAATGGAAGCAGATGAAAACACAAAAATCTCATCTGCCACCCAGACAGCCAGGATGAGAAAGATCCTTATATTTATTAATCTCTGTTCTAAGGCAATGATGTGCATAAACTGTGCAAATGCTAGAATAGTTGAGCAAGGGGCACATTTGGAAAAATCCAGCTAAGCAAGTTATCCGAGGTCCTTGTGAGATCTCAAAAAGCCCCTTTTTTAATTAGGAAAACTTACAGGAAATTAAATAAAAATGTATTTTTGCAATTAAAAAAAAAAGGAAAACAAAATTTACAATTCAACACTAATATATGCCTGCTGTCCTTATGTACTACCAGGTCATAAAAATAAGAGCTGTTCTGCTTGAAAAATGTGCTAACCAGCAAACCATAAAAGTATAATGTCAAGATGAAAGACAGACTTAAAACCTCAGTGCCACTCATGCCAGCCAGCCACTCTATTCAATTATTCTGGCAAAGGTGCTGGTTCTTCTGCAGGCCTGTTGTTCAGTTGCTCTCTCACTTCTCAAGAGGTCCAAGATCCCTTTCCCAAATTCCTACTTGAAGCATTGTGATCCACCCTGAGATGCCAGGCAGCCTCTCCAAACTGAAGGCCAACACCTTGGGCCAGACCATGGACTCCCTGGATAAATATCATGGCTGCTCTGGATATCTCATGCCACCACTTCAGCAGTCCAGCTTGACCTAAACACTTGGCCAGGTCCCAGGACTTGTGTCACTGGAGCACAAGACATGGTTTGCAGACCTGGGAGAGCAGCAAAGCCATGGACAAGGTGCTGAAGAACAGGAGATTAAATCCCCTTTTACAAAATGCAAGGTTCAGCAGAAGAGGGAGTTTGTGAGTAAAACATTGAGGGACAGAGGGGAATTCTCCTCACAATAAAGATGAATTCTAGTAATTGACAGGATTCCCTAAGGCTTATAAAAACACACACAAAAACCATAAATCTCCACTGCTGCACCCACTGTCACACTGTGACAGCTCTTCCCTTATTTTTGCTGCACAATAAAAGAGAATTTAGACCAAAGTGGGCATATAGGCAAAAAAAAACTGTGCCAGGACACAAAGATGTTCTGTGGACCTCAGCATGAAAGAGTAGAGTGGATACCATGGCATCAAAAACGTTTCTTAGACAGTGTCCATACACTGGGACAGAAAACAGGACAGCAAATTTGAGTCTTGTTAAATTATGGAAGAGTTTCAGTTCGGAAACCAGCAGCTATCAGATTTTATATTCTAACTTCAGATTAATGCCAAACTGTGAGATTATTACAGGAACTCAGCAAGTTCCAGCCAAATCATATTAAATATCTGTACTTACACTTTGGTAATTGACATGCATTAACAATCCTGTGCTTAAGTATTAATGTTTTTACCCACTTATATTACTCCTGTGTTGTTTCAATGCCATAAAATTAGAGCATCACAGACTATTCTGAGTTGAAAGGATCATGAGGTTCATCAAAGTTCAGCTCCTGGCCCAAACATTCAGGTGGTGAATTGTTTCTCTCATTTATACTTTGCACAAGCCACTACAACACAGAAAGTGATGTAGCTTAAGGCACTACATCAACTCATTAAGCAGTGAAAAGAAAAAACAAATTAATATATAGATTTCTTTGAATACCACTGACAATATTAATTGGAGCGATGGCTCTGAGACTCTAAAAAAAAAAATAAAAAAACCTGATTATTCCAATACAAATTCCTTAAAATAGGCTGCATGACAAATGACTTATCAAGCACTTTTTGTGGGAAGCTGCAAGAAGTCTTCACTCCACACATGCTCTCATTTAGGAACTTACTTTGTAAGGCACTCAGAGGTAGCTGCAGCATGTGCATAAGACTTTGCCTGACTGGGACCTTAAGGAGCAAAATCAGAACAACAAAAATCTACAAAAATACATCAATAAAGCACATCAGGATTTTATCAAAGTAGCATAATAAAAATAAGTGTAACAAAGTTGCTTTCCTCTTGACAGTCCCGACTGCCGGGGAATGACTGGAACTCTTCTAGATAACCATTCTTGAACAAATCAAGTTACTTAGTAGCTCAGTTTCACTCATGTTCAATGTAAAAGTGATAAAATTTCCCTTTAAAAACAAAATTTATCCCATACTATCCACATGCAGTTTGAGAATTTAGTTGCCAGCTAGCTAAGTAAGTTCCCATCATGACCTTCAATTTCATATGTACTTGAGATCAATCATGGTTTATTAAAAGTATGTGCTGTGAATGCAAAAATATTAAAATAGTATAGAATAGAAAATGAGATGAAATAAAATGTTATTCCATTTTCCTTTGGATGAAAGGAAATTTGATTTTTTTAAACAAAAATAACTATTTAACTTCAACAATTTAGTTGTTTAGTCTCAAATCCTTTATTAGTGTATTCTTTTCACATCACAGAAACCACACAGATTTGGGCCTCAGATGATGAAAGCACTGCTGAGGACTGTATGCTTGAGTATAAATGATATCCTGGGAATTTTTACTTATTAAACTAACCAGAAAATAGATTGTTATGTTTTTCAGCCTTTGAGTAAGAGCAAAGTAAGTATTCCACGATATTGCTAACAAGGATTTCAAGAAGCTTTCAAGCAACAACTTTTGAAAGAAATCTAAGAATTCAATGTAATTTAGTCAGAACTAAGAAGACACATCAATTTGGTGCAATTCTGCATCAAATACACAAAATGATGCTAACTAGCTGGAAAACTTGTACTGTACCAAGGTTTTCTCTAAAGGAAGCCAACACCCACAATTATGGTTCTGTGGTTTGTTTTAATTCTATGCCAATCTCTTCCTTTTGTGTGGGAAAAAAAAAAAAAATAGAAAAAAAAGGTGACCTGAAGTTCATGAGCTGAGCCCCAGGACATGGGGCTTCTTATGGAACACAGACATATATGTGTACTGAAAACAAAGAGTTATATCAGAAGATTCTGATATATAGGGGGAAAAAATGAATAGAAAAACATTATTCTGTGCCTTCTTTCCAGAGACTTGTCACAATCACTTTCTTGGAGGAAAAGGACAATTACTCAAGAAGCGCCAGGGGCTGTCTGATCTCAGGAGCCTCTCACAAAGGATGCACAACATTTCACATGTTTGCATTACGTTTGTTCATTCATGCAAATGAAAGAGTCATTAATTACTATTAATTAATGACTATTTATGGCAGCATATCCTCCTGTACTACCATAAAGAAACTTTCACCATTTGTCTTACTATAGGTTATAAGGCATTACCAGTTTCCACCAAGAAACAGTTGGATCACTTTTCCGATATGAAACAAAGTTTACAGACCATCACTGGAAGTGTCTCAAACAGCTTTTTTCACAAAAAGCAAACAATTATGCTGTGACACAACTTGTTTTTAATCAGATGGTTGCTATTTGTAAAGACCTTGTGCTTGTTACACTTCAAATATATAACCATGTAAGGTTTAAATGTGCTTGCCCTAAAATTCTTCTATGGCTTAAACACAGAAAGGAATGAAAAAGGAGACACCGAGTAAAACAGAAGTGTAGGCTATAAAATTGTAACAGGAGGTTGGATGTATAGACCCATTAATCTATACTAAATGATGAAACTGTCAGAGAAGATGACTTCATATCAAAGGTCATGCTTTATTTCTGTTCTTAGCTTTTTTTCCCCTCATGCTTTCAATAAAATGCTTCACTTTAAGAAAAAGGAAAAAAAGGTGGCTGTTAATGTAACAGCCATATGTTCTGCTGTTAAAGAGGTTAGCCCAGCTTTTGCAGATTCTTGAGTTCAGCTACAGCTTGCTTGCATCTGGTCTTTGTCTAGATTTATTAATAGCATGGCAAGAATTCTAAATTATGCAGCGATGTCACAGAGATCATGCAGCATATACTCCCTCCAAGCTAAAGTACAATATTCAGTTTAAACTTTTTAATGGGCTTCTTTAAAACAAAACTGGACAACATACCAGAAAATACATTTGAGAACAATCCTGCTTTGAATGGCTGATGAATTAGGTGATCTAGCCAGTATTTTCTAGTTGTATTTTCCATGGTTCATTTCATTCTCTGTTATCTCATTGTTCCAGTTCAGCATCCAGGCACTACTCAAAGGCTATATCTGATCGACTCAACAGCCCAGACATTTGATGTGCTGTTCCTGGTGGATCAAAAAGCCACTTTGGGAATGTCTAGCACCCCCCTCTCTGTCCTTCCCAACCCTGCAGCTGCAGGGCTCAGGCAGTGTTGAGCTGCAGGGTGTGCAGGAACCCAACACAGCCCACACACAGGTGCTGCTGAGACAGGAAGATTTCCAGCCCCCTTTCCCTTTTCTCTCCAGAGCTTATGAGCATGGGAGGTGGCATTTAACTTCCCATGCCTTAGGACTTTTTTCTGCAGTGACAGATGACTGAGGGCTGCCAGCCCTGTCCGTGATGTGTAGCGTGGCTCAGGGATGTCTCAGCCACAGATGGCTCTCACACTCACTCCACACATGGACTACTACCTCAGGCAGAGATGTTTCTTTTCCTCCAAAGATTTCATATTGTGTTCAAAGCCCTGTTTCACACACAGAAGGACTTAATATCTACATTCCCTTAGCCTGCTGGAAAGCAGCTCCTTCCCAAGATTGAGAGAAGCAGAGGTGGCTGACACGTAAAGGCTCATATTGTTCTTTTCATCATGTCTGGTGCTTCAGCCAAGATGCCTGGAGAGTATTTAAACCACAAGCAAAAGAGAAGAGGTGAGGTTTGTCAGGTTCAGGAACCTAGATGCTGCACAGCTACAGAAATCCACCAGAACAGCAGGCAGACACAGCCAAGCAGGTAACCTTCCAGCAGGGAACTGGATTGCATGGTGGAGGGATCCAGAAACCACCCAGCAATCCTTCTAGACCCAGTATTATTATTATGAATATTATTATCATGGGGCTTCGTGTGGGAACACCTACCTCTGATATCTTTTCTGTAGCTGGATGAGAAACTTATTAAAAATGTTGCCTCAGTAATTTCCACAACTACACCCACAAACTCCGCATAAGAAAAAAAAAAAAAATAAATACAGAACTTTTTGAGGTCTCCTAGGTTATTTGTTACAGTGCCATTATGGAAAATACATGAAAATGCAACTCAGACAGTTGCCAGATATCATAGCTGCTTTTCTCCATGTGCATTATACACAGCTCTTGCATATAGGTAAAAATAAAGATTAAACAGTCTGGATTTCACATTGTTTGATTTTGAGGGAAGAGAAAAAGCCATCATCTTCTACAGTTCTGGGGGGAATGCTTTTATGGGAGAAGGAAGTAGTACAGCCTTCCTTCCAGCTGCAGGGCAGGAATGTGCAAAGTGTGGGATGGAGGAAGAATGGTGCAAGGCCAAATAGTAGAGAAAGTGATGGACCGGAAAACCAGGTGACTTGGCAGGCAATCCAGTTCTCTCCAGTGAAACACCTAGAATAGTTTCATGCCAATATCCTGTGTTCATCCTGATATATTTGTTCTGTACATCTCGAAGTTTGTTGGAAAAACACCATGGAAATCATCAAAAGTCAGCCAAATGCTCTTCCTGCTTTTCACCTCTCATTCCCAGTGGTAACAGTTACCCTATTTTAATTCTTGATTATTCCTTCAGACTTGCTGGAACCATGGTTGGTACAAACACAATCCTGTAAATGCGACTTCCAAAGTAAAACATGCAAGAAAAATGTCCATGCTTCAACATCTTAAGAATTTAAACAAAAACCAAGGATGGTATCTTGATGCAAAGCTAATGTGAGAGAAAAAAAAAAAATTACTTCCTAATTTCACATTGCTAGTGAGAAAAGAGAAGACCAGAAAGCTACAGACATGTGGGAGGATGGGAACCATGGCAAAGTCACCTCCAAGCAGAGACCCTTCCCTTATTCCTTTGTTTTATAAGCAGGAGACAGACAGGTCCCCATCTCAAGTGCCATATTCTCCTAAAAGAGGAAAAAAGCTTGGCATCCCAGAAATCACAGATAAACCAGCCCTGGTACTCTTCCAGTGAGAAGGTCTCAGAACACGAGCAAAGGGCACTATACCTGAAGCCAGACATAGGTCAGCTAAAGAAGAGGACACGTGTATGCAGCATCCACCAAAAATATTATTGTGCCTCTGTCTGATAGTTGATGTGGGATAGCACCACAGAAATTCTGTAAATGAACCCTAAAGTTATTTTTCAATAACAGAATTCCCTCGAGTTTCCAATAAAAAAGAGCGCAGATCTAAATAAAACAAATACATGCATAACTAAATCCACCTGCATTGACAGTAAATTCCTTCTGCATATAGCTAATGAAAGCTGCTGTAAGAAGACCTAAAAAAATAATAAAATACATCAGTGATTGTCCACAGATGCAACAAATGTAGAGATTTTCAGGAATTCTCTCACTCAGAAACCATACATTTAACTACTGAATTTTAAATTTGGCATTCTCCATGTGAGTACAGGAACTTACAGCCCCAATTCCTAGAAACCATTAAATCCACAGAATTCAGGAATGCATTTTTAAATTATATAATCCCCATTAATATTACTGAAAAAGAGCCTTGAACTACTGCAGATCCACTCTCCAGCAACAACCATAAAATCAGGAATTAAGAGGAGAACGCAGCATAGGAGCTTTATATTTTCTCACTGATCTTTTGTATTTCTTTGATGATTTCCCTCATCCCCCCCCCTTTTGTCTTCCCTACAGACAGTTTTTTCTGTCATGGAGCTTTCCAGTGGTGCTTTTCAGGGTGATTTCCCACTCATTCTCAGATCCTATGTCAATGGCGAGCCAATTCCCACAGAACAGGGTACTTCCATGCAGCATATTAACAGCAATTGTTAGGGAGCCTTGTCTGTTCTGGTTCCCTCTGGTGTTTAAAAACATCCTGTCTTTCCCAAGGCTTAGAGAGGTAAGAAACAGCAACAACCCTTCTCTAGCATCCTTGACTCGGAGTGGTTTTGGTTAGCCAGTTCCTTGCCTCTAACCGAACATAAAACTTTGCTACACCTATTTTAAGGGTCTTGTCTGAGAAAGAAAATGAGATTTGCCTTGTTGTGGAATTCAGAAAGCAGGGCCTAAGCCCCCTGGAAAGGCTTAGCTGCTAACTCAGCAGGGACTGACATCACCCACCTCTGCTGGGATGCTGCACCCCTCGGCCCTACCCTCAGACTATCAGCAGCTGAACAGCTTTCAGCCTCGTGTGAAAGAGCAGCCCAATCCCAACATTGCTTTGTAGCTTAAATTGCTGTGCAGCCAGAAGATAATTGCCCAGGTCTATCTTCCCCTTGCACAAAGCTGGAATTTTGCTTTTCATCTTTCTGACGACTTGAAATCCCCTGCTAAGCTGTGGCAGGAGGGAGATGGGCAGTGAGTCCCAGGGGTTTGAACCACTGTCTTAGTCACAGTATAATGCTGTTCGTCTTTTGACATTGCCCCTTGGCTTCAGCTGCTTTCTCCTTGTCCCATTTCATGCCAATAATTTTTTTTTTTTATATATATATACACACATACATATACAGTATTATATTCACTTAGCATTTTCTTCCTTGGCTCTTTTCCACATGTAGCCTAGTGAGAGCTGGGCTTTCTGGCAGCATTTTTCAGAGGCAAGCAGCACCACTTCCATTTCAGTGTCTCAGGGCTTCCTTCACACTGCAGTCACTCACACTGTAAGCATCCTTGTGTGTCTCCACCACAGGTGAAAAAACAAGGGCACCAAAGACACAGAGGGTAAGAATTTTAAGAGGGAATTAGATGCCAAAACTACCCAATTTCAAGGCATGCTGCACCTTTAATGAATTTACACCAACAGCACATAGAGCAAAAGGGGAAATTAAACCATAAGACTTTTTTTTCTCCTTTCCTTGCTTGGAGACTAATATAAACCCAAAAAATACACAAAACCATCAGTCACATTAGAAGACAGTGACTTTCAGAGCAAGATGTGGATTAAACCACGTTTTAGCTCTTGACTGAGATGCTTTCTTCTCAGAGACACCAGTGACAGAAAGGTCTCTGAACCACTAATTTTCTACACTTGAAAACACAGACTGAATTCTGCCCTTTCAGCTAAAACATATAGCAAATGTATGATAAAAATACACCACTGTAACCAAACATATCTAAGTGAACAGTCAACAGCTCTAACATACCAAGAGACTATTTCAGAAGACTTCTGCTGGGAGTTAACAGCTAAACATTGCATTTATCTCCAATTCCTATTCTTTACTAAACTGATAAATCCAGGCTGCTTGATTGAGCTCACTCATGATACTAAAAACATTTATTCCTAAGCACAAAACTGTAAACATACTCGAGAATCATAATTTAAAGTGGTTTTACTTGTTTTGGGTGCCATAGGCACTAATCTAAAATCTCCCACACTAAGATTTTGAGCTCTCACATCTAAAGATATTTTGAATCTCTAAATGTTGAACGTATACACAAGGTGGCTGGGCACTGGAACAGGCAGTGGTCACAGAAACAAGACTGACAGAGTTCAAGGAGGATTTGGACAATGCTCTCAAGGATAAGGTGTGACCCTTGGGGTGTCCTCTGCAAGGCCAGGAGTTGGACTCGATGATGGGTCCCTTCCAACTCAGCGTATTCTATGATTCTGTGATACTTTTGGTGCCAAACAAATCCAAAAGAGCCTGCTCTTTTTGAGGGTGACGTGAGCAAAACTATGCACATTTTTACAGAGTGAAGCTACTGCAATTTGGTTTAGTGCAATGGTTGGTTCTAAGCACTGGGGGAAAAGAGTCGTCTTAAGAAAAAGCAGATGGCAAATAGCACCAATTGATGAAGATCACTTTACAGAACAGAATAACTCTCATTTTCTGTACCTGGATTTGCTTTACAAAGCTACCTAGAAAGGGCAACATAAGTACTATCACCACTTTCTCAAACAAGAGGAATATGAAACACACAGACAAAAGGAAGAAAGTAACAAGCAAAACCAAATAACTCCCAGATGAGGTCACTTCACAGCAAAGACTGAAGACACGCAAAGAGACAACTTAGCAGACCAAAGTCAGTGGAGACACAGATTAAAAGAGCCTAGATCAAAATAAATAAGAGTCACACTTGAAACATAGCAACAGAAAGTTTAAGTATTATTCTCTTTGCTCAAAATACCTCAAGCAAATAGCCAGACAAAATAATTTTCAGTCCTGCTCTCACTCTTTTCCCATGAAAAAGTTGATGAAGATAAGTGGTTCTTTTAGGAACAAATGTTTATGAGCAACATAGTTTAAACATCTGTAAGGATACCTACGTTCTGAAATACCATTCTGTTTTTCTCCACCACCCACATTTTTCATACTTTAAAAATCTGCAGTAATGTTTTCTCATGTGGGTAGAGAATGCAAGATGTCAGGGCACCCATCTGGCAGAATGTCTAAAACTGGGAGCAGAGTAAGACGGGGTTAAATTAAGTAGGTGTGCCCGAGGCAAAGTAACTCATGCTTATGTTCCTCTTCCCATGTTATGGCAGTTCTACAAATCCCACTGGTGAAGTACAAGGAGTTTAGCAGATAGCTCAGGAGACATTTTCCAGCTTGATTTTGATCTGTTTAGACAGTTTATATAAAGGTTATTCTTGTTCAATTGGTTTATTTTCCCTGCCTCAAATGCTTTCTTTGAAAGCATTATTCTAGTCCTGTAGCAATTCCCAGGCTTTTGAATTAGAGAGGGCAACATATGTTGTTTGAAATATTCAGACCTAACAGGTATCATATTTTCTACCTGTGAACAACCATTTTTGCCATCTCTCTTCTATTAAACACCCTACTGAGATCAGCAGAATTATTCCCACCTTGCTTCACTACAGCTTCATAGATAAAATATAGCAAGCACCCCCACATCAGGTAAAAAAAAAACAAACAAAAAAACCCAAAAAAACCAAGCAACCAAACAAACAAACCCCAAAATACTGAAATTTCTACTATAAGTATTTGTACAACACCTCTCCATCTCAGTAAGCAGCTATGCTGGCAGTCTTGAGCCACAAGTACTAAAAAGAAGAACACTATTAAGTTAAGAATATAAGACATTTACTTGTATTAAAATATTTTACTGGTGGGAATTTCAGAAGCCTGATGTCAATATACCTTACGTGTTTATGCTATTATTTCATCTCTGGGAGAGTTTATTATTAAGGATAAATGTTTGTAGGACAGAGCTTTTTCCAAAATAACAGATTACAGTTCTTCTGGCTGTTTACACTGCAAGGTCAGGACCGAACTGTCTGTTTGGGAAAGCAGGCATTCTAACCACCACTATGTTCCTGAAGTACCTACATTTTTGGCAGTCCATTCATATCTTGGGAGGTAATCCCCAAGAATTCAGTAATTCAGATACCTCCTCCACCCAAAACATTGAAAAATATCCTGTTCAACAACAACAACAAAAAAACTCTAACCCAAATGAGTCAGTGGTCTAAACACAGCAAAGGACAGAAATGAATCACAAGAAAGGGCAGATGTGTCAATAGCATCAGACTACAGATACATTAAAAAATCCCCAAACACTAAAGACCTCAACTTGTCCCATGACTCGGGTCATAGAGTTCAGTCTAAACAATCTCACGCAACTCAAACTAAGCACAAAAAGCCTAGCCTAAACCCAAGAGTTTGTGCAGAAAAATCTCTCTGTGATGATTATAATCTTCTCATTTCTTGTTTGAATTTATTTATGGGCAAAATAATTTCTTTTCTTATAGGAAAAAATATTTTAAGCTTCAATACCAAGAATTCATTATTGCTTTCAGCCATTGCTTGCCACAGCAAACAAGTCAAGTTCCAGTCAAAAAACCTAGCTTATCTCTTCCCTGTTTTGTTCTTCCTTCATGTTTTAAGTCCCTCCAAGCTTTTTTTTTTTTTTCTTCAGTGTCCAAAACTGGTTGTTAGAGCTTTTCCTGCAGTCAGTTTCCTTCTAATCTTGCATTTCCTTTCCCAAAGCCCAACACTTCCTGGTTTATTATCCATCACTCCAAATAACCCATTTTATAGACAGTATTCTAGATCTTGTGTTTCTCAGGAAAAACAGACTAAAACTTACTTTTCCACAGCTATCCAGAAGAAGCTAGAAAGGCTTCCTTTCTGCTCAAAATCAACATTTGATGGGAGATGGAAGAGTATAGCAGTGCTTACAGATGAGAGTAGAGTAATACTTATGCATTCCTTTTGATTTTCTATAGGGCAGACAGTGAAGTTGTAACTGTTGGGTTACACGAATTTGTGAGATTTATGAAAAATTCTGGTAACCTGGACCAGAGACTTTATTTCCCTGATATTTCTTTCATCATCCTGCCAGCTCTCACCTCTCTAAGCTCCAGCATTTTGCCACCATCTCCATCCTGACAACAACCTTCTAATAAAGTCTTTGCTGGTTGTCTTCTTCTCATTAAACTATGGTAAGTTCCTTAATAGAAAGTGAAACAATATTCCCATTAATTCATTTTTAATCATACTTCAGGCAACCTCTATTCCATTCCAGGTTCATCACACTTGTCCTATTGGTTTTCTTATACTGCTGTACTTGCATGGCTAAACAGTATGTTAGAACTGATTCCATTTTCCTTCTCAAGACATGGAACAGTCTAGTTTCTGTAATTCCTTCCCTATCAGAAGGTCATAGAATTTGAAGGATTTTCTGTGTCTTTAATACACAAGCCAATAGTTTTATACCCCACCATTAGTAAATCTACCCAGGACCCAAGATTTCGCTTTTCTAATCTTGTTAATCCCTTTGATGAATTCTTGTGCAGTCTTGAGCTACGCTTTCCAACAGCTTTATTGAAACATTAATGCTAATATTAGTGGTCCTCCCTGAAATCTTGTGGCCCTAAGTTCTTCAACCAGCTGAGAAGACTTGAAGAAGTCCCTTTCAATCACTCTAATCATTCATCTGTTTCAGCAAATCCTTACATAGAAATCAAACTGAATCAAGCCCTGAAACGACTTAGACCCAAGTTATCACCCATGATCAGCTCACCATTCTATCCTCTACTCAAAATCATCACCTACACCTTTTGACTCAGTGATTACCTGTGGAAGGAATGTCTAAAATTTGGCCTTGAAATCAGTACTGTATTGTCTTGTGGAGATGCAGAAACCTGGAGGACAGCAAGGTCTCTTGATTAAAAGCAAGTATGAAACATGCTTTTTTCTCCTCAAAGTTCTTTCTTTCTTACTGCTCTGTAGGCATCCAGAGGTCAGGATGGAAATGCTGATGCTTTGAGGCCAGCATACTTTTGATTTCATCCATAGAAGAGCAGAAACTGGAAAGCTATATGAAATGTATACTTCTCATGTTTAAATGCTGCACTGTGTTTCTCAAAATATTTAAACAAGTAGGGAAATAAATCTCTGAAGTGGAAAGCTAATAAACATTCACATATGCATTTTGCTCATCTCTGAATGTGGTGGTAATTTAGTTATTCCCTTATTTATGCAGTGGGACAAAGATCAGGAAAGATCATCAGTGAAAACTATTTAGCTGTCTGTTCATTTTCTTTACTCCTGGTTGTTTAACATTTATTTTTAAATTTATAACAAATGGATCTTTTTGTTTGGTAGGAAAGTAGGATGACAGATTATGGGAAGGAAAATGCGAGCTGTATGGAAAGAGAGCAAGAAAAGAAAAGAGGAGGGACTAATCTACCAAACTTGTTATTAGCAAGTGGAGAGAAAAAAATGAAAAAGGGCCTCTCCTAGCCCACCCCACCATGTCACAACAGTGATGTCCTGCATAGAACTTATTCCCTATAAAGTGTTACAACAGCAGCAAATCTCCCCCCAACAGGACAGAAAGTCAATTTAGAACAAAAAGAACACTATATAACTATATATAACTATATAACTCACAGAACATGAATGAAACATCAAACATTAATCTAGAAGAGGAAAATAAGCTACTGCTTTCCAGAACAAAAGGTATTCTACCCACCCTTTATCATCACTGACACTCAAAGAGAAGGCATCCAAGCCCTGTTGAAAAATAACTATAACAGACCATCTCAAAGGACCATTACAATGAAATATGAACAAAAATATGGGGTGTTCCTATGGGAAAATTATTTAAACTGTTTCAGTCAGTATGTGCCGGACCATCACCATTTTTTTCTTCATCTCTTGCCAGGAGATGTGAAATGTCAAGGTTTTGAAGCAACAGTTCTTCTCAGATTCAAAAAACAATGCAGCATCTTTTTATCCCTTTCTGTTTTACCCAATCCTCGAAATTTCCTGCTGCCTTTAATTCCTTCAGAGACTGAAGAAGTGGAAATCTTACATCCAGCATGCCAGTAAAATTACATGGGATCAGTGAAATCACACCTGTACACAACCAGTGGAGTGATCATAGCTAAAAAGGGCAGAGAAGGAATAAACCTATAAACATACAAGTCTGTGTCTATTTAAATAGGGGAAAAAAACCGAACAAAAACTATGACAGAGCACATTCAAAACAGACAAGCAGTTGAAAGATTTCATCAAATACAACATGGGTCTACTAGAAGCAGACAGTATAAGTCAGATCTTTCTGTAGAAATCTAATCAGTCCTCCAAATAATGAGATCACATCACAGGACAAGTCCAAAGCTGAAAAACAGGGAAGAGTGGAGAAATTTAAAAGTACAGGAAGGAATGGTTAAAATGGAGATTTCACTTAGATGTACTGCTAAATAATCTTGATTTGAAAAAAATTTGGAAATTAAATTTCTCAGGGTTTGAGATACTGATTTTGTATTCATCATAAATTATAGCTCATTTGAAATCAAAAACTTGCTCATGACTGAAAGCTAGAAAGAATTCTTATTTGGTGGGTCAGTATGAAAGATTAAAAAAAGGCCCGTCCAAGAACTTCATACTACAATGTCAGAAATCAGTTGAAAGTAACTGGTTCAAAATTCATTTAGGGCAAATATTTTTAAAGAAATTCAGTAGGCTGGGAGTCAGCCTTCTGGAGACAGAGGAGGAAACAACCTGTATGTAATTAGGATATGACACAGAAAAAGTAGAAGGATGGTTTGAGATCCTGCAGTTCTGTTCAAGTTTGGCTTCCTCAGAAGCAGCCTACAGTTTCTTATCAGCCTTTAAAATTTTATAAAGCCAGACAGTCAAGAGCTTAAAGGCCAGGATAGGAAGCTGGTCCTGCATGATACTCAGCTATTTCTGGAAAGCTGCTGAGTTCACCTCATGCAAGGATGGGTTCCTGAACCACTTCCATCTTCACTCAAAACACATTTTTCCCTATCAGTCCTAATACAGCAAAGAAAGAATACATTTACCAAGCAAACTCCAGTGCTATCTTTCCCTGCAACTGAAATTAAATGGACTTCTAAATTCTAAATGCATTTTTCCTCACTTGAATTTCCTGACTTCTTGCCTGCATTTTACTGTTCCAGGCTTAAAAATGACTAGTGTGGTTTTTAGATTAGAGACCCAGGATACCAATCCATGCTAAGCTAAATCCTGGCCTGAGTTAAACCCCAGGCAACTCTAAGTGAAAAAATATGAAAGCCCTGAAAAATTCTTCCAAGACATACCTTGCTACGTGGTAAAAGGCCCTTGCCCCAAAACCCAAAGCATACTATGCCATAACTGTGAAAATGTTTGCCTGGCACATCCCCAGAATTCATGACACCAGTTTCTGGTTTTCTCCCATCAGCCTGCTTCCTCCAGAGAATATTTGCTCCTACCCATTGAACACCACTGTCTGAAAGTACGTTTTCTACTTCACTGTTCCACAACTTTCATTTGCTCTGAAAAGAGATGAAGAGAAAACGCTTGCTACTAAAAGATTTCACCTTGAGTAAAATCATATGTTTCCCCTTGTTGCTCGTATCCATACATGGTGTATTAAAACTGAGTCCCATAAGTTTTCATTATTCAGGCATTTAATCATATGGAAAATGTGGTAATTTAATTAAAACAAACAACATAGGTTAGATATCCCAAGGGATAAAGACCGAGAAAAATGATCTAATTCATTGAGTTTCCATTTCAAAAATGTATTAATATTAGAGCAGGAGACCACAGTAAGAAAAAGAAATTAAACAAAAAATGAAAAAAAAAAAAAAGGAAAAAAAAAAAAAAAGAAAAAGACATGCTGTTCATTTGCAAATCAGTAATCCAACACTAAGGCAATTTCAACTTAGGAAGCCAAAACTTAAACTGCTCTGTCTCATGTCTGCAGCGAGTGTTTGTCAGAACATAAGACAAGCAGCAATTACTTGCTGTACCACAGCAAAGCCTGGATTTATTTTTTCACATGAAAAAGGGAAGACATAAAGTGTTATTAGGTTAGACATCACTACTAAAGATGGCACTTGTCAGACGTTCATGAAAGGTTTTCAGTTTTCCTTGCTGTAAAGCGCAGTGTTTAATTCTTCCCAAAACTTATGTCATGTACCTGGCACTCAACTTCAAAATGATTTATCAACCCACTGTTGGGAGGGGAGAGTACAGGGGGGAGGCAGATTCAGACACACAGATGTTTGCCATTCTCTCTAAAGTCCAGGATACACTCACTAAGCCAACCTTTTGTTTTTACATATTATTAAATAGTTGCTTTTCTCTGACTGAATAGTCTTTCACTTCCCCTCCCTCTCACAAATCCCTCAAGCCACAACCCTAATTCCAAAGCCTTTATAGAATTTGTCCAAAATACTCCTCAGGCAGACTTCCATCAGTTATCAGCATCCTAGAGAGCCCCAGAGGTGCATATGAAGAGGGACTGCAATGTTAAATTTATTTTATGTAATAAAAGTAGTTACTACATGCAGTGTTGACACATACTTACAGCATCTATGTAGCCATTTGCTCTCCTGTAATTCTGACTTTTTTACTTAAATGGACTCATTCCTACGCGTCGTCTCTTTCCAAAACTCCAACAGAAATTAGCAAAAGATACAAGCCTGCATTTTTCTATATGTGATAGAAAAAAATAACAAAACACAAAAGCATAGGCACTCCTCTGGCCTATGTCTGCACAATTTCAGTGACATTCCCATAGTTTATATGGGCTGTTGTAAAATACATCGACATATTATATACAAAAATACTCAACTTCCCACACATTTTCAATAAACATTAGGCAATATTTTACCCCAGTTTTAAATGTCCTTTCAATACTTTGCATGCCTTCCTTTCCAGTGTGTTCACATTTTCCATTTTCTTTGGCTTATGCAGAGCAATTGAAGAAAATAGCAA
Organism: Polioptila caerulea; assembly: GCA_013397295.1. NCBI lineage: Eukaryota > Metazoa > Chordata > Aves > Passeriformes > Certhiidae > Polioptila > Polioptila caerulea. The sequence continues at coordinate 105,142 of VYXF01007933.1, read as the reverse complement.
ATATTAAAAACAATAAAGATTTCACAACAAGTTCTGCATTTTCAAAAAAGCATCTCAGTATATTCTTTTCCATGATGCTGCTGCTCTTTTATAAGCTCATCTGCTAGCACAAGTATGCATATCTCAATTTGATGAGAAAATACAAATAACCCAACTCTACCTCAGAGCAAAGATGGTCCAGGATCTGGGCCACAGTCCTGTAACAGCCCCAACAAAAATGAGGAGCTCAAAAATATCTCAGCAGCTCCAGGTTCACAGAGTTTGATCTGGTGATCAAAGTGTGCACACCTGAAGCTTGTCAGGTGATTGAATTCTAAGGAACTCCTTCAGCTTCAATTTTGCCAAAAAAGGGAAGAATGGGAACATTTCTGAAACACATTTGCATTTCATGCTTTCCTTTTAACAATCTGTGTATCCTTTGTTTGAGCTATTTCGTGCTGTGGGTTTAGGATCTTTCACAAAAACAAAATCAAATTATGAAAACAGATAATGAAAAGTGAACAAAAGCAACATAAAACTTACGGATACCTACAACACCTAATACTGAAAAAATCAGAAAGCATTTTTCTCCCTCATTCCTTAGGGGGGAAAAAAAGCAGCTTAGAGGCTTTTATTACTCATTGTTGTGGGAAAAGCCAAACCAAAACATCTCATTTAATTCAGTTTAATTGAGAGAGCTTTGTAGGAATAAGCCACTTGCAGAAGAATCCCCAACTCCAGCCCTGACACACTGGCCTCTGCATTGAGCACTGGGAGAACCCAGCTGAGGCTCTGGGAGAACAGGCTGCAGGCAGCCTACAACTATACAAGTTTGCTTTTTCAGAGCATTTATGTGTTTTGCCTACCAAACACAGTATGAATTATTTTAGCAAGTATCCAATCCATCAAGGTGTCAAACTTCCATGAGCTGGTCACAAGAGTGGAGCTCACCTGACCTGGCAGTGGTGGCTTGGAGGAGCATGACATGGTATAAATTACCAGGTGACACAGTCTGACACTTATTTACACTTGAGGGACTGCTGTGGAGTTTTGCCAAGTCTAAATTATTTCAAATATCCCTCTGCCTATTTTGATTTGTTATTACTTCTGCTTTAGGGGTATTTTTTCCCCCTCCAGGTCTTCAGAATTTACATAATGGGAAATGCTGCCCCTTTTACACGCTCATTAAATTGCAAAGTTCCCAACCAAGTGATCATCACCGTGATCAGAGAGCTGTTATTTGTCACTAACAACTCATACAATCAGTTGGGCAGGATTTGCTTTAAAACCAGGCTAAGGCTGTTGTGCATTTATCTGGAACGATTTCTGAGATGAAAAGCACTGATAAATTCTCACTTTTTTTACATCGAGAACACAACATGTTTTGCCCAAGGCAAACTGCTACTCAGTAGTCAGCCAGAGGAATGCCACACACTGTAAAAGTTTGAAGTGTTAAGTCCTGAAAACTGCTTGATGCTCCAGAGTGCTGAAGATGAAATGAAGGAGGTAAACAATGTCACAAACACCACCTCATTGGAAGCATCCCATTTCCCAAATACTATTAAGCTTTTCTACCAACAGGTTTGGGTTTTTATCTGTTAAACTGTAGGTATTGCAATTGCTATATCAAAAAAAAAAAAAAACAAACCCAAAATATTTTAGAGTCTGGCCCATGGTGTTTCACAGGCCAAGTTCAAAATATTTTAGCTGGAGCAAGTAATGAAATTTAAAAATTTTCCCAGGAACACAAAAAGGTATTATTTTAGCATTTTAGAGGGCTTAAGATGCCAGCAGCGCAGTATTTTAATTGTTAAATTAGTAAACAAACCAAAAAAAGCAGATGACACTCTCTTACACCTTTCAGACAACATTAGTCTGTCTTCTCCAAGCACTAGGGATGTGGAAGAGGAATTTTTCATTCTCCATTGCCGTCAGAGTCAAAGCTGCCAGGAATATGCTCTTTCCCAGCTGATGAAAAAAAAAAAGAGAGAAAATAAGCAAGGAAGAAGAGTAACATATGGCATAATGCAGGGGCAGAGACTGGTCACAAGGTTATGAAAACATGAAAGCTGCAATGCAGAAATCAACCAGCAAACACTTCAGAAATGCAGAATATTGATGGGAGAAGTCCTTTTTCATGGACATATCAAGTGTATAGTAAGATTTCTATAGAAAAAAATATCTATATTGTGGCATAAAATGACAGAGAAAAAAAACCCCTACAGTCAGAAGTTCTCTTCTTCCTTCTCTCTTCCACTCACATCTCTTTAAAGTTCTGACTCTCTTCCTGTTTCAAAAATCTTCATCTATGTCTTCCAGTCCCAACAGTGTCATGATCATTTCTATCTGAAGAACTTTTAAAAAGTCATGTCTTTTGTATAGAAATTTTCTTCTAGAAGGGGTGGGATTTTTGTTTTGTTCAGCATCATGCTGTTTCGCAAGGGAGCTCATGGATTTTAAAAAGCACTGCGAAGTTACAGATTGCAACAGAATTACTGTGTGCATTCATGTAACTGATGGAGCCTTAAGATGCAATTCAAATAATTCTTAAGACACCATTTAATATAAAATCTGCAAGAAACTTTTTCTCAGAACATTAGCCTTAAATGAAAATTTCGATTTTCAAATTGAACTATTTTCAAAACCTTTCATCAGTGAAGAATTTTAGCTGGGACCTGAAATGATTTAATTTCAAGTATCAGTGCCAGTTCAGGTATTATGCATCCACCTTCCGCTGATTTTGACTTTTTACCTTCCTTTTTGTACTGTAATGAAAAGTATTCCACCCTGTGCAAAGGTCCTCCTCACTGAAAGCTTTCTTAGAAAACAGAACCCAGGGATAAGCTGAAATTCTGAAAAACACAGACATGATACTTTTTGGAGGGGTGTATCTTCAGATGCTCTAACATGAGCATTTCAAAGGTGAATGATGGAATCAGTAAGGGGCCACTGGGCACCAAGCTGCAACCTGTAACTTTGAAAATGAGCCCTGAAGGGATCAGCTCACGGTGCACACAGGGAAGGACAAGCACACTTTGTGTGCATCACTACCTCTTGTTTATACTCCACTCACATTGTCCAGTCATTTTGGACTCCCACAGAGGTTTCCTCTCACTGACTTGTGTCCAGAAGTGGATCATGGGGACAAACCCTATTATTACTGAGCTCTGACATGAAATGGAGAGTATTCTTATTATTAAACCCACAATAATACAGAATTAATATAGATTTTTCTACCCTCAGCTGTTTACTCATAGCTCAANCTTATTATTAAACCCACAATAATATACCCTCAGCTGTTTACACATAGCTCAGACATAGGGGAAAGAATGTGAAGGTTAAATATAGCACTAAGTGAATTTCCAATGAAGCACACTTGCTGGAACTGCAGAAATCTGAGAGAAATAAAGATAAAATCATCATGACCTGAAAGGTTCATTCTAAGTAGTGACAAAATTTTCCTCTCAGTATTGTCTTAGATAAGAATCCCACACCATCTTGTTGGGGACAGGTAGGAATGAATCCCAAAGAAATAACAGTACTTGCTAGCATCCAAGAAGGTTTTAGCCCTGCTGTGGCATGTTCAGGATGGTTTTCTCTGCCCTCTTTATCAGGCAAAGGAGCTGATGTTCTTCAAAAGGCACACAACATGCCTGCTTCAGAGATTCAGGTACTACCAGAGTTCCTGGAATAACTTCCCTGAACTGAGCAGAAGACCATGGTCCGCGTGGGGAGCTTAAAATGCTATCAGACTTTGCAAAATGAGAAACAATAAAGATAATAAACTGCCAGCACAATTCATCACACTGTATTACCTAAGGTTGCTGAGAGAAAATGTAACCCAACTGCACAGAAGAGAAAAATTGTCGTCCAAAGTCTGTGCTGATCTACATTTTCAATTGGCCTGTCAGCCACAGGGGATTATGAGGGGTGGGGATCATCATAAAACCTGGCTGTCTCTGCCCACATGTTTTTTCCTGAGTTGGCTTCATCTCATCTGGAACGCTTGGGATGCTGTCTGGAAAGCAAAGGCAGCTACATTTCACTTGTCAAGGCAGGAGCCATAAAGAGGAATGAATAGCAGTCAAGCACGCAAAGGCCCTAGGTACAAAGTCCCTCATCACCTTTATTTTAGCCCAATCCATTGCACAGCTATATCATCTGGACAAAAACTGTGAGAATTCAGTGGTGCAAACTACCTTCTTTTTTTTTTTTTTTTTTAAT
>VYXF01007933.1:35136-100859 GCA_013397295.1 Polioptila caerulea | reverse complement strand
TTAGTGGTGCAAACTCCCTTTTTTTTTTTTTTTTTTTTTTTAATGTCTTCATGGTCACAAATTATTTCCACAAAAGTTAACTCTCCCTGCAGAAAGCAACAGACTTCAGAAAGGGCCTTGGAGACTGAAAAGGGTACGTCATTTTCCTGCCTGTGAATCTCACAAGTTTATAAAGACATTATATGGACTGACTGACATATTCAGCTCTGCAGAAGCACTTGGAATTTAACAAATCAGATTAAAACAGACAGGCTTCTAGTCTTCTTCCTGTCTTCTTCAGTCATAGTCATCAAAATCCACAAAATTATCTTCACAGACCAATAAAATTTTTCAAATAGTTTCATAATAAAGTCAAATGGTTCAGGTAAATAACAATCAATTATTTTTACAAAATACATTTCAGTTGCCTAAAAGATTTTGTGGTTACAGTTTGCTTTGCTTCTCCCAAAGTACAGCAAAGTAAATACCCTTGTTTCCAAATCATTATTATTTAGCAATAACCATGTGACTCAAATACCAAATCAGCAACGAGTTCCACACTTGATAAGAATGTAATTTATTAATATGAGACTTCAGGTTTTTTCTGAGATTCAAGGAGTTATCTTTTATTACTGCAAAAACTATGCTGAACAAGTGATCTGTTGAGCTGAGAAGAAAAGGAAACCCAGCACAAATCGAGATGCAAAGGGTGCTCTCATCATTTATCCTTTTTTTCCTTGCCCCAAGCATGTTACCATTATACAAATACCTCGTGATCAATAGATAATTATTTTTTAATTATATTTTTAACTATTTTTTAAAAGAATGATTGCAGAAACATAGGGAGGGACTTTCCCAGCAAGGTCTGCTACAAGTTAAATCACATCTGGTGATTTGGTCACTCATTTCCAACTGGCATTTACTACAACACAGCTTGGATAAACAGATAAGAAAGAAAAAATTGATCTTTTATAACAAAGTGAAAGAAAAGACAGTAAAGGTGTGTATCTTGGCTTCATTTCCCTATGATGATTCACATTCCATCTGCTGCCCTGCTCTAATACTGACTCATAAGGGGCATGACTTCTTTTATTGCACAGTACAGGTTTTATATTTTATGCTTGCTGCAACAACTGCCTCTGCTAGTTCTTGTGGAACCATGCACCTGATTGCACCAAACTGCCTTCCTAGGTTCTAGGTGCTTTTAATACCAATTGTGACACCTCCTTCTGCTCCAAAGCCAGCAGCCAATATCATCGTGCAGATGGATTTCATGCCTTTAGCTCATCCCAAATCTGTGGAGGAACACAAAGTAAGGGTAGGTGAGCAATTCTCAAAAGCAACAAAAGAAATACAGACCTTTAACATGACTTGTTTAAAGCCTATCCAAGTGACTTCAAATTTTTAGAAGCCATTTTTTTGATAGACTTGAAAAACACTAAAGATGCTCCTGAACCCAGGAGGAGAAAGCAAGCATTAGGAAAAACTAGACTGTTAGTGCATGGAGAGGTATCAAGAAAAGCTGAGATTTGCCAAAATAGAAACATTTTTTAAAACCCTGTCACTGTATTTGAGTCATTAAAGACAAATAGCAAGGTGAGAACATTACTTGGAGACACATATCAGATGCTCTATGCACTCTCTTACTTACAGTACTGAAGGTCTAGAAAAAATAAGGAATTTTTGCAGCAATGGAAAAAAAATGGTTTTGTAATGCAATATTGCATTATCTTTTTCAGAGCTGCACTTATTCTAATTATTGGCAACCTAGTTAGGTTTTAAAAAAATAAAATTAAAATAAAGAGAGTGGCAAGGTGGCTCAGGTAGATCTGCATACTGTGATGATTTAGAAACTGCACATGAGTGTTCTTCCAGAAGCAAAATTTTCCATTTAGCCCTCAAATGCTGCATTCTTCCTACTGTTCATTATCTTTCTATGAGGAGTTATGCAGTTTTTGACTCCAGATTTCTGCAAAATAGATTTGTGTGCCTCTCTAGACTATGGTACAAAGCTCAAAGCACCTTCGTTTTTCAACAGGGAGGGAAAAAAATGACAATTGCTTGCAAGTATTTTAACACTTCATTTTCTCTTGCACATCTGAAACAGATCACAATTTTGTTTCAGAGGCATAAACACACTTGGGCTAGTGCTGTTCTATTAGACAAGGCTGCACCTGGAATATGTTTGACAGCCTCCTGTGCTTGGAATACTGTCATGTTCATTTACAGAGGAACCAAAAAGGTCAGTATTAATTATAACATGCCCACATGCATGACCTACACAACAGAGGAGATCTACTTTAAATAATTATTTCCATAATAAATTCAATATGCATTTGGAATAATGAAGATACTTAGCATGAAATCAAACTTTTAGGGGCTGAAGGAAAGGGTTTATGGCTACTGGAACTTTCTTTTCATGTTATATGCTGCAAAATTTAACATTTTGTTTTATCAGGTTATTCCAAAGAAGACAGAAAGCTGGAATAACCCATACAGCAAATCAAACAGCCCTCCTGATTTGAGTCACTATTTTATGGATGATACATAAAGAGTTTCACATTTACTGTTTGTGGGTCTTGAATCTTTTTCTCCTTTCTTGCTTTCTAAAGCTGACCTCTTTCCAAAATAATTTACACATAAAAAATCATTGCGGATGTCAGGTTACAAAAAACTAGCAGTAAGAAAAGGCATTTGTTTGCATATATCATTCAAACCCATACCCTTTAAGAAGGTTTCATTCTATCAAGGCTGTCCAAAACAGACTCTGAAGGAAATAGCTCAGAATAATTCCCTACTACACAGTGCTTACTCTCTTGTGAATGAAGAGTCATTATATCTGTTCTGCTCAGGGATGCAGCAATTGTCCGTGTTAGGATACCCTAATGAAGCCTGTCATTAGCATGCTGAGCCACTTCAGTAGCTTAGCACTTCTTTTTGTTTTCGTTTTGTAATTTTGCATGTAATTTGCATTTCTATGAACTTCCAGGGGCTAAGTCTGCTGGGCTAGCAAGCTTCTGCTCCTGGGGGAACTCCAGGGTAAGCTTCAGCTCACACTGTCACCTTTCAAATACTTAAAACATTTCAGTCATTCGCATTTATGAAAAGGGATGCAAGCAAAACGTTTATCTTCGAATTTCAGTAGTTAACTGATTTCCAAGACCAGTTTAGTAGTCTCTGATAAAACACAACACTGGCTGACCAAAGCCCTGAACTCTGAATTCCTACAGAACATTCACCTACCCCTCAATTCAGCCCACAGACGTGATGTTTTCATTCAGGCCATACAGATGCCAACATTGAGATCACTTCTGGAACTCACCTAAAGGAGTTGCACCTCCAGCCTGTGGTCTGTGCATGGCCAAATTTGTCCTATCCCAGCTAAACTGAGCACTGTGTTCCAATGGCTGTATTTTATACCTAGGCATTATTGTGTGTGCCCTAAACTTTAGTACCTCTCCCTCCAATAAGAATAAAAAAAAAAAGTCAAGGTATTTAATTTTAAAAGTACTGTTTTCCTATAGAAGAACACAAAATCACAACTCAGAGCTTTTTGCTGACTTGAAAGAAAAGCCTCTCTTTTAAGTAGAATCAGACAACCATCGTTTCAGAGTAGATCTAAAAATGACAAAGTTTATTGCATGGTTTACTGCAGAATACTGCCTAATATTTTACCTGTCATCCAGTCAGCCTGGCTGTGGAAGAGGAGAAAATTTTAAGGAACATCAAGAGCAGACAATGCTGCTGATAAATTGAGATGCAACCATTTTTCTTCTGAAACCATCTGAAAGACAGCTTCAAGTTTATGTGGATTTGCACAATTTCAGCTGCATCTAAGAATCAGTCCAGTTAGTCCAAGTAGAAACAATGTCCAAACATATCTGGTGAACTGCCAGCTGGGCTTGTTTAATTTGTATTTTAATAAAAGATGCTGAACCCACTGAAATGACACTTGAAGGACACTGTGCCTTTGATTCTGGATTTAAAACCCAATAAGGACGATCAAAGAATATGTTAGAGCAAATATGTTTATGAACTAGTTGAAAACACGAGCTAAAGATGTGCCTATGAGACAATGTATGAAATCCTGCACATGTTGACCGAGGATTAGCACAGATGATGGAGAGAAGATGGCATATGGGGAAATTAAAGCAACTTTAATTTAAAACAGATGTCTGGAAGGTCTCTCCCTATGTCTTTATTTAAAAACAAACGATGTATCATGAGAGCAACCAGCGCAACACCCAGGTAAAAACAGTGGGGCCATTCAAAACAAACAGTAATAAAAGATGGAAAAGAGTATGAAAATTAATGGGTTTCATAGGGGGCACGTCTGTTTTTTGGTGAGGGCACATATATAAGTACAAACACCACAACTGTATATGCATATTTAGACACAGAAACCTTGTGTGTTATTTTGAAAGCAGTTCAAAACAACCACAAAAAGAATAACAACATTGCCAGTACCAAAGAGCTGGCATGCCATAAATAAAAAACAACTTAAGGCTCCACATTCAGCTCTTTCCATATATTCTAAAATTGACTGAAATTTTCATGTTGTTTGGAATTTCATTTTCTCTTTGCTATGACAAATGGCCAGGACAGACTCAGAAAGTGCTCAGTCATGACATTCAAATCAGTTCTTAGGCAAAATGCTTTGGTTCTTATAGATCCTGTAAAAGTAATTAAGAAATCTTACACTCAGATGGTTTACATGCCATATCCCTGAAAACTCCATTTATCAAAACTGCTTTTCCTTCTCTGTTAGAAAGGTACCATACTGAAAAGCAAAAGGGCATGCACATGCATGCACAAAAACAAATCATATCCATAAAAATTCTTGCAAGTTCCTGTGGAAAACTGTATAACTCTGTAACAACATTCATTTTTATTGTGCACATTTGACCAGCATTTTGTTTGCCCAATAATTCAGCTTTTGGGATAACTTTTAACTTTCCAACTCTTGAAGTTATACTGAACTGCAGCCATTTGTTTCTAACATCAGAATCTGAAATGATTCTTCAGTCTCCCTCAGTTTTGGAGTTTCCATTCGGATAGCACCTGTTTATGATCCAGAGAGGAAAAGTCGTCCTAGCCAGCATTTATTCCTTGTCAAGGTTATGTTTCATAGTTCATTATTACTTGTATGACTATCTTTCTAAAAGATTAGTGTCTCGTTCTGCTGGATACTACATCAGTATCTTTTTAAAAAGGTTATGAAGGCAAAGTAATCGCAGGTGAAGGAAAAATTCTGAAGGCATTGCAGGGAGGGCATCCACTTCCAGCAATTACCTATCCACATCCATGTTAATCACACGAGCCTCATGATCTCCTGTGATCTGCAAATTACTTGAAGGCTGCTTCCAAGGTGGGAAATGTAAACACTGCAACACCACCTGAGATATTACATAGCACAGTGTGTACTCATCAAACAGAGCCATAACATTTCCCCAGCATCACTGGGGAACTGAAAGGGATAAGAGGTTTTGTTTTTTGAGAGTAGCTGGGATAGGAGCATTCTAGTTCAACTATCTCCACCAAACTGCTTGAGCACTGATTACCAGATATAGAAATGATAACGTGAACAGTGAAGGGCCCTGGTGTCCACAAGGTGCTGGGCTGCTGAAGGTCAGAAGGGAAAGAGGATCTGCCCCAGGCAGTTTTATCCTACCTTGCTGCTGATTTAGGTATAAATCAGACTACTACCCTCATTATGAGGAAAACCAGAGTCACACCATCTAGTGTAAATAAAATAATTATACCTGATGCACAGAAGAAATTCCATGCTATTAAATGCTATTCCATGTTTCTGTGAGCACAGGTCTTTACTTTCAGTTCAGTCAGAAACCCAACCATAGAACAGGGAGCTCTGGATCTTCCCAGATCATGGCCTTTCAACTGCAAGAACACATTGCTGAATGGCTACAGCAGTGAGAGCACACCATGCTGTCCAAACACCATATTCTTTTTGTTAAACTAATTTTTCAGCAAATGTCTGTTCAGGAATCTCATAATCCTCACAATTGCAAGTAACTCCCATGCCAAATGTTAAGCAGAAATTATTTTACGCCACAGAATAAAGTACAGGAGACAAAACCCCACTACTAATAATGTCCTTTAGGAGCAGAATATAGACCAGAAGGGCAGCTGAATTGCTATTTTGCCACTTTCAGACAAAAAGTGATTAACAAGAAGAAACACAGTAATATAGAAAATTGACCCAGAGGCTCAACACTGCCCTTGACTTTATCCTTCTCAAAACTTCCTGGAACTGAATAGCATGGGGAACTTTCAAGTTCAAATCTGTACTAAAATTTCAGAATCCAGCTTGATTTTATTTGATATGTAGCACCTTTACTTCACCCAAAATGCTGGTCAAAAACATATGCAACTATACAAGAAACTTTACCATGTAAATTAAATTCAAGCACAGTTACATTGAAATAAAGTGAGGGCAAGAAAAGGACAGGAAAAGCTGACAATTAAAGCAGTGTAAGGAAAGTTTCCCATTCCGGAAAAATACAGACAACACAGGCTCGCAGCTCTTTTGATCTTTAAACCACTATTTAAAAGGAAATGCTGAATTACAAATGTATTAAATGTCTGAGTCTCTAATTTCACATGGAAAGAAGTCTGTAAGGAAAGTCAAGATATCAATCAAAGTAGCTTAGAAGTTTTTGAGGGAAGAACTACAGACTGAAATGGAACTGTGGATGTTATCATTTACTGAACCTAAATGTTAAAAAACTATTTGTTCTAACTGGGAATTGATTTGTACCAGAGTTGTCATACATGCCAAATTGTTCTCTATATACACAATAGGCATAAGCTGGGGGTTACCAGGGAGAACAACATGCCAAAGAAAAGCCAGCATCTAGCTTTCCAGTTCCATGCTTAGCTTGTAAGCCTGGTTTGGCAAAACCATTTTTTCCTCCAAATGGACCAGATTTCATCTAGACGTCATTAAATGCAACTCTATCCTGAAAATTGTCCAGTGTTACTGCTAGCAGTGGAACAAGAAATGCATTTTGGGGCAGTGTAAAGCACTGCATGTGTTTTGTTGACTTATGTCAGAGCTGACAGAAGCAAGCATTTTGACTATTCCAATGTTTAATGCTGGCAAAAGGAGAGATCACAGCATGCCAGAAGTCTGGCCCAAAAAAGCATAAAGCACTCTTCACAAGGACTGCCACCTCCTTTTAATCCCTTGAGACAAATCATTATATATGTTTCAGGGAAATAAAAGAGGAGAGAAGAGAAAAGGCAAAGAAGCATCACAGGCTTGTTACTCTCCGTCTTGGGTAGCTAAAGGCTTGGATGGATCCTGAATTTCACCCATCCCAAATAAAACCAACAATATGTCATGACATATTAAACCATAGGAGCTTATTCTTGGGCCTGTGGGACAGAACCTGAGGTATTATGGTGACATCTGAAATAGTAGTCTCCCTCCTGGGAGGCTTGGGGACAAATAGAATCCCATCTAATAGGACTGCAAACTGACAATTAACTCCACAACAGAGCTTCTGAAAACATCTGTGAATTAGAGGATAGACCCTTCCACAATTTGCAACTTGAAGCACATGGGCAAACTTATGGGTCACTATTGGAGGCTAGAGATCTCCATTCATGTTTAAATAGGTTTTAACATTCAAAGCAAGCCCGAGTCCCAGTGATTCCAGTGAGTAGCTCTGGAGCAGAGCCAAGGTGGCCCAGAAGATTGCATGGCACACGCCTGTCACAGAGTGCTATCAGCCAAGGCACCATCTGCCTCATCAAGTACAAGGGAGTGCCAAAGGCACCTTGTTTACCTGACAGCCATCAGATGGGACTGAGTAACTACAAAACCTATGGTAAGCAGTCACCACAGCTGGGCAGGAAGACAATTTCCACTTGGCAGGGATCTCCAAAACTAGGAGGAATTGAGGAAACACCAGTGCAAGCTTCGAACCGAACCTGATTGCCATTCAGTAGTTAGAGGGAGCAGAAAACCTGCACACAAAGACCATTCGCTCTATTTCTGTAACAGAGACATAAACAAAATGTCAAACAATAAGAGAGGAAACTGGATATTTGTGGCTCAGCTGCCAGAACAAAGCATGAAACCTTAACTCTCAGCTCCATCTCCTCAGAGGAAGTTCCCCGAAGGATAAAAGGACGGCTTAACAAAGTGAGATGCTGAACCCAGCAGCCCCACTTTCTCACTCTCGTCCTTGCAGTCACAGCAAAGCAGAGACTTCCGCACCAGCCCTTGGCACAGGGACCAGGAACGGAGCTCAAGGGAGTCAGGAGGGCTGAGAGGAGCAGTGGGAGCCTCCAAAGGCGGCAGCCAGCTCGGCAGAAACAAAGCAGCTGGCAGGAGACAGTGCCATGGAGGAAGCCCATGTCTGTCTGCTGGGTGGGATGACAACAGCCTCATCATAAACCCCAAAAGATAAGGACAGGGATAGCTGCACACAAAGGCAGAGAAAACATCCCCATTGCTGCTTTCAACAGCCCTATTAATTCTCAGAAGCACTCCCGACAAGGCATCTATTCAATTTTCACTCCATGTGTTCCATCTAATGGGAGCAGTATTATGTTTCACACTGAAGGTAATTACCTCTTGAAATTTTTGTGTACAGAAGGAGTAAATGCTTTAATTTTCTGCAGGTGTCTTGGACACATTCTTTACAAATGCTTTGACCTAAAATGAGGTGTGCATTCCTGTTTTACAGGGCTGCTCTCAAATAAGGATGGTTTATATTTGCGGGCCAAGCTGAAGTCATTTATCCCATCCTTTAAACGGAGATATATATAATACATGCTAACATCACCACAACATAAACAAGAACTGCTCCAGTGAAACTGATTTAATACCAAAACCCTTCTATTACTAGTTACCAGAATGCTGAGAATATTAATAGCTCAGGATTTTACAGCACAAGACCAGGGGCTGCTTCCTCATCATTTCATACGAGGCATCCTTGCAAAATTTCCTGGAAAGGCCAGCAGAAAATGCTACAAGCTCCACCAGTTCCTTAACTTAGCAACTTTTACATGCATTGGAACAGCTAAACCTTAACTCTCTTCCCCTGTTTTTAGGAACAGTAGAGACACTTTCAAAAATCATATAAAAAATTATCAGAATACTATCCTAATGAAAATGCTTTTTTTCCAGCTGCATCCTTTTGTTAACATAAAGTCCTATTATCAGGCCATAAGTTACTAATCAAACTTTAAAAGTTTCAGTATTTCATCTATCTGACTTATTGGGCAGAAGAATCCAATGCACTTTGTATGGCAACTAATGTTTTCATTATTTTTTGAAACAAGGACGGTTGCTAAGCCATTCAAAAACCTAACTGTTACATTCATCACTCTTGAATTATATCAGCCAAAGAACCACAATAAAACACAAATGAAAGCATAGTTTGGAAAAAACAAAATCAGCTCCCCATCACCAACACTTTTTCTAGGTGTAAAGTGAAGAAGGAGCAGTACCACAGCCGAAGCAGTACTTCTGAACCAGACAGAAAACCAGCTTCAAAAAAATGTGTATTTCCTTATTTTGGAATGAACAGAACTTTCCAGTCTGACTGGAGGCTGTTGCTGTGGCTACTCCCTGAAAAGGCTTCTGATGCAGGCCACCACTGCTCTTCCACAAGCAAGCTGATCATCTTCAAGGAATTCACTGTGCTGACACCAAACTTTGGTTGCTTCTGTTGGAGCTTCTCTACTTGTTATAACAACAATGATATATTCTTTAGAAAAAGGATTGGAATTAGAGCTTTTGTACAATATAAATCCATGCCCAGAATGAGGCAGAAGGGAGAGGGATCTCATCTGTTTTCCTCCATAAGCAATTCTTCCTTTGATTGAAACATTTCCAGTTGGACTCTGCTTTGACTCAGAAACATTTGAAAAGCTTTGGCTTTGACAATCTTTCATGTTTTGACCAAGAAAAAAGCTACCCTCTGTTTATTGCTCCCTGCACCTTTCTTAAGTAATGGATTACTTTGCTGTAACATGAGAACCTCCTTCACCAAGTCATAGCTTTATTAAAGATTAGGAAAATATCCAGAAAGAATAGGAGCTTTTCTGCTGACTCTCACTCCACAGGTGCATTTTCCAGGTTTGCCTAGATTTGGCTTATAATTTAACCAGAAATAACTCCTCTAAAACATATTCAGGCACTTCTTTTAGAGTATAAAATACTTCCTTGTAAAAGTAGTTTTCCAACCTTGCTCTAAAGACTGGGCTTGGTTTTTCCTCCCTACTCATACAAGTGATTGAACCAATTTTGCTCAAGACTTCCAAAAAAATGCATATGTGGCCGCAATCCAAGATATAGAACAATTCATCTGCAAAGCTGAATGTTTCACAAGCCATCTGCAAATAAGGCTTTATAAGAGGAACCATTTTGTTACCTCAGCCATACAGCAAGAGCAGCAGCCATAACATAACTTTCAGAAGGAAGGATTACAGCTGTAAAAAATGTTCACAATGAAGTCATAAACTACACAATGTGCCCCTTTTGAATTTCTTTACAAATGCAAAACTTTTCATAAAAGGTTAACTAAGATTCACACATCTTTAGAGAGAATATGGGCCAGTTTATGGAACCCACATAAACCCCTATGAAACAGTGCTTCTTCTATTTTTCCTTTGCCCATGAACCTGAAACTCAAAATAAAAATCACGGGGTGCAGACCCACGTGGACTGAAAGCAAAATTGCTGCACATGAAGCCCCCAGAACAAAACACACCACGTTTTGCACAGCTCGTTAGGATGACATTATTATAAGAACTGGGACCCCTTAGGAGAGCTCATCGAGAAGCCAAGAACATTCTTAAGTGGGGGATGGGAATATATGCTCCAGTTTGCCTGCAAGCCTAAAACAATCTTAATTAGAAGTTTCAGAAATGTTAAGTAATGCTAATTTGCTGCCCTGGCAAACTGCCTGCTATGGCTCTGCAGACTCTATAAATGAGGGTCTGCAGCACCATTACTGAAACCCCTTCCTGAGCTAGCTGGGCTATTCGAGCCCTTTGTGGTCGTGGATTTCTGACTTTTCAAAAGCCACTGAAGTAAAGCTGTAGAAAGACTCAACGCTATCTCAGGTTTGAAAGGAAGAAAGGCCCACGGATTCCTTCCTGACAGTGTTTCTGATAGAAAATTTTGTCAAGAAACAAAGCATCCTGCCTCTCTACAGCAGGATCAAATCCAGATGGCGTTTATAAAAAGTACACAAAATCCTACATGATATGGATGTCTGTTCAAGAATTATTTTCAGTTTAATACACATGACAGGACAAGGGGGCATATATGAATATCATAAGAAAAAAATTTTATTTGAAGCAGATGTCAGGAAGCCCCGTTGCATGCAAAATAAAATTAAAAAAAAAATCAGGAATAGTTGTAAAAGCCAAAGAGGCAGATTTCTGCAGGTACAAACACTGGATCCATTCACAAGCAATTGGATATCACATTGGGTGGACTATGGCCAAAGAGTCAAAAATTGACTGACATGTACTTTAAATCCATTCAGTGCAGCAGTGTAGAGTGTATTTAAGGCTATGCTGCACTGAATGTCACACCTAGGACAGCTAGGGAAAACAGCATTTCCAAAGATTTCCTTTTTAATGACTGTGCATATGTTTTTGAGTGGAGGATGATATTCCCAGTTTAGAGCACCTCAGACCACGAATTAAGTGAAATTTATATATAAACCTCTTCTCCCTTTTCCAGTTTGTCATCTTCTTAACTACACACGCTCGCTGCAAAAGTGCATGGTAGGAAGCCCAAGCAGCATAAAAAAACTTCTACAAGAAAAGAAAAAGGATGGAAAAATAAAAGGGTGTGGAGGGGGCTGGGAGGAAAAGTTATTGCAAATTTAAAATATGAACCATACAAAACCCCAAAAACTTTCACACTTAAAGCCTCAGCCCTCTCAACAGAAAAAAATATTTTTCTATTATTATTCTATAGATAAAAATCTTTCATTCAGATCAGACTTATTCTATTTCAGATCAAAGAGATAAGAAAGGATTTAGAAAGTTTAAAAAAACTTAGAAGCAACAGGGAATACAGTGAATTCTTTTCAAATCTAGAGACCCATACACACTAACATTCACAATCACAGTTTGCAAATGTAAGGCTTTTCATTTCCCCTGCTCTAGCTCTTTAAACCATATTGGTAGCACACTGCCCCATATGGCAACATTCCTCAGCCAATCTGCACAAGAACTCGGGGCCATATTCCTCATTTAATGGCCTCAGGAACTTTTCCAGGGGGACGAATGTGGCCCGAGCTGTCACTTCAAAGCAATGCTGCAAATGGCTGAACTGAGTGGCAACAGCTTTCCACAGAGCTGCCATGAGTAAGGTTAGCTTCAAAGTTTCTGGGAAAAGGTTTTTTTTGCACACAATGCAAAAAACTAACAAGGAATTCTCGAGTCCCCTGTAAAAGTTAATCTTTCTTATGCGTATGACTGAAATAATTTCCAACAATTAAGCTATAACTGAAAGTCAACCATGATGACATGCTTCTCATCTTGTTTTAATGAATAATCTGCCATTTACAACAGAAAATATTTTCTGAATTTTTGGAATTCAAAAGATTTTATTATTTAGAAATGATGAGCAATTAATTAAAATTTTAGAGCCTGCAAAGATTAGCAAGAGGATGCTTAAAGCCTCTTGCAATTAGTATAGCAAATCACTGACATTTAACCAGGTTCACCTGCAGTAGTTCATTTACAGTTTGGAAGGAAACCAGAATGTTCCCTAAATGTTTTTTGTTCACCCCAGGAATGGGTAAATAATAGGCAGGTCAGAGGCAGACAGGCCAGAAATGCTTTTTCAGAAGAAAGTCTTTGACAGCACGTTCAATTTTTTTTCTGGGAAAGGGAAGTTTTCAAATTGCTGATTAGCAGGGAAAGCCTTGGTGTTTGCTAGACTCAGACCTCTGCATTTAATGTGCCCATATATCTTTCAAATTGAGACACAAAGCTCAACACATTTTATCCACCAATAATTTCCTTGAACTTCAGCTGGTGGACCCTCTTTTCTCAGATCTGTCCTGTTCCACTCATCCTAAGGCTGCTTAGAAGAACAGGTATTCAGGAAGAACAAACCCTCTCACAATCATCCAGCTTCCATACAGGTCCAAGCTCTTCCCACTGCCTTGGGCAGTGATCTGTCTAGGAATTCCATCTTAGGAGAGGCCTCAAGGCATTTCTGGCACTACACAACTGCTTGGCATGGAGGCCCAGCCCAGGTGTAGCCCACACTACAGCAGCCTATGTCACATCCAAAACCCAAATCACGGCCGCAAACAGATAAAGTAAAGCAGCACAAACAGAACAAATGTTTTCCTGAGAATGACATCAGGCACCAAATCATGCTTGACACTTGGTACATGGGAAAAGAAAGCCATGGTGAACCTTCACCTTTGCAGTGAACGTGGCAGTCCAGCCAAAGCATTGCCCAGGGTGGAGCGTGCAGGTCCTGCACCCCAGCACTTTGGGGAGGGCATCTTTTACTAAGCACTGAACTTCCATTTAGATTTCTTGTCCAGGGTTTTCACCCTCAGATATCAGGGTGGTTGTGCATCAGCAAGAAGGGACTCGCCCAAGAAACCTAAATGGATCTACAAACTTTAAAACCACATCCACATTCTCTAATGCAGACACAGACTTTGACCACCCAGCTCTAAGAATGTGGGGGGGTGTGGATCTGTTTGCATGGGGCTTTATCTTTTTCCTTCATCAATAACAACACAGCTTCTTAGCACCACTTGAACTAACCCAGCCTCTGCTTTAGGGATCAAGAACTTCTCTATTGGAATAGTCAAAAAAAAAAAAAATTTACAAACTTTCTTATGTCATCAGTCAAATACTGTCAGGGGCATTCACAGATGTAGGGACTTAAAAATATGGTACTTGATAGTTTAGTAACTATTCATGCCACTAATCTAAATTTATCTATTCTAATTAACTTATTTTCTTTTTTTAATTTTGACATCAGCCAGAATCCCATAGGTTAAAAAAATAAACAAAACAAAACCCACAAAATCTCTCAGAAGAATGAGATAGAATATTTTCCTGGGTGAATTTGAGACTAGAGAAGAAACAGTTAAGGATCTGGAAAGCTTGAGTTTCACTCTTTCCTAACCTTTATCATATAAATGTGGAAGGACTCCTAAAGACTGAGCCTGTAGATCTATTGTTCATATGTTAATACACTCTCCAAAACAATGAGTTCTGACTCTAAAGGGGCAGCATACAATATTATTTAAGACTGCACATGAATCTGTAGGATTTATAATGCAAACATTTGGTTTATCATCTGCTTCACTAATGAACAGCAACTAAAACAAATAGGAAAGTCAGCAAGTTCCTCTTAGATGACAAAAAGGAGACTTCAGAGAACACTAAGACCCTGATCTCTCTCCTAGTTAGCCATTTTCTATTGTTAATAAAGCACTGGAATCCCTAAACCACATTCTTAATCAACTGCTCACAAATATTTTGCCTATCACTGCTTAAGCATAGCACACTTTTTTATTCAGTCATATGAGCTTCCAGCTTCTAGCTAGTATCAGATTTTGCTCCAAGCACACACATACAGAGGTGAAATAAAAATATCATTACCTGAGATTTCCTCATTTGTTACTCTGTTTTTCCACTACCTGTACTTTTTAGTGTCTGCAGTTTAAAGCATAACTTAAGTATAAGTTTGGTCAAACAAAAAAGTGCTATTTTGTGCTATTTTAGGCCATATTCTTTATGTTCTGGCTTTTGCTCCTGTTACAAGCTAAATCCTGTGGGTAAACCAAAGAACAGAGATCCTGAGTTATGAGTTATGTGGTAAGAATCCTGTAACACCATGTTGGACTTATCGGAAATATTCCTGGTCTATTAACCTAATAAAACTGTGCTTAAAACCATCCTTTTGTCTGTCTTCAATTACCTGCATGTCCAGACCAGTACTCTCTTGTCAAAGGCCTGCTGCTGTAATTCTCACTCTCTAGCACCATGTGGTTTTAGTTTCATCCTGGATTTGTCCCCATATACTTTTTTTCCTTCTTTTATCCACATCTCTACCTCTCCCTTACGCTGTGCCTTCAGAGGCAAGGCCGTTTCTCAAGAATACTGTGGTGCTGCTGCAGGGGGGTTTAGATGTCAGTGTGATGACATGAATTGTAGCTCTCCGTGTGCCAGAGTTTTTCCAGATAGAAAAATGTAAGCAAAATTAACACAACAGTGCATTTTGTATGGCAACAAGAAAGCTCAGCCAAAATTTGAAGGCAGTGACTAGTATACTTTTAAGTAAGGAAGAGGCTTGGCTGAGTGACTGTAGCATGCAGAAGCACTAGATAGACTAGAACAGAGAATATTAATAGCTTTGACCACATCTAAGTGCCATCTACATCATCCAGCAGCATTTCCCCATTGGCTGGCTCACAGGCTTGACCCCTAATTAAGAGTTTCCCCTCTGTAGGAATGTTTCAAAGTTTCCATGAACTGTACATCCTGAATTCTGTTCATCTCCAACAACAGGTTCAAGTCCAGTAAAGTCCAACTCAATACCCTTCAGATACCAGAGTATCACCACCCCCATCATACTTAAAACCTTCTTGATGTTTTGTTTTGTTAAAAAGTGTATAAGATGACTTTAGGAGCCCCTGATATGTCCCTGGTCTCCTGTGCTTTCAGGCCTTGTAAGCCACTGGCACTGTGAAGATTGTAGCCAGTTAATTTACACTCTTCATGCAAAGTCAGGCTATTTGCAAATTAGATTCTGTTACACAGCACATATGAAAGGTTATTGCTGGTCACACCTCTCTGGAGAGGGAATTCTGACAAGCCAGTTGGCCACATCCAGCATGGTTAACAGAGCCATCAGCACAAAGTGGCATTTAGTCTAGAACAATAAGCCTGAGACCTGGTTTTAACTTCTGATGTGCAAATAAAATGCAGCTTAAATTTGTTGGATGTTTTGTGGGTTGGTTTTGCGATTTTTTTAAAAGCTTCTCCCAAGGTCCTACTGTGCTCTTGAACACTTAGAAAGAACTGTAAATTAATGAAAGATCACTAAGTTCCCACACATATAAAAATAAGGTAAATGTCACAGCAAGATGTAAGCACTCAAAAAGAAAAAAAAAAAGCTACAGAAACAAGCCTTTCTTTATAAACACAGTCACAGACATGCAGGCTGTCCCATCCACTTCGCAAAGAAATTGCTGCTGAACTAATTTCATTACAACTTCGAAAATTCCTGGGTATTTCCAAGTGCCAGTGAGAAGCTTTATGCTACAGCCAGTGACACACTCCCTGCCCCTCCATGCCAGAGACAGCGTGTCTGCAGCTTCTGGGGAGCCGGCGGGGCATCCTGGCATCCCAGTGAGATCCCTGCGGAAGGAGAGGAGGTGAAGGAGCACAGCTGCTGTCACAGGGGAAAATGTCCCTGATTAAGGTTTCAGTGCTCTTTTGTTTTCTGCTGCACATTTCCAGCAGACCAAAGCATTCGCTCACAAAACCACTATCAGTGCCACTTCCAGAAGCCACATGCCCACGGAAATCCAGAGAGGTAAAATAATACTGGGTTGCACCTTTGTTCTTATCAAAAGCATCAAATCTTTCAGAGCCATAGCAGCTTATGAATGAGAGAAATCTGAATTCTATGCCAAGAGCATTTTTAAAAGAGGAAAAAAAACGTTGTTTATTTGAATTTGAAAACACAGTGTGATTAATAATTTTTGTCTGTACAGAGTGCTAGAGCTCAGTATTCTCAAATAATGCTCAAGTCTGTTGATGAATGGAAAGTATAAGTAAACTGGAAAATAGATCAAAATTCTTATTCAGATAATACTTATATTTGGAATCCTGACAATCTAAAATATTAAAGGAACAGAGGGAAAAACACACATACAAAAAAGTTAGGTCAGAAAAAACAATTATCTTATTATTATTACTGTTCATTTGAAACAGAAAATCCACGTGCATTTCCATGGCTCAGTTTTTCCTGCAAAATGGAAAAATAATTCCCTTTTAGTTAAAATGAGACCCATTTTTGTATTCTATTTGCATTTTTTATGGAGTAATCAGACTTTCAAGGGAAAAAGTTGTAGGAGAGAAGCTAGCAAGAAGAGATCTATGTGTCACCCTGACAAAAGAAACAGGGAACACTTGGTCTCACTTCCAGGTAAACTTTACACTACATAACACAGCCTTTCCAGAGGCAAAACTCCCCATCTACCTCTTCCTTCTGTCAAGCAGAACCTGTACATTTGTATCTCAAGCAGAAGTCGCAGCCATTGATCTCGTGGACAACAAATCTGTCAGCAATTTTCTCTGGCCTCAGCTTCTCCTCTGAAGGGCAGAACTCATCTTCCCAGACACAAATGTCTTCATAACCTCTGAAAGGAAGGCAACAGCAAGAAAAATATGTTTAGAAGGTCATAGCTTTAAGACAGTTAAGCAGCTTTCCAGCAGATAGAAATGTTTTACAGAATCATTTTCTCCCTCTTCCACAAAGAGTTCACAAGAGTTTGTTTTCTTTGCATTTACAAGCTTTTTTTTTTTTTTTTTTTGGTGGATATGAAAGATTTTTCTCC
Organism: Polioptila caerulea; assembly: GCA_013397295.1. Classification (NCBI taxonomy): domain Eukaryota; kingdom Metazoa; phylum Chordata; class Aves; order Passeriformes; family Certhiidae; genus Polioptila; species Polioptila caerulea. Next base: position 83,277 of record VYXF01007933.1, on the reverse strand, counting down.
ATGAANAAGAAAATTTTAAAAATTTACAAGCTTTTTTTTTTTTTTTTTTTTTTGGTGGACATGAAGGATTTGTCTCCATGAAAAGTCACTGCCTTCATCTCTGACAAAACCTGGAAAAGTCTAAATCCTTGACTGAATTTCAAATAGAGAAATTGTTATGAGCACAAACTATGATGAAGATCTCAGCAGGTCATCTAGAGGGAGACTTCACACTTTTGTGCAAAAGAAGAAAAAATTAATGCAATGTAACATTGGATGTGCCACAAGCAAGAAATAAAATCAAGCAGAGCATGTACTGGTTTCACAAGACACTGAAGGTGCTCCAACCAAACTTCAGGATTTTTTCTGGGTTTGGTAAGCCTGAAGCCTGAGGAGAAACACTCAGTGATGATTTCACAGTCAATTACAAAAACCATTCCACTTTTTTGGAATTTAACCACTGTGACCAAGGCAAAGTTATTTGTAGCAACTTTCTGGAGTAAAAAGTCTTTCCAAATGACGTACATGGACTTCTCATACAAATGCCAGAGTTTTTCATTTTTAAATGTTTCTGGGTTTTGAGGGGTTGGGGGAAAGGTTGTTAGTTTGGTTCATTTTTTTAGATCAATGACCCTAAAATAAAAGGCATAATAAAAATAATAAAGATAAAAATTAAATAATAATAGTAGTAATAATAATAATAGGAATTGTCAGACCATCCCTTCCTAGCACAACAAGAAATGAGAAAGCCAAAATCTGGGCAGGTTTTCCATTACCATCTTGAATGGAATGGCACCACTTTTTACAATGTAAGTAAAAGAATGTATGAGGTATATGCATTCCATTCCTCACAGCACCTACACAGTGGAAAAAGTTAATTTCCATTAAGTAAGGCTTTGCCAAGAACATCTCAAGAACTATCCCAGGCTCCACGAATCTCACTGTCACTGAACGAGTAACCTTTACCAAGCTTTTGGGACAGAGGCTGTGGCACAAAACTGGAGAAAACTCAGAGGGATGCTAGGAGTGGGCCCCTGGAGCCTCTGCCCTCTGGAACATAGCTTTGCATCCACTGCCATCTATTCTACACTGCTTTAAGGAAAGATTAACCTAAGACATAAAATGTGATGCCTTAAGAAAAAAGAACCAAACCAAAATTTTACTCTTAAGAAAATGCCTTTCTGCCAAACTTTGGTGTCACTTCTCAAATTTCAAGGGTTTGAATGAATGATTTCAAAATTCCATGTAAATCTATGTTGAATCGAGACAGTTTTCCATAAGCTGTTCTAAGATTTGAAAAGTCATTGCATGGGAACAATCAGAAAAAAAAAAAAAAAAAAAAAAAAAAAAAAAAAAAAAGAAACATACTTGACATTGATTTTCTTCCTTTGCCTTCATCACCACCTACTCTCTTTTTACTAAAAAAAAAATAATTTCTCATTTTACTAAATGACCTCACAGCGAATTAAAAAAAAATCTCACAAGTTGCAGGTTGCCTTCTCTTGAGAGTAAAAGGAGTAAGAGAAATACTCCCTGTCACAAGACAGTGAGGCAGCCTGACTACAGCAGATCTCTCTCTCATTTGGACCAGACCATAATGTGTCAGGTCTGCTGAATTTCCCACACTTCAAGGCAAAGACACAAACAATAAAATCTAATTTCATTCCAGAAGTAAAAATATTACACTAATGGGTGTTAATGCTGTGTTTTCTTCCTGTGTCCAAGAACAACAACAAAAAAAGACAAAACCAAAAAACAACACATTTTTTAAATGGTAGAAAGAACATGAGCTACCCCCCAGCCCATGCCTAGGGTTGGAAAGGGACTAGGGTCTCCTTGGGCCCCCATTTTCTGTCCCAATCATGAGAGGGTCCAGCCTGGTTGCTCAGCTCTGGGTCCCACACACTAATCCCAGCTCCTTTCATCACAAGTTCAGAAGCACAGGGCTGTGGCTCTGACTGTGGTTTGAGGCTTCCCAGCTGCTCACAAAGGCCACAGCCAGGGCAGCTCTAATGGCAGAGACACAAGTGAGAGTATTCCCAATCTGCCAGACATCAAGCTCCTGGTGACCACTGAGGGTGACCACTCTGTCACTTAGCCACAGAGTCTGTCCTTCCAAGTTCATTCATTACTAACAGGGAAAGCTCAATCACAAACATAACCTTTGGAAAGTGTTAGCCAATGTTAATTAAACCTTGCTTTCAGCATATTGATCATCTTGAGGAAATCTGATCATCACACACGACAAGTCAAAAAAAAAAGGAAAAACAGAACAAAGTTCTCCAGTTGCATTGCCCACAGTAACCACACTGAATTGCTCACCTGAAATAAAAATCTGTGATGAGACTTCACATTTGAGGCTTTGCCTGCTGGCACAGGATATTACACCAGGTGCTTGTAAACTCAGTACCAGAATACGAGGCAGGCAAAAATTATGACTGGACAGGTTCTTCGATGAAAACAGCAAACATTTGCTGCATGGGCACCACTGCAAAGGCACAACAAGCATGTCCAAGGCAGGTCCCTGAAGGAGAGAGGCAAGCCAGCTCCTTCAGGAAGGTACAAGTCCCTGAGTAAAATCTCTTCCAGAACTCCCTAAAAGCCCCTCTTTCAGCCTAAATGGAACTGAACAGGAAGTTTTTCTGGAACCAAACAAAAACTCAACTGAAATTTAGTTGCAATCAGATTTGAAATAGAAGCCATACCTTGACTTCAGATCCATATCTCCCAGGAGTGGCTCACTCAGAACAATTGCTCACATCTGTATGGTGGTACAAAGTGTGAATCTTGTACATCCCATCAGTCAAATTATGACCAAGGCTTGACCACTAGAGTAACAGAAACAACAACACCACACAAAGAAAACAAAAACCCATTTAAAAAATAAATCTGTCTGTTTTACAGAGGGGAAAAAAAAAGTGAAAACCCTTTAAGAGGAACAGTAAAGTTAATTACAACCACCATAAAGGTGGTGGTAATAGCTAAAGGCTTGAGTGTAGTTCACAGAGCCCTCAGCAGCCCGTGCCTGACTGCCAGATGTATGGCAGCAAGAAAATGGAAGAGATCATCAAAGCAATTCCACCACAACTTCTAGAAGCAAAGCCCTGAAAGCTATTTTCTTTGTAAGAAATTAGGGGCAAAAATGCAAGCTGGCTGCTGCAGAAGCAAGAAAACATAACACAGTATTATCTGTACTCATTTTTATAGTTCATCCGGTTGTGGCAGCAAGTTAATGTTGTTTTCCAAGAGCCATTCACAGCTATAATATCTCTTGGGAGGAGAGCAGCTTTGTTCATGCCCATAATATACTAGCTACTACTGCAGCCGGGAACACAAAGATCTGGTTGAAATTAGCATATTTTTCTTTGTGGCCACAGAGGCCTCTAAACATAGGAATATTTGAATATTTCCAAACTCTGTGGCTGAGTGTTGAAAAGCCTGCTTGATTTTTCTCAAAATGCAAGTGAACTACATTAGCAGCATTTAAAATACGTATTAGAATCAAGGGGGTTAAGATTTGATCATTTTTAAGTTGATTTTAATGCATCTACAGACATCCCAAGGCAAACTACAGAGATGTTATCACTTGACACTGAAGAGTATTTGACATGTGTTTCAGCCTGTCCATCTCATCTGCTAACCTTCTGCATCAGGGGATACCTCCTGGTGTCATCTTTGAGTGCACGGATCCTGCACTGCACAGGAATGGTACCACTGCACCTAGAATGACTCAAAACTCTGCTTCAGCTACTAAGAGTTACTCCAATACATTAGGGGAGAATTGGAAAGTGGAAGCTTGAATATTTTAATATTTTATATTAAATATTTTTTATTTTATTTTATTTTTATATTTTAAATTGGCNGTTAGTCCTGAAGAATCTCAGGAAGATTCTCAAGAATTTTTTTATCCAAACGACACACTAACCTGTCTAATTCAATCTTCTTCCCTGACTAATGTTTGTCAAAAGACAAGCAGAAGTTTTTCTGTGAGTTTTTGTTTCTTTTATAAGAAAGAGCATTTGTTCTTTGATGAAATACAACCTATAAGTTTTTTATTAGAAAATACTAGACAGTTCTCTCTTCCAATACAAATTTTTTTAATATTTCACATTTTTTTTCTTTTCTTTAAGATCCATCTATCTCTTTCTCCAATACACAGCTGTGGAAATATTCTTTCTACAAACATATTCTGGATGGATTTCAGAACCTGAAAAATGCCTGGCCAAGTTTCACATTGCAGGTAGTTTCATGAGCATACGTTTGGGTATGTAAACCAGTGCACCAAAAAGTTACAGCTGACTGATGAGCTTTAAATAAGGGCTGAGACCTCACTTAAGTGCCCTCAATCCCCATCCCATTCTATAGAAACCAGAATATGGACAAGGAGAAACCAGAAAAGAGGGGACTGGTACATGCAACCCTCCTTTTTCCCCCGGGAAGCTGAGGCATGACCAGCATTAACTCCTGGTCCCACAGTGATTGCCAGGACTGTAGCTATAGTCTGGAGCAGTAGATAGAACCTATACAATGCATACCCAAGAGAAAGAAAATCATGACAGTTTTATTTTCCATCTGAAGCAATACTCTTATATGCCTTTTGGTTTGTACACTTGGTGTCAGAATCCTCCTGTCCACCCTTTTACACCACAGCTGCCCTCTCAAGGCACACCAAGAAGTGATTGTCACCATCACCATCTCCTCTGCCAGTACGGTCACAATAAGGACTGCAACCAGTGTCAGAAGTCCCTCCTCATCATCAAACACATTGAAACTAATTTAATTTATCTGATGCAGGCTGCTGTACAACGTACAGGCTTCATGAGGTTGTAATTGAGCAAATGGTCTACAGATGAGGAGAACCATCATGCTACCATTTCATGTGTGAAATGTATATTTTGGTACAATTAATTCATCTGATGTTCTACATTCCCTTGATTGGCACTTTTTCATAATTCATTTTCCATTTCAATATAATATGTACATATAAAACTAATTTTCTGTTCCAAAGGCTACCTAGGGGTAGTTCCAGATTATTAATTGTTTTGATGTGGCCATCAATTGTTTTATGTTGCCAGTTGAGAGCTACAGGTACCATGAGTGCACTTCACTCACTATGACCCCACACAAGTCATATCCTCATGCAATACTTTGAGCCTTAGAAAAGCTATAAATTAAATTATAAAGAAGTATTTTAGATATATACTAGAAAATAAATACTAGAAAAGCTATAAAATTTTATACTTAGAAAAGTATAAAATACTGGCTGAAGATGATCTCAAAAGATTCAGGCTGGGACATCTTTGAGGTTGTCCTTTCCTCCTTCTACATGTGATGTGTCCACTTTTCCTCCTCTGTATTTCTTATAAGGACACCTTGCTCTCTTCCTGATCTGAGCTGGTATTTTGGGGCAGAAGATCTCTGCTCTAGTATTACTTTGTAGCCTCAGAGGCCTTTGCAGATTGATCTTATACCTTAATTAATTTAGCATTTTCAATTGTAAAATGTACTCCTAAAACACAATATGTTACTGAAAGGAATCAAAGGGTTGAATGTTTGCAGTGCTCACTGATGTCTTCACTGCCTGCTTGTGGAGATGCAAAATTACACAGAAGTGCCCCACAGAGCCCAGAAGGCAAGAAAAAAAATGCAAATTGTGAGATCCCCTTGGACAGGAAAAATGAAGGTAGCCAAGAGAAAAGAAGAAACTTCTGGAATGATTGGAGCTAACCTGGCCCAGTGCTTTTTATTCTTAACTCCTAGGGACAGAGGGTTGCAGGTGAAGAAGTCAGATGAGAAATTCAGACACAGCAAATATCTCAAACAGATAATATTAAATATTCTGCCAGAAGTTTGTTCTACTGCAGATGTCTATTAAATTCCCTATCAAAATCCCCTATTAGAACTGGAATACAAGGATTTGTTCATTCCAAAATATCATTTAAAAAGAAAAAAAATTTCAAACCCCAGTTAATCTACACTTGGGAATGAACCTACCTTGAAAGGCATACTACTTCAATGACTTCAATAATTGCCTATTTCAATTTTTATTACTCTGTTCTCCAAAAAGTCTGGTTTATGTTCAATGGGGTGGAGTAGCATACAAGTCTGTGGTATGTTGCATCATGTGCACATGAGGGTAAACACAACCTGAATTGGAAAAATGAAGTGGTAGGAACTAAATCATAGTTTTTAAAGTCTTCTGTCTCCTAAGCAGCTGTTTATTTAGAATAATTTTTCATCCAAAGACACAACATGGTTTCTAAGGATGTTTACAGCTGAGGGCAACTGAGAAAACACAGTGACTCTCTTTGCAATGTGTCAGTATATCTGGACAGCTCTATTGTCATGAGAAACATATAAAAGTACCCAGAAGGGGGAATGCAGCACCACGTGATAAATCCTCATCAGCCTCATCCTCTCTAGTCTGCCCACAGGGCTGCCACGCAAGTCACAGCTACAGTAACAAAGCTAGGGAGCCTCCAAAAGGATGCTCCCCATCTGTGCCTCAGCTCTCTACAGCAGGAGGACAGCAAAGTCACTGAGTTTTACATAATTGGCCACTTAGATATGTAACCATACAAAATTCAAAGGGGCAGAACCAACTGTAATGCCCTCCATTGCTAGAGACTCTCTGCTCAAATTTCTTCTGTTCATTCTGAAATGCTAACATTTTGGGCTTAATGAGCAAACTTCTGATCTTCAGCTGTCAAAAAAAAAATATTTTAATCTATCTTCGGAGACATAATTCTCCTGCTATTGGCTTGATGTTTTATCCAGAATACACTCAGCAATACTACCCTGATCAAGTGAACAAGCTTCATGCTAGGGGATACAGGGCTCTACACAGTTATTTTGGAGGATTCCTTTAGATATGCATCAGCTCAGGGAATGAACGCCTTGAAGAATGGGCAAATTCCTTTATCCATTCCCAGATGCCTGCACACAAACACACATTGTCTAGGGAACAAGTGGGCAACTAGAGATGTGCACACACCTTTGTGGGTGCATCATTGGCCTCACAGAGATATGGGGGGATGGCTCCTGTGACTGCAGTGTTGGAATGCAAGGAAAGACAGGCTAGGGAGACCTGGAGAGGAGGCAGCCCTCTATGCCAATGACCAGCTGGAGAGAATGGAACTCTGCCTGAGGAACGATGAGGACTCAGTCATGCCACCCATGTCAGGAAAGGCAAATGCAGGGCCTGGGAGAATGAAAACCCTGAGCCCACTGTGGGAGAGGATCAGGTTTGAGACCATCTAAGGAACCTGAATGTGCACAAGTCCATGGGACCTGATAGATTCATCCACACGTCCTGAAGGAACTGGCAGACAAAGCTGGTAAGCCCCTATCCATCATTTCTGAAAAATATGGCTGTCAGGTGAAGTTCCTGACAGTCAGAAAAGGGGAAATATAACCTCTATTTTTAGAGAGAGGAAAGCAAAAGACTCAAGGAACTACAGATCTGTCACTCTCACCTCTGTACAAGATCATGGAGCAGATTCTCCTGGAAACTATGCTAAGGCACATGGAAAATGAAGAAGTGACTGGTAACAGCCTCTGCAGTTTACAGAGGGGAAATTATGCTCTGGTGAGAGCCCACCTGGAGCACTGAATACAGTTCTGGTGTCCCCAACATAAGAGGGACACAGAACTCTTGAAGCAAGTCCAGACAAGGGCCACAAGGTTGATGAGGACAGCAGCACCTGCCCTGTGAGGACAGGCTGAGAGAGTTTGGGCTGTTTATTCTGGAGAAAACTGAATGGAGACCTCAGAGTAAACCTCCAGTATCTGAAGGGAGCCTAAAGGGAAGTGGGAGAGGGACTCTTCATCAGGAACTATAGTGATCGGACAAGAAGTACTGGATACAGACTGACAGAGGGGAAATTGATGGCAGATATTAGGAAGAAATTTTTTACCCTGAAGGTAGGGAGACACCAGAAGGCTGCCCAGGGAGCTGGCAGTGTTCAAACCCAGGTTGGATAAAGCCTTGAGCAATCTGGTCTAGTAGGAGATGTCCCTGCCCATGGCAGAGAGGTTTGGGACCAGATAGTCTCTAAGTTCCCTTATAACCCCTTGAGATTGTATGATTCTCTGAAAATTGACCATAACCTGATTAACATGCGTATGGCTGGCAACACAAATTGACATATTCAGATGCCTTTAAATGTCTAAATGAGGTCCAGACCAGATTCAGACCCTGAAAGTACACTGCTCATAAAATCTTGAAGTGCTGTGCACATACTATTCAACTCAAACAGAGGGCAGGAGAAGTGTTTGTGGATGTACTAATTTACAGAGCAATCACAGCAAGAAGAACACTGTACAGTTATTGGTGATGAAAGCCCTTGATTATATCAGTGAAGCCATTAAGAGTTGCTGTACCTTACCCTACTTAAGATGTTCTTCCTCATTACATCTCAAATAGGAATTATTTTGATCCAAATGAAGATTAGGATTGAATTAAACTAAATTAAGAGATCTAGTAAAGGTTAAGCATGTTATAATAGGATCATGCATTAATTCTACGTTAATTGTCTGCGGCTGAGCCCTCTGCTCATTTTGTTTCAATATAAGAGAATGGGTTGAGCAGAACCTTGTGGGGACAGATGCAGCAGCATCAGCTCTCTCCCAAGCTGTTTAGGCTGCAGCCATGGATCCTCCAAGGCTGTCTCAGGAGTTAGTGGTGCAGCTATGCTGTATTACCTTTTCCAGGGCAATAATAAAGTGTCTGGGTTAGGCTTTGGGGTTTTGACATGGTATTTGTTGCGGGGTTTGGGGTTATTTTTCTTAAATCTTCATAAATCCTCAAAAATCTTTAAATAGGGGTTTAAGTGGGAAATCAAACAGTGGAGATAAGATTTATCTTACTTGTATAATCCTGGTTTAGGTTAGCAAAAAAAGCTGCCGGTGAATTTCTTTTCCCTGAGCATCTGTCACAACAGACTTAGAGATTCTTATGCCTTGCTTCCCAAACTAATTCCAGGCAGAGACATAGTTATTAAATATTTGCCTTCTTCTTTTTCTTCTTCTTTTCTTTTTTATTTTTAGTTAGCTCTAGGTTTGGCTGAACATTTTTTTAAACTCTATATTTACACCCTAAGTAGCAGAAGGAGGGGCGCTCATTTGCATTAGGTCATGAGGTCCAAGAAATAGCAGCCAGCCAAAAAAATAATTTCCCACCCAGAGCCCCATGCACAGCAGTGCAAACACACCATGTGTACCTTTGAGGCTACATTTAGTGACACTCTGGATAAAGACTGCAACATCTTAAAAACAAATAAAAACTCTTAATCAGAAATGCAGTTTTACTAAAATTCCTTTCTCCTCAGCCCACAACTTCATACTTGAGTCGTGTGTTGACCAATACCTTCAGATAATTGTTTTATGCTATTGTAAGGCCTGATCCTTTATGAAAACTGCTGTTAATTATATGGGAAGCCAACACAATTAAAACAATTTAACTGGAATTCCACCAGAATTTTTCAGAAGGGCATCAGGCTCTTTACTGTTAATGAGGTAATATATACAAAAATAACAAAACCCAAGAGATCAACTCCCATACTTTAAAAATGTTTTTTTAAATGTAACTTCATTTTAAAGTGTAATTTTTTATTAATTCATTTGTTCCTTACATATCAGATACTGTTATGTGCCTGTATGTGATAGATACAGACTTGAACAAGCTGGCTCAAGCTGGGTACTGTGGAGTCCTTTCCTCTGCTCACCTCCTTCAGCAATTCTGTCAGTCTCGAGAGTTATTTAGAACCAAGCCCAAAAAAAGGGAATAATTAAACAAACAAACAAAAAACCCCGAAACAACAAAAACCAAACAAACACACCCCAAAATATAAACCAAGAGAAAAAACCCTCTTTAGTCAGATTCAGGGTATAATCTCTGCACCATCTAGTGCTGGCTGTAACAAGCAGCATTAATACCATGACAAGAATTCCTCCCAGTCCCAGTAATTGTATTCGATATATGACGTGTGGATGGGCAGCACAGCCTTTCAAAATGTCTCTTTGAGAAAAGATGAAAATTTACTATTTGCTAAAGTGATAATGAATAGTGTCTTCCCTTACTTCATTAAAGATTATATTCAGCAGAAGTCAAACCATGAATAACTGAATAAAACAAATGAGGTTCAGTTTGTTTAAATTAATTTCCCTAGATCTCCTGATGGAAAGCAAGAAACATTTGTGAAAGCAACTGAAACAGAGGTTACGTTTGACAGGTTTGTGCTGCAATATCAAATTGCAAAAGGAACTCAAAGAATGGGTTTTCTAATTCAATAATTTGATGAATTGTTGATTTCCTCAGAAACAAATGAATCTGCAGCTTGTCTCTGGCAGAAGAACTGTGGACTTAGATCTTGATTCTAGTATAAGAATAACATTTCTACATTTCCATCTCAGGAGAGACCCTGAATCTTGAGATTAGGGGTTGAGATTTTTTTCCTGAGCTAATATATTTAAAATCTAAAATATATTAAAAGCCATAAACTTTAACCATAACCTATATCCTTCAGAACAGATTCCTCGGTGTGTGCTTTTTTCCCCCCAGGAAAACCACATTTTAAAATATAAGACACTTCCAGCTTTGAGTCATGGTAGTCACTCACAGTTTCTAGTGCCTCTCTGGCATTTTGTATTATTACTTTGGAATTTCTAATTCTCTGTTATTGAGATTATTACTCATGAAGGATGTGAGAGCAAAAGCAACAACTCTGTTTCCTGTGTTTCCCCACATAACAGGTACTGGGTGATCAATAGTAAGGCTCTACTCAGGTATGTGAAGCCTAGACTTGGAAGGATCCCCCTTCATTTCAGGGGAACGTTCAATCCTTGGAAGTATCTGTGTTGAAGACACAAATATCAACTGGCAAGATTAACACAAAGAAATTTTATAACAATTCCTGGAATTTATCAAAAGAAACAAAGGATGAGCCCACAGACCAGCTTTGCATGATCTGGACTGCATTTACTCATGTACAAGTCCTCAGATACAAAATACAAATACCAAGGGAAGGCTGATTGTCTGTGAATATTAATTAGTTTGATTTCAGGTATCACAGTATCCAGGGTTCAGGTGAAAACAACAAACTATTTCTGTACTGGGTGGTCTCCAAAGTTATTCCAAGGTATTCCAATATCTCTCAATTTCTTTCAATCATTAATGTAGGCGACATGAGCTGCAGTAATGGAGCTCATCTGCAGAGCAGAACAGAAGGCAAAATGAGTATGACTGTAGTATTTAGGTGGGCATGGTGTTTAACTAGAAAAACTGACCTCAGCTGTAGAAATTTTGTCCTGAATGAGAATATAAACTCCAGGATTCAGAACTCCTGCTCCATTTCCTGAACTTGAGCTGAATACCCTGTCAATTTCTCATGCTTTTTCCCCCAAATAAAAAAGGCATTAAAAATTTGAAGGTTTTGTTCAACTTTTTAGTCTGAGTTCTGCAAAACTTATCTGAAATGTTAACAAATATTACATTGTAGATGTCAATAAAATAGGAGAGGACGAAAGGTAAATCTGTAATGAATATAGTTTTAGTCACACTCTTTCAACCTATAAAGAATGACAATTTGCAATGCTGACTAAATACAGGGTTTGCTTTTCTCATATCAGAATATAATATAAGTCTCCTGCCTTCTGAAATGGTTGCTTAAGGAAAAAAAAATATGTTCCCTTGGGCTCCGAGGAGTCAGCAACGAAATATCAGGCTGAAAAGCCAATAAAGGATAATAACCTAGTCCATAAAAAACTAGTGAGAATGTTTAATTGATTTAAAACTACAAAAAACCCTCTTAATTTAGTTTGCAACTCAAAACAGAAGCATTCCTGTAGCACATAAGGAAAACACATCAGCAGTAGGACTTGATACCACTAGAGGACAAGTGGCTGCAGTGCTTATTTCAGGCAGTCAAACACCTTCAGCTACAATGTGGAGGAAAAAACAAGATTTTTCTTTTTTTTTAATTAGTCAGCCAGCCTTTAAGAATAAAGAATACTTTAAAAATGTCCTCCTTTAAACTTTATGAGATTTACTTACATGACTTGTAAACACAAGCCACAATTTCATTATGCCAGTATGTTCTTCACAACTCTTTCAATTCCTCTTCATTCATTTTTAGATAATGATAATAGCAACAAAATGAGCTGGCAGTGTTTCCAGCTGAAAGTCTGGAAAGATAGAGAAGTTTCTCAAATTTCTTCAGAGAGGGGTCATAGTAAAACCAGGCACAAGATCCTCATAAATGCATGCCATGTCTTTTTCCACTGTATTTAAGGACTTCACCAACCAGCACAGACGCACACAAAGCACTTTAATTTGAGGCAAGCTCAGAAAAGTTTTGCACATCCACAGTGTCAGGCAAAGATCTCTCTGTTCTTAGATGATAGAACTAACACATCAGAGCAAACCTAGCCACATTTGTCTGATGATGGACCTTGCTAATTAGGATCATATTAAGCCACCAGTTGGCCAATGCATCAGTTACAATCCTGCTCAGTTTATTAACACCACATTTCAATACTAAATCAAGTGAACTTTCAGCGAGAGCCAAACATCTGTGTGCACACATCCCTTCTGAGGAGCACTCTCCCTCTGTGCTGGCAGAAATTCTCCTCTCTAACCTCTCAGGCAGAGACTTCCCGCAGCATTTTGGGAGCTGCAGGCCTCATCGGATCCGTCCCATCCCAGCAAAGTACCCGGGGTCATGCGTGGAATCCACAGCCTCACCCAGCAGGACTGCAAACACCCACCTTCCCGTTTTAAAGAGGGGCTGAGGATAAGGAGCTGCTTCTCCAGATGGCTGCAAACCTTGGCCTGGCTCTCAGAAAGGAGCAAAGAAATTTCTCAAAATTATTGATTTCTTAGCAACATTCTATAGACACTAACTAATATGAGATTTTCTAAACATGAATGAAGCCCCCTGCTTCATCTCTACCAAAGTGTTTTTTTAATTAAAAGCCTGGAAAACATTTCATAGTGGAACAGGGAAAACCAAAACAATGCATGAAACCAGAGTATGCAATTGCATTGTACCACTGCCACAATTCTCCTCTGACACATTTGCATAGATGAGTATGGCATGAGAAACACTCACAACTAAGGAGTCTTTAATCATACTGAAAGGCCTGAAGAAGAGAAGGGAATCAAGAAAATGAGAGCTGAGCAGTGCCAACCCCTGCTAGAGCATGTCCTGCCTGCCAGGAGGATCCCTCACAGAACCAACAGTGCATTTTCTGCTGATTACCAGACGTAGAATAGTCAAACATTTTTTTCCTAGAGGTGAGGCCATTGCTAGTGACAACCCCTGCGTTATGTACAGAGGAACTTCCTGTAGATTCTACAAGAGGCCAAGAAGTCTTTTGTCTCTTGACAATTTGAAGACAAAATTGGAAAAGTCGGTTTTTCTCCCGATATCCCACTGCAATTGCTAGCTGTGGAACAGCAGAATCAAAACTCCTCTAAAATTCAAAAGAAACTCGAAAGCTACTAAGGCATTTAAACACATTTTTCATATCGAGTTTGGGGGTACCAGTGAGCACCTGAATCACAGCTAGCACCCAAGCTTGTAAAATGTCTGTACAGCTTGTAGACCAGAAGGGAATACTGTCAGTGTTTGGGTATATTTCATCCTGATTTGACAAAAGGCAGCAGCCTAAGGTTTTTTTTCATGAAGGAACACAAGAAAACACCCATCATTCTGATTCAGAGAGGCCCAACACACTACAGTCAACTGTTGCTTAGTTTTCATAACTGGATAATCTTTACTCCTTATTGTGATAGGAAAGTTTTAATGAAAAAGTTTTCTTTGAGTATCAAGTCAGTGACTGGACTAATCTATATTATTGTCACAGCCTCAAAAGCAGGGCATATGGAAACAGAACTTATCACAGCACATCTGATGCCTCTGTCATCTGAAACCACAAAATCTACACAAGCGAATTTCAATTCATTGGATTCAATCCAGAAATCCACAGGCAGACTAGCTGCCCATTGATTCCACTTATGAGGAACTGCAGCTTTAGGTAGGATTGCTCCTCCTGATTAGTCAGACAGATTTAAGCCTTTAATTACCTTAGATTAATCAAGCACTAGAGTCTGGCTGAAGGCTAATAAATCCTAATTAACAAAGATTATCTCCAAATATCTATTAAAGACTAACCTAAGTTATCTTTTGGCCTCAGAAGCTAATTTGTCAGTAAAAGCAGTTTTAAATAATAAGATCAGGAATTATTTGTAGGCAACATTTTTTAAGAAAATCTTCTTAAGAAGTTAACTCTTTCACCTTCAATATCCACCAGGCACATGGTTTAGCACTGTCTAAACAACACTTAGAGATCCTAAACAAATTGCTCAATTCAGAAATGTTAAACTGTCAAGCCTGCCACCAGTTTTGGTGTCTATATATCTTTGTAAAACCCCAGTCAAAACATTTAAGAACTCAGAGCAGGTGAAAACCCTCAAGGTATATATTTTTAATATATCATATATATATTATATACACATATATAAGATAAATATATGTTACTGGAATATGAATTTTATATTTGTATTTATACTATATATATATATTATATATAATAGACATATATTCCAGTCACAATATCAGTGTTAGATGTTTAGCTTAGCACAAAAAAACCCAATGTGCTCATTCCCTTACATTTTCCGTGCTAACAATTAAACTGCAGATCTTTCTTCCATCGAGAAAAGGATGAACCTTCCTCTCTTGAAAACAGAAACATCTGTTTTCTCAAGACATCTGCTAAAGAAGCGAGAGCAGGATGTAAACTGCTTAGTCAAATAGTTTAAAGATAATGAAGAAATAATTAATTACAAGGAAAAAAACTCCACGATTAAGATCTGCTTGTAATTAGCTGTACTCAAAATGCCAAAACACTATGCTCAGAGAAATATAATTAATGAGTTCTTGAGAGCTCCTGATGATTCTCACTAAGGCAGTGATAAAAGGGTGCTGCAATCTGCTCCAAATGTTTACTGGGCAGGACCTGTGGAGCTGGGTTCCCTTCTTGCAGCCAGGCATATGCTGGAACAGTATGTTTTCATGCTGTGCCCAAGTCCCATTAGACTTGGCAGAGCCATAACCTATGGATTATGAGCCTTGCACGCAGCCAAAGACAGCTTTACCAGCACAGCTTGACTTGGTCCAAGCGCAACAGCATGAAAATATATTATGCTTTGGGGCACTTGTGGAGATTTCATTGGTGAAGGGTACACTGCATCTGATCCTTCACAAGCCAGTAATTTATTATAAAGGCTATGGAAGTCAAAGAAACATGCAATTTACATTTATTCAACAAAAAAAGGGGAGAGTTTACGTCCAGTTACTGTTCTTCCAGTGGTCAACGTTCTTAAACAAAATGGACCAAACTTGAAAAATAAGATAAACTCTAAATGCAAACATGTTTGTTCTGAAAGATTTAATGGTAATCAAACTACTTCTATTTTTTTACTTTGTATCCTACCTGTGATGGATTCAAAAGTTTCTTCTAACCTATTGGTTTTAAAAGTTGTCACTTCTTCCACAATAATTTCTTTTAATCTCAGAAATAAAAGCTTTTTGCTGTCTTACTAAGTTTTACCTTCCAGCAGAACAAAAGACAGATTCATGCAGCACTGCTGCTAGGATTGGGAAGCTACAGGATGGCTCAGTCCTTTTGGTGGAGGGGCCAGTTCCAAGGCACCTCCATGAGCTACCAGGGGAAAAGGGAATTTCACAGCCCAGTCACACAGTGGGAACAGCGTGAGGCAGGACTGAGCTGCCAGCTGCCCGCTGCTGAACTGCCTGACCGGACACCAAAGGACACACCTCCACCCTGGGGCCAAACAGCCCCTCTCAGAGGCAGAGTTTTCCCTCCCCAGCAGCATTGGCTTTTTGTATGCATGCCACAAAATTGTAGGGAACAGAAAACGGCATCAGGAACCATTTCCCCTTTTCACAATGGAAACTTTGCCAAGACCATTGCTCCACACAGCAGCTGGTGATTTGGGTGAGCAAAAGGGAACTTGGTCTCCTTTTTCCACTCTTCCTCTTTTATTTCTTTACCTGCTGTAACATATTCTTCTACACGTGATGAGGGCAAGAAAGGCACTCTCTCCAGTTACCTACCTTGCCAGTAGGTTTCTTGTAATTCAGAAGAAACCAGCCTGCAGGTAGCACTAGGCTAACAGCCTACCAGTTGGACCATTCAGATACAGTCTATTGTACCCCAGAATAGAGGACATTGTCAGGTGAGGTCATAAAATTCCTCAGTTTCCCTTCAATGTTTCTTTTTCATTAACTATAGTTAGAAATTCTAGAAAGAATTTTTTTTTTATTCCAATAGAAAAATGCTGATTTCTAGAAAAAAAACTACTACAGGAACTGATATTGTCAAAAATCTTTCAATGAAAGCCAGATCCAAAAGACTAGCCAGCCCACCCACAGGCAAGCTCCCGAGGGGGCAGTCTTCTTGGCAGACATCCTGAGCTCAGTTTTGCAAAGAAAAATTAGTTGGAAACATTAAAATTTCCACAGTATGGATGTTCCAGTTCCCACACAGCTTCCATGTTAATTGGCTGCATCAAAAGATAAAGGCAAAAACCAGAAAGAACTAAGTACCTAAACTGTAGGCTCATCCTCTCAGGAAATCAAAACCAACAGTCCATAGCAGTCTTCACCATTTATCAGGACACATTGTGCCATCAGCTAAATTAAATGCAGGAGGAAAGACTCTGCCACCACAATCACAAAGGAAGGAGGAGAAGTGCTGATTCTCCAAGAGAAGAGGCTCATATCCACTCTTAACAGAGAGGAGAGAAGCTGCATGTAGTTTAAGTGGTTCTCCTTCCTTTGAGCTCAAGACTTAAGTGGAAAAAGGTTTACACTACCAGCTTACCCACCTCAACACACAAAATCAAAATTGTTGGAATTGCCACTCATTATTGGCATAAACCCTCCAGGCATGAATTCTTCTCCCTGCAATTTCCATACAGGCATTCTGAATACAATTGTTAAAACAATCTCCCCTCAGCTAGAAGAGAAAACAAATATAACCTAGATGAAAAGACCAAATATTATTACTATATACAAACAACAGCTGGCATAAAGCAGACATAAGCCACCCTCCTCTTTAAATCAAAAGCTAAAATTTTTATCTAATTAAACTTTCTGAGAAAATTTTGAATTCTTTTTTACACTGAATAACACAGGATGGAGATGCTTCCCAACTCACAACGATTAAGCACCTCACCCCCAACTCATCAAACTGGGTAAGAAAACAGAGTTATTTCATAACCTTTCCCCAAAAAATCTGTTTCATGAAAGACCAAGGGTGAGAATTCTGCTCCCCACATTTCACTTTCTGGGCTGGCAGCTAGCACACGTATCACATCCATATGTCACACGACATCCTGATGTACACATGTGCTTATCCTCCCCGTCAGCTGCAGAAGTGTTCGTCTTGGCTACGCAAGCCCCCTCCAGAGATCTGAGCAGCATCTCCTGCCCAAAGAGATGAGATCCAAAACTAAGGCCATGCTGGTCTCAGGCAGAAAGTCATTAGGTACTCTGACTAGCCATGTTGAGTGTATTAATTTCAAGCACCCCAGGATTTCCAGCTGAAAGCCTTTGACAGGGATTCAGCCAAGAGGAAGGAGAGAGGGTTGTTCCTCCATAGGAAGCTGGCTAGACTAAAAAGAGAAACGGGGCAGGATAAGTAAGGAAGGCAGTTCTTTGAGAGGTAACACAATAATAGGACCTGCTCATTTTTGATTCAAAGGTTAGTGGCATTTTTTGTTCTTATTAGACTGCTTTGTTTTCCTTCTGTTTATTCAAACTGCCCCCCTGCCATGACTTTTGTTTGCCCTATCTTGAAAGTCAAGACCTTGCTGCAGATGGATTTGAGAATTGCCACTCCTCCTCAGTTTGGCCACAGACAATATAAATGTTTGTGCCTTCAAGATCCAGGTGAAACCTTAACATCTACTTAGACCTACATGAGACAAGAAAATAAAGTCTTCTTAAATAGCAACCACAGCTGACAGATTACTATAATTCTTTCATTTTTATACATTTTCATATGACCAGAACAACGTATTCTCATAGTACAGATGTCACAGTATTCTGTTACTTGAAGACAAGTTTGGGCTTGACAGGTTCTAAGCATACACTGCTTTTTAGGAGGTACCAAATTAAGAAAGTCCAGCACTGAGGGAGAGACAGAAATCTCAGAAGTTTTCTTCAGAGATATTTAGTTGTTGTAACAGTTTGATTTCTCTCTAATAATCTGGTTATTCAAAAAAGATGCATTCCACAATACATTAGGTGGTTCAGGACTGCCTTTTGTATCTCCAGTGCCTGTACATTTTCAAGAAGAAAACATGAGAGGAAGACAAAGTGAACATCAATCTTTTGTACTTCTTATTGAGCAAATGCTAAAAGCACTTTTGTCATCATTGACAGCTCAAGGGAAGTTTTTTTAATTTTGCTTGTGGTTTTGTTTTTGCATCTGTTGGTTTTTTTTTGTTTTGTTTTGTTGTTGGTTGGTTGGCTGAGGGGGGTTTCCAAGGAAAAAACAACTCTTCCCTCTTAGTCAGCTCTCGAAAGAGAAGCCTCTGCATTTCCACACGTCTTAGTAAATATTTTTAATTGACCAATGTGTTATGTGCTGACAGGTATAAGGCTCCAGAACAAGAACTTAATACTTCCTAATACTTGTTGAATACTTTCTGGAATTAAAATTTCTGATTATATGTGAATACAAGAGCAGAGAGGAAGAGTGAGGATGGCCAAGAAAAGGGCCTGACTAGCATCTGACTGAAGCGCCTTGGCTACAGCCTGTGTAATAAACAGCCATACTGCAAAACACACATTACAGAACTTCTTGTTCCCCATGCCTCATGACTGTCACCCTTGCCAGGATCATTTTACTCCTCTAGCCTCCAAAACCACTCTAAACCAACGTATTCTGCATATTTGTAGCACCTCTGGATAATAACTCTAAACTGCTGCCTCTGACTTGGCATCCAGAGAGCTGAATTTGTCTATATATACAAACCCAGAACCATTTGTTTCAAATGCTGCTCATGCTAAAGAAAGTAAGTTGCACAAAGAAAAACCCATTATGTCAGCACTGTCACTTTCCAAAGCCATATGACAGTGTGTTGCCATCTTCTTCAAAGTAGGGAAATATTTTTTCCGCCATCAAGTGAGTGTTATTTGATGAAAGAAAAGCTTTACTAGCTCACAGATAATGAAGCGTTTTTAGCAATGCCTCTCATCTACAGCCAAATGGAGGACAAGTAAAAGCAAATTGCTTCTTCAACTTAAAAAAAAAAAAAAAAGAAAAGAATAATTTATTTTTATATGTTCCACTTCTATTATCATCCCTGGCATTTTCCATTCTCACGACAACGTGAGCAGATTTAATATTGTAACTTTCTAGCTTACCTGTCCTTATTCAAAAATCATTCCAGAAAAAAAGTATCATTGTCACTTAAAATTAGTCCAAGAACCACCTTAATTTTTAGTGGTTCCTGGGACAAAAGAACACATCAGTCCCTCTGTACCACTACACTTTTAAAGTACTAACATCAGTGGCTTTGGTGAAATATCTGGACAGCTCTAATACTGCTGCTTTTGATGAAAGTCGGGATGGAGTTTGCTACAAAATCCAAGACAGTAAGACTGAGAAAACATGACCTTTGAAACCTTACCAAACTTTCCACTACTTCAAACATTAATTATACTGATCTAGCAGAGTGGGAGTTTCCTGTTCCAAACCTGTACCATACAAACTCAGTCAAGAATTCAGGGACATAGATCTTCAGTAACAGATCAGAGAAACATTATGCCTTACAGGCTCCTAAGTCTAACTTCCACATTATATTTATGGAAACTGTAATAAAGAATAAAAAAAAAAAAAAAAAAGATGAAGGAATGTGATATATTCTGGAATATTCAAAATAAGACCTAGAATCTTTTCAAGGACATTTGAATATACATGCAAGGATCACACAGTAGTTACGATTTTTTAATTTCCAGAGTGATTTTTTTGTTTGATTTTTTTTAACAAACATTACACCATGGGCAATCGAACAAGAGACAATGTACTCTTCCAGCATGATTCTTGATAAAACACTAAGGATAAACAATAGGTATAAATGGTCAGCTTTCATATCAAGTAAATTGTAGAACTTCCTTGTGGGAGCAATTGGGATTTTAATTGCTCAATATGTTAAGAATGAGGGGGAAAACAGTAAGGTTTGCACATGACAGACAAGCAAAACGAAGTATTCTCTAGAACTAAAGCTAACTGAGAAGACTGACAGGGAAAAAACCTCAGTCCTGAGCTGCATGGTAGAGATGTGTAAATTAATGCACATACCTTTAATAATAGGCTCTAATTAACCCGTTCCCAAGAACCAAGTAGAATCTGGAGTCACTTTGATTACTTCATTTAGTCCTAAAGGCACAGAAGAGTGTGGCCTTAAGAATCAGAAATGTCTTTTCCTGTCAGAGGAGAGGCTATAAAAGGTAAGGACTCAATACGGAATACAGACAGCTCTTTACTGGATCATGTCATAAGTCTGTAAAAATGGTGTAGAGAAATTCATAGGATGCAAATATTCAATTTCTCCTTGTTGGATGAGAACTGGGGGGCATTTATCCAATTATCACATATCTGGTTCAAAGCAAAAAGAAAAAAACACTTTTCAGACAACATAAACCATGGAACTCACTGCCACAGGATGGCGGAAAAAGCCAAATACATAAATAGACTCAAAGGGGAGACAAGAAATTCACAGAAAATTGGTCTTTTTGTAGCTACAAAATACAAAGAACCAGACAAGGTCTCTAAGTCATGAAATAGCCACCAAGCAGAAATTGGTTGGAGCTGGGTGGGTGGGGACAGAAATGATTTTGTCATTCCTTAATTGCATAGAAAAGCCAGTCAGGAGCAGCACAGTAGATGGGTGACGTCCTGGTCTGACCCAGCATCACCAGTCCCAAACTGAGAACCATCATCACTGAATTAGCAGAGCCAAGAGAGCTGTGCTCTCTTTCCATCACTGTCACAGGTAACAGGCACTATCTTAATTTGTGTCACTCTCTACAAATCAGATAAAATCTCCTATAAACTTCAGCTTGCTTCCAAGTGTGCTAGTGGGCTATAGGGACAAAAAAGAAACTTCAGAAACACAGGTCTCACTTGCACACTACTCCCCTTTGGAGCTGATGGGTTGAGTCAATCTGAATTTCCCAGAATCCAGACACTGACCCTGGGCTATTAATGGTTATGTGAGGGCATTGCATAAATGAGAATAGATGTAGCATGCAGGGAAGCAGAGGAACAATTTCTAGGTGAATAAAAGCAGGGCTGGCTCTTAGGAGTCTCTTTTTTAATAGATTTATTTCAGGATAACACTACCAGATCTGCATTAAATCTACTAGGCACAAGAGAAAAATCCATTTATCACAGACTATAGACATCCATGAAGAGGTAACAGTCACAGCACTTTGACTAGAAGTGTTTAACATGCTGTGTCTTTAACTTTGGTACATTTGGAACTGTTTTAAGTCATTTAACTTGGTCAATTATCTCCCCTTAGTCTTAGTTAAATAACATATAAGGAAAACCAAAGAACTTATAGCATCAGTCAATCTCATTCAGGAAATCAGTTCTGCGTATTCTTCTAATACTTCATCATGACTAAAATAAAAATCTGAGGCTTATTTGCATCCAGCTTCTTTTTTTCTGACCAGTGTTCAAAGAAAAAGAAAAATACTCAGAAAAAAGACCTGGAATAAAATCAAATAATTACAGATTCACGAGGTTGGAAGCGACCTTCAGGATCATTGAGTCCAACCCATGCCCTAACCCCTGAACTAAACCGTGGCACCGAGTGCCACATCCAGTCTTTTTCTGAACGCCAAGGTGTCGGCTGAGTGTACAGAGCTCATTCTGAAAAGCCTTTTACCAAAATATGCTTGGTCACTTCATGCTATAGACACAACTGTGTAGAAACCAGTATCACAGAACAGCAATTGTTACTATTGTTTGGTCATAATCAAAACACCGTGTCCCATATCAACCATTTTTCAACCAAATATGTCAATGTGGCCGAGGCTCACAGTCCAAAGGCACGAGCCATATGGAAGCAGGACAGCAAGGAAACCAGCCTGTCTCATCCAGCACAGGGTGGGTGACTGCTTCTGCCACCAGGCAGATTCTCTGACAGGACAGCACTTTCCATCTGCCACTAAGAGGAATTTCACCCTTGTTTCATCTGTATTGCTATTTGAAAGGGCATTTGGAAAATAATCCCCAGTACTGGAATTGCTACATAGCTTTTAATCAGTTTCTGCTGCAACAACTGACTTGCTCTTACACAGCATCTCAGGACATTCTTCTCCACTGCTGTTTACATTTTTTTTTAATACTGGTGGTGCCCTACACTGTTGCTAATTGTTTATTTTCCCCTCCTCCACCACGGAGTTTTGTTTGGCCAAGACCATCTTATTTTTCATGGAAGTCCTAGTGGGAGGCAGGAATCGCAGAGCCACAGCAAATAATGATAAACAGACACTATTTACAGATTAGTCTGAGTATTCCACAGTCAGAAGAAAACAGAGCTCATTTTCAACCTCTGTAAAAGTCCAGCAATGTCTTTCCATCTATCCCATAATTCCTCTGCTAGCATCTAGTGGGAAGAAGGTGTTTTGGTTTTGTTGGTTTGGGGTTGAGTTTTTTTTTTTTTAAGTTTCCTTTTGTACACAAGAAATTTGAAATTCTGTGCTTTGTTTCTCTATTCCCTCACATTCATAAAATTCTCTTTTTCCTGTAAACATCTGAGAAATTTAAGGCCCTTTCTGCCTATTATAACATAGAAGAACTTAAACATTTTTAATCTCAAAAGCATAGATGAGAAAGCAGAGATGAGAAAACTTCCTGCATTCTCAGGGTTGTTTTTTTTTTTAATCTTATACATTGAGAGACAAAAATCAAGTCTTTTTTTAATCTACTGGGGCTGTACCAGCAGCAGCAAGTAATCAAGTCATCATCCCCACAAGATATAAATGAGAGAAAGCAAATAGGACCTGACTCTTCTTTACAACTGTGCAGCACAGTGAACAGATAAAAAGGGTATCGAGTCAGAACAGCAGCGTTTTACACAATTTTGAATGACAAAATTTGGAATGCCCAGTGACAGGCAAGGAGGGGCAAGGCCCACGGAAGAATTGTGGTTTTCCCGAGGTCTCACCAAGTCAGTAGCAGAAGAGAGAGGAGTTCCCTGCTCCTGACCCTACACAAACTGACAGACCATGCTCCCTTGTGGCTTCCCCCTCCCAGGACCTTCCTGCAGCTTTTCCCCCTGCACAAATGAAAAGGCAAAAGAACAGTAAAAAAACTGCTGTAAGAAACACATGGAGGTATTTTTGTGATCATTAGCCCAGTACCTGGAGCTTGCTTACACTATAAGTTTTCACTCCTCAATCAAAGGAAATAAAACAAGCATTTGTGTCCTTAGAAATACCTATTCACTTCTTGGGACATATGCAACACAGCACAGGAACCAAGAAACGCTTTTGATCACAACCTTGGGAGCTGCAAAGCAGAAAGTAGGGTAAGGTTTATGCTCCTGAGATTGGTTTCCTGACACAACAGCTACAAGAATTCAGCATGTACTCATTGGGAAAGCCATGAAGGATGAAAAGTGCATAAGCATATGATCCCTGTAAGTTTTATTCCATGCATCTACAGTGTCTAGTTTTCACTGAGCAAGACAGTACAACATAAAGAGAGAACTTATTTTCTAAATATCCCACCGTGAAAAGGTATTATACTTACAATTCAAAGACTTCAGTTAATCTAGGATAAAAGAACAAATTAACAAGCATAACAGCCACTCTACAGGCTAGATACAAACCTCCCTAATTTGGTTATTTGTATTCTTAAACTGCTTAAAGATACAGGCAGAAACTTGTAAGAAGGGGCTGTTCTCAGTTTATTCGTACCTCTCCTGTGCCATCTACTGCTTACAAGTTGTTACTGACACTGCTACACATTAAAAATGCTGATTACCTGGCTTCCCTGCTCATGGCAAGATGGACATGGAAAACAAACTTTCAAATTCGAACTTCAGGTGAGGTAAGGACTAAAACCAAAGAAAAATATACACATAAATATATGAAAAACATTTAAAAAAAAAAAAAGTTTACACCCAGGTGTGGAAATTCAGCACATGGGTGTGGAAACACAATGTTTAAAAAAACCCAACACTGCCTCTCAGCAGCCAGTACAATTGTAATACAAGCAGCACACAAATTCCTGTCAAAAGATCTGGGTAGGGAAAGACACAGGGTAGTCGAGCCAAGTAATTTTTTTCATACATAATTCTTCACAACTTCCCACTTTCTGGCCTGGCCCCTGTACAGTGTCTTGTCAGAAGAGCCATTAAGAGCACAGCCTGCAGCAGCTACTTCCCGCTTTTCCCAACAGTTTCCACCTTTTTCCTGCTGTAGACTCCTCCTCTTTTGAGCTGAAAGCTCGGACTGTGCACCTGGACAGCGCTTCCTTTCGTCAGAGCAAATGTGGCTTTAGGCTGGATGCTGCAGAAATTGATGCTGCCAGTTTTGTGGTCGAAAGGGTTGAACCCAAAAAAAATGTATCTACAGCCGTGTCCTACATGCCAGACTTCCTGGCAAATCGAGCTCCTCTTTTTGGTAGATCTGGCATTGTTCAAGCATGCCACAAAACCATTTGTCTGCAAGGTGATGAAAGGGGAGTGGAAGGTTCTTTCAAAAACTATAAAAGTGGGGAGGAAATACTTGGGAAGCTAACTGCCTCCTGAATAAAATCCAAAAACCTATTAATGTTCAAAAGTTATTGGTGAATTCCAGAAGGGAAAAGGAGGAATTCACCAGCTGGGAGCAGAAACACAGGTAACGTGCTGTCAAATTCTCAGTGCCCCTGTAAAAAGGGCACAGTTTGAATTCTCACTTGGGGAGAACTCTGCTTTGCCCTGGATAGGCAAAATTGCAGTTGAAGGACCCCATGCCTGTATTCTTCTCTGTGGGCCCTAAACTTGAAGACAGAAATGGTGGATGCAGATTCCAAACTCCAGTCCCGCAAAGGCACTGAATTTATGTACCAAATCAGGCAAAACAACAAATTTTTATCAGTTCAAACTCAATAGTTCCCTCTAATTCAAATCTTAGTCCAAGAAAAAAATATTTCTTTTCCAACTAGAAGTCCAGTGGGAAAATAAACCAACTTTTTGGTGGAAATTTTTTAACTTCAGGGAATTTTATTTTTTTAACAAAAGTAAACCTGTTTCATCGCTATAACTGGATTTATCTGCATAAGTGTGCAATTTGAAAAGTTTTAAAAACAAATATGAAAGATAAATCAGGAAAACAGATGGCATATAGGACTGCACAAAAATTTCTGTTGTACAGAACAACACAAAAGGACAGAGTATTTGCAAGAGAATCAACAGAAAAGGAGTGACATGTCAAGATCACCTATGCCTGATGGTGAGTGTGTCAATAACTAGCAATTATTATAGCTCCAAATTGCCCAGCTCTGTCAGACTGGGCTCAGAAACACAGAGGAGATCAAGAAAATGGGAGGTAACAGCACAACTGCTATAAAAAACATTCTCTAGATGATCCATTTTATCCTGTATAGGGAAGAAAGTATGTCTTTCAAAGCAGTATCCTACTGTCCTATTATAAGGGCCTTCCACTATTACACAGCCAACCCAGCTTTACCCTTCTTGGTTGTGAAGGTCCTAAGTGCAACATCATCTCAATAGTATGAGAAATTGTGGGAACCAATCACAGTGGCAGCAGCCCATTTTCCAAAAGCCTGGTGTCTCTGAGATGAGTTCCTGCTGAGTGACTAGCAAACCATAAAATGATCCAAGGGTGGAACCAGTTCATGAGAGTAAAGTTCCTCAAGTTCAATCTGAACTATGGTTGTTGTCATTCTAGCTAACGATAACACTTTTTCACAATGGAAATGTAAGATTTCCATGGCAGAAGTAATATTTCCAACAAAATCTGATGTGACAGTATTTCTCCAGTATCCCAAAATGTAGAGGGTTTTGTTGGGGGTTTTGCTTGAGGATGCCCACACCCAGTTCCTGAACCTTTCCCTTTGCCAACACCACACAGGAACATGACAATCTTCCCAAGAGAAAACGAGCTGCCTCACTTGGATCAATGTCCACTAAAATTCCCAGTGACTGAGAACTGACAGAGAACTATGGTTTGGAAAGTGGCATCACGCTCACAACACACTTTCACCCAGCATCTCCCAACCTGTCAGAGAGGTTTTAAAAAAATCAAGGAAGATCCAGAAGAAACATGGCAGGATCTGTTCTAAATATACAGGAACATATCCCAGACCTAAAAATTTTAATTGTGGAGTATTTTCCTGTGCAATAGGCATGGACAAATAGCATTGCAGATGTCTTTACAGGGAGCAAAGTTTCCATGAAGAGTCTTGATCACACCACTGTTTTTCATAAAACATTGCTTAACAAACCTCGCAGCAGAAACAAGAAAACCACAATCAAAAAAGTAACTGGGCTAAAAAACTAACCAGCCTAGAATAACTTGAGTAAAAAAAAAAATACTAAACAAAACCAAAATATATATCAAAAAAATATTTCTCCCTCAAAAGGAAAAAAAGGAAAGAAAAAGGAAGAAAACTATCAGAGTTCAGTGTTAGGAACAAAAAGAATGGGCTCAAGTGAAATCAGCAATGCCAATGAGCTCACCACATGATTTTTTTAAGCAAAGCCTGGCAAATCAAGGAAAGATGAAGTTCAAATGTTTTAGCAGCTCTCTGAAACTCTACCAAAGGGATTAAAATGTGCATTCTGGAAAGCTTAAAGAAATGAAAAAAGAAAACAAATATAAAACTGCAAATCTTTCTTGGCAATCGCAGGGAAGCTTGGCTTTACCACAAGTAAAACCAAGCACCTCAGATGCACCTCACTGTAATTCCCAAAACATCCAAGTAGCCCATCTAGCCTGAGTGTTGTCTGTTTAGCTTCAATCTATGGAGCTTCTTACATTAAGGTCAAAGGGGAATACAGTGTAAAGAGATTATCTCCAGGGAGATATCTGCAAAGCAAACGTCTCAAATTATATGGATTCAATTAAAAAAAAATGTCACTTGCTGAGATTTGTCAATTATCTAGCAAAGGTCCAAGGCTGTGTCTCCTTTGTTTTCCTGCAATTACAACTCTCAAGCCAAAACCAACTAGCAATATGATCCTGGTTTAAGTTTACCTTGATTCCACTTCTGAGATCATTTTGTTTTCCCCAAGTGAATAGTATTTCTCCTATAACCTAAGATAGGATTAACCAAGTTGTTTTGGAAGAGACTATGTAATTTATTTACAATACAAAATTCCCACACAAGGAGATTTCCTTGATACAAATGCTTCATGAAAGCAACCATGAAGGTGATTACTATCCACACAAGTATGTCAGCAAGACTGGACTACTTAAATTACAATTAGGTTTTAAAATGGGGTTTGGCTCTTCAGCTATAGACAACAAACCTTGGAATTTGTAGAAAAAAATTAACTTTCATCTGAGATCATTAACTTGTATCTCTAGTGCTGAACAAAAGGCCCAATTAATTTTAATTCACTGGTTGTGATGTTCAGAATTTTGGGCAGAAATAGAAAAAAAGCTGCATTGCCTCAAACTCTGTGTGAAAAGTTAAAAGCAGGAAAGATTAATCATTGCACTGAGGATCTTACAGAAAAGGTTTAAGACAAATGACTCCATGCTGGAAGGTGCATGAAGGAGTGCAAGAGAACTAGATCAGAACAGGCAACATTATCTGGCAAAAGCTGAGACAATGAACTGTGAAGTATCCAGCACACAGCAGAGTTATCACAGTTCTATGACAGCAAAGAGCTGCCAGGCTTTCAGATAAAGTGCTGATTTGAGCCTCTCCACCAATTCACTTGCCATTTTTTCCTTTTACCTCCTCTTGAATTCCTCTTTTCTTTCTACCATTGCATTAGGACTAGCTGCACAGAGGAACAAAGAGAGTTTCCAATAATTTCAAGAGAAGTATACATTATTCAAATATTTTCATAGATCTAGGTCTTCAGATCAAAGCGTGAGTCTTTCATTTGGGTGATGCCACAGCAATAACATTTCCTTGCCTTTTGTAGTGGTTATACCAAGTTCCCCACCAAAATTTCTCAGTAGAGCAAACTACCATCTTACAAAAACATCATTGGAAATTAAGATTTTCACCCAAACTAGCTAAATAAACAGCACTACTTTTCTATGCAAGTACTCAATCCTCAAGGGTAGAAAAGTCTGTTGGGTAAGAAAAATCCTCAGCAGCATGGCTGTAGCAGGGAATCTCTTTTGCAAGAATGAATCACCTAATAATTCTCTGTCCAAGTATTTAAATCTGTTCTATGTGCTAGAATTACAATACATACAGCCTTAAATATCCTATGTTCCATTTAAGAGGTTATAGTCAATTTTCTTCCATAAGAAAAATTGATGCATCTTACACACTCATTTTGCAACCTTTCAAGTGATCAAATTACATAAAATTGAAATTACAATGATGATGGCAGTTTTCTCTTAATATGAGGATAGGGGGAAATGGTTTATGTAACCAATATTGCCAATAATTGGTAATGTGTATATATGTACACACAGAGCAGTAACTTTTGAACAGGCATGCATGTGTCCTTCCATTCCCCATAAAAAGGATTTCCTTCCTTGTTCTGGTTTTCTGAATTCCCTCCTGCTGATTCAAACCAGAACACTGTAACCTTTGCTTCCTCAGCAAGTTCCTATTTCCTCTTCCTTTTTAAAAGAATACATATAAATTTTATTTTTCTTTAATGATTCCAATAGCTGAATTAAAAGATATAAAACATATAAAAGTCTGCCGAGGATTTGGAGGTTGACATCTAGTTATTTGTACAACATCAGCATAATACCACACATTAGCACTGTTGTTAAAAAACATTTCAGTGACAGAAGCGTGTGACACGACAACATCTGGCATTTTCCTAAAAATAGTGGAGTTCATTTCCTTATTCCCTAAGCAGACTTGATGAAATGTTGCACTTCCTGGAGTATCAGTAACACACACGTCCATAACCATAGTATCTCCAGTTTCTTCAGTGCTGAGTATTTCCAAACAAGCAGCCACACTCTCATGTGGCTCACGCCGGAAGCATCTAAACTAAAAATGCAACGGGATTCAACCGGGTGCAAGGCAAAGCAGAATTAAGCCCAAAGGTTCTGACAGGGAAAAATTATGTCAGGTTTCCAAGCCTCACAGAAGCTTATTTTTCATGGCTTGCTCCCCTGCCCCTGTGGATGCCTATCGTATTCTTTGGCTGAAAGACATCTGAAAATCTCGGGTCTTTTTTGTTCCACTGAAACCACAAAAGTTTGGAGAATCTCACATAAACAGACACGAGAGCCTCTTGTAAAACTGCAGACAACAGTTCGAATTTTTTGTTACATTGGAAAAATAAGCTCTGCTTGTTTTCCTAACTGTTCCTTCTTCTCTTATAAACTCAGCCACCCAAGATCTTTAAAAATAGGAGGGAGGTTAATAGTTTAAAGCATGGGAATGTATTTCGCCTATAGGGATGCTAGAGGGGAGCTCACAAACACTCACCTGATGACAGAATTTTTATCCCTGGGAACAGAATCCCTGAAGTTACACCTTCCAATATATTCCTCAGACTGTTTTTCTAGAGTTTCATCAAGTTAAGTTTGATGGTTGGTTAAGCTAATGGCAACTTTCCCTAATGAATTCAGAAAGTGCTCTTCTGCACCTCAATTATAAAAGGCTGCATCTTTCCTCTACAGGGATGACTGCTACCAAAAGCAGCACTGTCATTTGGATTGTCATTATAACATGGCCAACATGATGATGTATCCATGCAACAAGAACACAGAAAACTATACCTGAATTTATAGGGGAAAATTACATGTATTTTGGCATAGTAAGATTAAAGCACTGAGACTTTAAGATCAGCAAGCGTTAATCCATTTACTTTTACTCTGGTACATAGCAGCAGTCTCTGATTCTCAAATTGCAGTCAATGACAAATGGTGCTTTTGCAGATAGCATGCTTCATCCTCACGTGCCACTCAGAAAAACCTCTTACCAATTCCAGTGGAAACAGAATTTGGGTTAGGAGAAGTATGATCAAGCCATTCATTTTATTTTAATGAACAGAAAACCCTTCAGGCAAGTAAACCTGTCCTATTCTGCTCAGTTTCCTGCTGCTCTTACTTCGTTTCTCCCTCTGCATATTTATTATCTTTTAGCTTCATTCAGTGAGATCAAAAAACAAAACAAGCTGTAGAAAATGGGCATCCCACATGCTAAAACACAAGCCAGATTATTACTGGACATGCCTCTCTTACACTGTGCACATATCCCAATCAGTACCAGGATTTCATACTGCAACAATCAGCAAAGTAGGGATGAAGGGGAGTTACAAGCACACATTTATTCCTCTCCTCTCAATCCACATTCCCAGTTATCTTCCCACTCTCAGTTGACTCCACGGCAGTGTCCATCCAGGCTGGAGAATAACAACAAGCCTACCCAGCACAATGTACATACAATAGCTTTCTGGGCTAAAACTTTTTAAAGACACCATTTCCTGGTTCCTCCTGTAACTCCATCCTCTTCCCACTTTATATTCCTCAGGGACTGTGATCCTCAACTTCTCCTAAGAGTCTCCGAAAATTTCCTAGAACTCTCATAACTTTTTGACATCTCTCTATTCTTTAAGCTCTATTTTAACACACCATTTTTCATCTACTTGAACTTCTTCTCTATTCCCTGATGATCTCCTTTTGAACTCAGCCAAGCAGAACCGTGCACAAGGGGAAGCACAGGCGTGTGCAGCAGAGAGGAGATCTCACTTGCAAGTCCACTCAGTTATTTAGATGGGAGGTTCCTGACCTCTGCTGTGCAGCTACATGTTTGCCTTGAAAGGAAGTTATTTGAGGTATAAATCTCATTAGATAANGTGAGTGGAGTGGTTCTGAGCATTTGACTGTACCTTCTATCAACATATAGCTCAGTTTTTCCATTTTTCTGCCAACGTGCTGACTGTTCATTTTTTAACTGCATACCCCAAAACTGCATTAAAATATTTCTCTATCAAGATTTTCACATTCAAGAAAATACTGTTCACAAACTGAACCCCACAACAGGCTTTAAATCACCTAGGCACTCTTTATCTGGCATTCTTTCCTTTCATCATCAAAGTATCTGAACATCTTCCAACAATTCTCTTCACAACATGGCAAGCACCTGCTATGTTAAATTCCCTCCCTTTGATCAGAACAATCCTTTTTGTTCCTAACACATTGCCTTGTTTGTGTTAGGGCAAAGACCTGTTCGAAGAGATGGATCAGCTGCAGAACTTCACAGGTCTTGGCCCTGCCCCTGGGAAAGGGTTCTCCTTTTCTTGTGTTAAAAGTCCCTGCTCTTGTGCAATACAATTCCATTGAACTAAAGAAGTGGAGGTGGGAATACATGTGGTATTGTGGTCATAAAATAACAGACTAGATTTATCACCACAAAAAAGGCATCACCCTACATAACAAAAAATATTACAAAATTCCACACCACTTGCTGCCCATAACTGTTAATAATAGATTTCACTTAGAGTGTAGCCTTATGCTCAGTAAATGTGACCAAAACGCTGCAAAGAGAACAAAAGTGCAAGTTAGGATTTAATTTTCAAAGGGATGAGTGGAAGACTGGGACATAAATCTATAGCATTTGCCCCTGAAACGCCACAGCAGATTTTAAGATATACGCCCTCTAGGTAAGTGATAAAGATAAAATTATTTAAAATCCTTTCAGAAGTTCTGAAAGTTCAAACCTTCTTCGTTAAAGTAGATTTCAGAGACCACACATTGGAAGGAAGGGAATTCATAGAGGAGAGAGCTATCTGAGATGAAAGGACACGGCACTGGAAGGAACACCCTGCTCCCTGGGAGGTGCTGCTGGACCACAGGTGGTCTCCAGGCTTGACACTAAACAGTTTGGACTCCCCAAACCAAAAGGCCCACGAGGCAGGCAAGGAATTTGGCTCCTAACAGTCTTCTGTGGAAGAGTACCACCCCAGAAAACCTTGGGGCTCTTGAAGGACAGCTTGCTTAAAGACATTTAAAAAGAAAAAAAAAAAAATCTATCCCACATTTTATTTTATAAAGATGATTTACCAAAATCTAGCCTGGCACCATTTCACATCCCTCCCTGAAACTTTAGCCTGAAATAACAGCAAAGCATCTTCCCACATGCTTCCCTTTTAGGGCAAGGGCTGCTGAAGTACAGATGGTCACTCCACATGACAGATTAACCAAACTAGATTTTTGTAGCGAGGCTTTGAGTACAATAATTATTGCATGATGCACAGTGCATTGCCAATGTCAAGCTGGCTTTGGTGCATATCTTTTTTTTCCACTGAAGGAAAGCAGCATCTCAGTTTACACAGTTCTTAATGTACCAATCTTGTCAGTGGTATGTGTGTCTAATGGGGGCTTTGAAAGTAAAACAGTCTTGTTAATAGATCGTGATTTATTCCATTATTCACCATTTCCTTTAAGCTTTTTTATTTCAGAAAAGAAATAGATATTTTAGAGTCAAGTTGTATTTTCCTAGGCTCTCCACCAACATTACTAGACTATACCTAGCCATCTTCAGTGACAACTGTAAATGATACAAGCAGTGTAAAAATCTGATGAGCCACACATAAATCAAAATAATATTTGAGTGACGTAAGACAGACAACATTTAAATAATAGCAAGAACAGGATAGACAAGAAAAATAAAAAATTCTTGGTAAGGACGGAAACATTTGTACAGGATGGTTCTTAATACAGCCAGTTCCACACCTCATGCCATATATATTAGGACTGTTTCTATGCAGTTAGGATGTCAATTTTGTTACTTGTCCAAATAAGTTTATGAACCTTTCAGGGTTTTTTGGTTTGGCTTGTTTTTCCTTTCTTTGCAACCCATTTTTCCTCTCCTTCCATCTTCTTCATCCCCAAGGTCTGTTTCTTCCATCGCTCCCAATATATCTGCCAAATCTCACCTTTCATTTCCTCTTCATATTTTCATTCTTTCTTTCTGTTTCTTTATTACTTACCCCTACTCACACACACCTTGAATCATCAATCAAAATTTTCCCACCTGAAGTCTTCTCATCATCTTAAATTGAAAGCAATGGGGTCACTAGATCATCTTTAAAGGCACATTTTTTACTGTAGCTCATTTCTGATTTTATTAACTTTTTTTGTTTGGGTTTTTTTTCTGCATAAAGAAAATGTTTTTAGGGTGAAGAGAGCTGCAGAAGTTCTACAGCAAAACCATCACTCTGGGCCCAATCCTTCCCAGCCTCAATGTGGGCAGCCTGCCTGCCTTGTGGACAGCACATTCCAGCTCCCTGCCACTGCTGGGAATTTCTAACAGCCAAAGCAGGGCTACTCTCATATATCACTGTGTCATCCATCCACAAAGATACAATGGAGTGCTGAGATTCTTCCTCCTCCTTTTTTTTTTTTTTTTTTTTTCCNATATATCACTGTGTCATCCATCCACAAAGATACAATGGAGTGCTGAGATTCTTCCTCCTCTTTTTTTTTTTTTTCTGTTCCAACTGATTTCTAGAAGATATTTTGGAGTTTTTAATTGGGACTTCACATGGGTAAGGCACAGTTGCATAGCACTCATTTAGGATATATGACTTTAAGCTACTACATTTCAGTTTTGAGCTGACCTTTTCCTATGTAATTCTGGTGACAGACCTAGAAATTAAATTCCCATCTTCCTTTTACCCCCACAGAGCAAAGAGCTGTTTCAGCTTCCCACTAGGGCAGCATTTTTGGGCATTTTGTTTCCTTCAGAAGGCAGTAGATGGACCAGGCTACTGGAGCTGCTGTTACTTGACAACAGTAATAATAATTTAATGATATTTAAAATAATAACTTCGAAATTAGTAGAAACTGGGGAGGAAAAAATCTATCACTTCTTTTATAATTAACTGGAAAAATACTCTTATATAAGCTTGTTACATATTTTGTTATCTCTGTTTTAAAACACAGTGATTTAAAGCAGAGTAAATCTTTTTATCATCCTCATACTTTACAACCACAGAATTCAGAGTGAGTTGTCAAAAACACACGCAGGAACCATGCTTCCCCAGACACAAACAGAAAAGATGGAATATCATGAGATTTACCTTCTTATACAAGTGTCAACTTAGAAGCACAATTTTCCTTGGAGTAAATGTTTGATTCTTGCACAGCAGAAAACTACCAAAGCAGTGGATAATTTGAAAGAAAATGGTGCAAGCTGTACAGGCAGGCAGTTTCTGCCACTCCTACACAACCCACTCAAGAACCACAAAAGAGCCCTTGGCACTAAACGTCCCCTCAAAAACACCTCTCTATTCCTTTTTATCGTCATCTGATTAATCCATCTGCTCCACCAAGGTGGATCAAGGGATCTCACCTGTGCTGTCATCTCCCAGGTGACTGAAGCTGAGCCCTGCCTCCTCCTTATCATTCAACCCCTCCTCCTCCTCAACGCAGCCCGCTGGTTCCACAGAACAACCTCCTCGCTAAAGCCTGAAGCCAAAGGGACTGAAAAGTCTGAGCACTCCAAATAACATCACGTTTTGCAGGCCTTTTCCTTGACACCCCCCCAGTTTTGGTATTTTGCCCAGCACCAGCTCAGTGATGGCAAGAGTGCAACAGCAAATGATGACAGATGCACTGATTGGCTTTGAAACAGTTAACAGAGAACTCGAGAAGCTCTAGAAGGGTCGGATCTGATTTGCATTTTCCTGGATGTAATTGCTTCTAAACAGAGGTAATATTAAACAACTGCTCTTCTGCTTGGCAAGCTCTCAGGATGCTTCCCAGGGCTGTAATACTATAATCTCCCCCTATCCTTGTTGCACACAAAATTATACGGGAACACAATGAACAAGGCAAGCAAAGCTGCTCTGCTAACGTGAAGAAGACATTTAACTCCATATTTGTATTCAAATCAACATAAGCACGCACATATATACATACATATACACATACTGATTTGCTTGAGAAAATTAAGAAGAACACTCAAGAACTCTGGTCTCATCTACATCTTGAGTAGGAGCACAACCCAGATAGCAGAGTACAGGATGAGATGCCATCTAAGCCTCTCTCTGCATTCCCAGTCTTGAATTCTCAGCTGTTTGGATGCTAGAGGAGTTCAAGCTGGAGCACAAGCATGATGTTGTTCCTAGAACAAAGTATAAACATAACCAGGTCTCTGTGGTGACTCGCTTTGGTGGCTTTTTTTCAGTTCCAGGGCTGAATAGGAGGGGTAGGAACTGAGTAAGAACATTCCTGCCCCAATCAAAACCAAAACCTCATCAGCGATCGTGGCCTGCTGCAAATGGCATTTGTGAACTTAAACAAAAGGGATCAGAGTACAGAAAATTGTGGAAAACAATAAAGCACTGGAAGACATGACATGAAGATTACTCTTTTAAGAGGAACTACCCAAACAGCAAATATTTACATGGTGAGGCCACAGCTACTTCTTTTGAAGTCAGCCTCATTAAGTATACCAAGAAACTTTTCCACATAAGGACAAACCACCACGAAGGTTTACTTCAGCCTTGCCATCAAGGAAGTGAAATACTTGTGAGTGATACTGGTGGTTTGTCTCAATGGAAGTCGTAACTCCTATTCTGCATTTCCCCCTCATTGAATCTTTCCTGTGTACCAAAATCCTCCTCTGAATCATGAAAATCTGCATTTACATAATTCCTTAAATGTCTGAAAATCATGAATACCCAGTAAAAATTTTTCCTCTAAATTTTTTCAGTTTTTTTTTTTTTTTGTTTGAGATTTTTCACTACTAAGTTTTCTTAAATGCTTTCTTCCCCAGGTTAACTTGCAAGCACAATTCATACACCCCTTTTCTGTTTCCCTAAAGTCAGAGAAGTGCCAATGCTTTTTTGTTCAGGTAGATGTGCTTGAAAAATCAGGTTAAATCCTTATCTAAGTATTCTTTTCAGTTAGGAGTCCAACAGAAGAGTTCAGAGCACATCCTTGTTCTAATGTTAAGGCAGAGGAATTATAAGGCAGAGGGATCTGGAGCTGGGGGTAATCTGTCCTTTGAGATAACATTTTCTTCAAAGTCACACTGTACTGGCTCAGACCTTCTCCCATGAACTAAAAGACTTAGCAAAGCAAAAAGCTTTCTCTGCACTCCCTGTAGACACTCTCATACAATTTCCAAGTGTGAGAAAGATAAATTTTCTTTCCTTTATTTCTTAATACAGTAAAAACACTCAACATATCCCAAGAGGCCCTGGAAGCATGGAAAACATGCAAAATTCTTTGTTTTGGGAAACAGTAAATGGTAAGCTTTAAATTGTACCAAGCTCTTTAGAATTACTTATCCCAAGATACAACTTGGTGGTTTTCAGATCCTTTTAATAAACTGCAAAAGTCAAACTTGGCTGGCGTTAATATTATCACTGACAAAATTCAGACTAGAGAGACAGTGAATGTACATTGAAATGAATGAAGGTAAATTAGGACTCATGTATCAAAGGGTTTAGGCATTACTGAATTCTTCAATGAGAACATCTGCTCAACAGCAAAGCAGCTGTCAGAAAAAAAAATTGACAATACATAAGTTAGCATAAGGCCTATAATATGCATGTATTGTTGATTCTAGCTTTAGTCTAATTAAAACTCAAAAGTTGGGGAATGGCTAAAGGAAACACACGTAAATAAACTTGGGGAGGTGTAAAAACAGTCTGGAGAAAGATTACTGAATTTATACAAAGAATGCCACACAAAGAGTCTTCCGTAAGTGAATTAATCCAAGTTGATAATGAAAATAATGTGCTATCATATAACTAAAAATGGTATTTTAACACAAAAAAGGGACAGGTTCACAAGTCCTCAACTAACTTCCTGTTGCAATCAATCCTGAAAGGTGTTTCAGCAAGTTTGGGGGAATATTTCTACGATAAATAATAAGAATTCATCCCTATTTACAAGAAATCCTACAGAATGAGAACCCTAAAGAAACATCTACAGCAAACGTGAGGTTATTCCCCATTGTCCCCAAAACCATTTGTGCTTCAAAAAGGTTTTGCTCTCTGCCTCCTTATTGTGGCTTGCACAGGAACTTCAGTTTTATCTCTTTAATTAAACTTTATCACTAAAACTGGGAACTCCCAGCTCTTGTATGCTAGTCATGAACTCCAACAACAAATGGCATGAAAGGGCTCCTATGGCTAATGGGAACTGCCAATCCTAAGACAGAAAAAGATTTAGAAAATTTTGCTTCCAAAGAACATTCCAGGATCACTTCCCACCCAGAAAATTCTCAGTTACTCTCCCCCACCCACACACTGAGGATTGTTCGTTTCCCCCACAAAACCACTGTTCTTTTCCCTCAAAAAGCCCCTGTGCCATCTGAAAATTTCTTTTATGCTTGGAATTAGGAGTGTGCATCTACATCTTTTTTCCAGATACCTCACATTAAAACATTTGTTCCTAGGCAGTGACTGTGTACACAAAGTAACAGTGTGAAACATTGTTAGAAGTTACACAAATAAAAGTCCTTAACAGTGGAAAAGATGAAAAATCAAGCTTTATTTTGAATTTGTTACACTCTCTTGAGAAAGCAGGCTGATTTTCATTAACATGTAAGCAGTTCATATGCCTCTACTTTCCAAGATCAAGCACTTGAGAAGGGGAAAAATAGGGAAAAAAATTAGGAAATTGCATAAGGACCTGCCCATCTTAGGTCACAATGATTAATGAAATGGAAATGTTAATGCAGCTCAGAAGTGGCCATACCACATGGAAGTTCAGAAAATAACTATCAAGTCGTTTCCAGAGAAATGTACCCATTAATAATCTCAAACCTCAGTTGGAACACAAGAGGCATAAGGGAAGCATGTTGACCCTGATGGTATTGATTAGCCCATGCTATTGAAAGTTTCACACACCAACCACAATCCATCTAGGAAAACCACCAAGAGCTGAATTCCAGTAAGGACAAAAAAAAATTTTAAATGGACGTGTAATTTTTGCAAGGGCTCTAGCCAACGCCAGTGTAGATCAAATGAAATCACAAGCTTCTCAGCTCCTCACACCATATAAGATTTCTTCAATCTGCCCCATCTTTTTTGCTTTGACATTCTTTGCATCTCAAGATTCCCCAAGTCTTAATAGTACTAATTCTTGTTGCTGGTAATTGTTGGGTTTCTTCTCTACAGCACAGTTGCCTTTATTATAGACTGCTTCATCAAAAGTAGATAAAAATAGTATATTGATAAAGTATTTAATTATCCAAACAGATTCAGTATATTTTCTGAGGAGATAGAAGGGTAAACTGAGATTGCAACAGTCATTATCTAAATGTCTGTTTGTGGAATATAGTACAAAATCTGCTACTAAAGATAAAATTATCTCCCAAACAGAAATAATATGGAACATAATAATCAGAGCTCAATTCCTTACTGACCTGTACTGGAGATAAAATATTATTAATTGGTAATTGTCATCTTTTGTTTTTCAAAGTCATTTGCAAAGCACTAAGCAGTTCTCTGGGTATGTGTGTCAGGGCTGAAGGGAGAATGGGGGAAGAGGGCTTCCAGATGGGCAAAGTGTGACGCAGATCCAGGATGCCCACACTCCATACGTGTAGTGTGCTTGTAGTACACCAAGCATAATTGCTTTATTCTGAAGCAACTTCAGTAAATTAGTGTAAGACTGCCTGCAAGACAGTAAATCAGAGCAACCATGTTTGCGTGGTTTTATTTTCTTTGGCAATCTTAGAAGGTTAAAGAACTTTATGACTTCATTCCGAATTTGCTATCAGAAGTTGTTTTTGTACGGCTGCCTTGGAAGCGAACCTTAGGAGAAATTATTTTCCTCACAGAGATTTCATAAAACCACAAAACTTTCTACCTGCCTAAAGAAAAAGCATGTATTGACCTAATCAATCAGCCTTCATATGCCTGTTGTGGGCTGCTTGCTGAATTCAACAGAGGTGTACAAGCTATCCAGCTACAGGTCAATGCCAGAAAATCCAATGGAACAGGGAGTGTCTCTGGGAAGGACACTTATCCTGCTGCCTCCTGGGCAACACAGGAGGATGTTCCATGGAAAAATGGACTCAGATGATATCATTAGCCAGTAACAGAGCACCCAAAGATGAATACCAGGAGATTGTAGCAGACACACCATAGGATGATGGAATTCTTTTCCTTGAGGTTGTCATCTCCTTTGTGTTTCTTGGATGATTTACATCTGCCATAATTGTAAATGAGAATCAGAGCTTTTACATTCAAAATGCAAACCCAGCAGTCAGACACTACCACTGTTGTGTACTTGGATAAACTGTGTGAGTCAAATATCAAGAAGAATTATTTTTAATTGATTTTTTTTTAATTAAAAACTGAGTTTAGGATGTTTTAAAATATCTTTAGTTTGAAATCTGTATTTCTCCTCTTTCTGGCATGCCTGAAATGCACTGGATTAATTTAAATCACAATTCTAGCTACATACAGTTGAAATCTGGAAAAATGAAAATGAAACCTTACACTTGCACAGAGCTGACTGTTTAAATATTTAAATGTTCAACAGAAACTATAAATTAAGGGAAGATGCTCTGTACTGAGATTTATAAAAGTATCTACAAGGTGCAGGGCCTGATGAGAACTTCAGAGTCAAAACTTGGGGTGCAAAAGCAGCAGCTCTGTCAAATGGCAACATGTACATGACAGGTACTTGTATTTAGCTATATTTCCTTTTATTTAGAAGTAAAAAAGAGCACTGCAATAATCTTTTCCTTGCACAAGACAAGTATATTAATATGCCTCATTCCTGCTCTGATCTCAGCTGAGTTCCTGATTAGCTCATTTTTACTATCAGATTTCAACAGGCACAGGGGATGCTTGTGTAAGAGATAAGAGATGCATGACAACACTAGAAGTAGCTTTTCAAGTAATGAATCAAACTAAGTTTATGCATTTGTCATCGGTGGCATTTCCACAAGTCAGAGGAAAAACGTAGAAGCAGGATTTGTGTGAAGAGATAACACCTTTGATTAGGCAGAACCACAAGTAATAAGGCAGGCTGAAAAGCTTTCTTGTTCTGAGATTTTCTGCAATGATATCACTTGATTTAACATGAGCTTTGCCTTCACACCCTGCACTATCAGCTCCTCACTATTCCAGTCAGAACCCTGGGAACAGAAAATATTACCACTTCACCCAAGGAAAGAAACAGTAGGAATATGTGAGGTTTTGTTGCCTCTGTTTCTAGATGCACATGTTCATAAAAACTTCACTTTTTTCCTTACCTTTTAAAGTGTCTTCA
Source organism: Polioptila caerulea (assembly GCA_013397295.1). Lineage (NCBI taxonomy): Eukaryota > Metazoa > Chordata > Aves > Passeriformes > Certhiidae > Polioptila > Polioptila caerulea. The sequence continues at coordinate 42,832 of VYXF01007933.1, read as the reverse complement.
AGGGAGAGACAAGTTGAAAGAGCTGGCACCAGTTGAATGAATCACACATGAAGTACAGCAGATGTTAAATAAAGCTAGCACGTTACTGTTTCAGCTGTAAAATGATCTGCAGAGTTACAGGAACAAGCCAGGAGTTGTTCTCTCCTCATGCAACACATCAAAAGACACACCACCAGTGTAATTATTCTCCTAATTAAAATTCATGGAAAATACAGCCAATTACTGATGGATTTGAGATGCAGCACACTCCAGGTACACATGGAATTTCTCCCTAGGAATGGCATGTATTTATTCTGTAACCATGGGGCTGAGGCCAGACCTCGAGTGCTGTGTCCAGTTCTGGGCCCCTCAGTCCATGAAGAACACAGAGGTGCTGGAGCAAGCCCAGGGAAGGACAACAAGGCTGGGAAGGGTCTGGAGCACAAGCCCTGTGAGGAGGAGCAGCTGAGGGAGCTGGGGGTGTTCAGCCTGGAGAAAAGGAGGCTCAGGGGGGACCTCATCACTCTCTGCATCTCCCTGAAAGGAGGGTGTAGCCAGGTGGAGGTTGGTCTCTTCTCCCAGGTAACAAGTAAGAGGAAATGGTCTCAAGTTGCACCGGGAGAGGTTTAAATCAGTTGTTGGAAAAATTTCTGCACTGAAAGGGCTGTCAAGCATTGGAATTACTGACCAGGGAGGCGGTGGGGTCACCAACCTGAAAGGTTTTTGAAAGACATGCAGATATGGCACCTGGGGAGGTGGTTTAGTGACAGACTTGTGCTAGGTTAAGTGTTGGACTCAGCAGTCTTAAAGATCTTTTCCAAAATAAGTGATCCTGTGAGTTCAGAGAGAATACTAGACAGAGAGATGATTCTGACCTATCTGGTAATAACAACTCATTTTCTTCCACTCCACACACTAAACAGTAGGTGAATGAACTATAAAGGACCAGATCAAGTTACTATAAATAAAAAAAGATCATTTTTTTAAAGGCAGTAAGCTTTTTTTCAAGGCCTTGTCTTCAGGAATACTAGAGTTATAGTTCTAATTCAAACTTGTAAACATAAATCAAAGACAACTGTTCCATATTTTCTCCTCTTAGTCTGCAAATATCCCTTCTCTTTACTAGGATTCTACTCTATGGCAGTAAAACCACAAGTAACCTTATGCTAGCAACCACAAGTTAAGAACAGTCTTTTCTGCTAGGTCTGGAGAATGAAGTAGCAAATACGTGCATTTAGCACTAGAATTATTTTGCATAAAGTACAAATGCCTGAGGAGTCTTTTATTTGGAAGTCTACTATAATGGCCTTGGTAGATCAAAATCCCCAAGACTGAAAAACACCAAAGTGATGCTAAGGAAATATTTAATGAGTACAAAGTTCACTAATTTTTCTAATTTCAGAACACAAATTGGTAATTTCAGGTTCTTCAGATTTCAATCTCCAAGAGAAGTAAGAAAAATTACTGAACCTTTAAAGCCTTTGTATTATACACTTGGTTTCACATACTGAAATTGTGTTTCATATTATTTGGCTACTCTCTTTTCATTTGTCAAATGACAATGTGTTTTTCTGTAACAGAATCTGACCTAAGCATACAACAGCACATTGCTACAAGTTTTACACAGATCATGCAACCTGCTGAAAGTGAGCAATACATCAAATGACACTGTATAATATTGGTACCATACAACTCAAAAACTCTGCTATTTTATCTCCTTCCTCCACCCAGAAAGTGCAATATGTCACCAAGAAAGGATATGCCACCCAAAAATAAACAGAAATACACACTCAAGCTAGTCTGTAAAACAGAATATTCTAGGTCAGCATTAGAAGTGAAGCACAGTTACCCAGTGTTCTCATTACTCTATATTTTGTTTCTGAGTTTGTGAATCATGGCTGTCAGATCAAATCTCTTCAGAGGCAACTCAAAGAAATCTCCAGCAAGTCCTTTTAAGACAGGCAAGGTCAGAAGTCTCCAGCTCAGAGGACTGACATCTTCAGAAGTACCACACTGCCCTGCAGACTTGTCACAAAGACCCCTTAATATTTGACATTTCTCTCAGGGGAATAAAAAAAAAAATTAAAAAAAATAGGGTCTTGTGGAGGTCTGTGGACNCTGGAATAAACACCTCTGTGGAACCCACACAAAGGCCCTTCCTGCCTCTTTGCCATCACCATACCAACTGCTATCCCAGCTTTCTACAGGATCTTTTTTGCAATAGTTTCTCATTCTTCAGCTGACAGGTTTCCTGGAATGCTGACTGTCAACTGGGAATTAAAAATTATTTTCCCAAAGAGAAGCATTGGGAGGCAACATTCTCATGTCACACTGCATTGGTCAGTCTGTCAAGACAGCTGGTTTCAGGAAAATCAGCTTGTTTCATGAAAATCAGCTCACTTTTTTTTTCTTTTTTTCTCCTAAATATTGTGGCTCTCAAATCACTAGCAGACTTAATTTGAGTCTCTGCTTTCTTCTGCTGCTTTTCTTTTTACACACAGGTGGTGGATTCACACTGTTTTCCAGCTAAGGTAGACACTCCCCTCTCTCACAGATCTCCAGGCACCCTGTGTCCTGTGTTAGTGAGCAGCAGGACTTTAGATCAAGGCATCAAAAGGAAAATTATCTCAGAATATTATCCTGCAAGGTATCTCTAAAGCAGCCTTCCCTCTGGGTTTCAATGACCTCAACTAAGCAACATTTCTACAGTTCAGCTTGGGACAGGAGAAACATTGGTATTTTGGACAAGCCTTTCAGATAAAACCTGACGTGACTCCAGACAAAGATTTTTCACTGACCAAGAGCTCTGTTCCATCACATCCAATTTCCACGATCCTATCTAGAAAGATTTAGAGGGCATCCATGGCTTGGCTGTAACTTTACCCTAGAGTCTGACTCAGAAGCCAAGAATTTCTCTTCTCCATTTCCTGCCTAATTTTGGCAGGCCAGTGTGGAGTCCCTATAGAACAAGGCCCACATATATCATGTGCTTCCCATCCTGACCACTTAAAACTTTTCCTTCAGGGGGTTCTACTGCCCTCCCAAGAATTTCTCTTCTGTTGAATTTAAAACTTTCTGTTGAAAAACTCTATAGTTCATGTAGGGAGGGTTGTCTGCTTTTTGCAAAAATAAAAAGCAGTTCTAGGCAAAGAGTATTTTCATACAGCTACGATCAGAGAGAGCTAGGAAGGCTTACAGAAAATTCTGGGGTTCACAAGCTGCATGGGCTGGTTCTTAGTGGCATAACCACTCCACAGCTCACTGCTCAGAGAAAAAAAAATGTAGTTACTGAATCATATCGGAACAAAGATTAAAGAAACCTTCTCACCATTATACCTTTACCCTTTGCTGTTATTTTAGCAATGGTGCACAACTGCCATTCTTCTATCCCCAGTTATGTCCAGAGAACAGGCATAGCAGCCTGGGATACTCTTTTTCCTTTATCCCACTTTTTTGTATACACAGACAAGCGTGTTCTTACCTAACATAAAATTGTGGTATCTCAAATGTTTGGGATGTTTTCATGTTAGCCAGTTCCTTGCCCTATGTACAGTTCCCAAAGAGTCTTGGTTTAAGACCAGAACTACAAACAGCTCTGTTTCAAATAAAACTTATTTTGCTGGAAGTGTTTTAATGTTGGGAACTCTAAGGACTTTAATAAATGGTAAATACTGATTGTTTTCTAAGTGTGTAGGGAGTTTCCTAAAGTTCTTGATCCTGGTTCCTGCAGGAGTTACTGAGAACAAACACAAAATGAGGAGTATGAGTCTTAGAACCACAGTACAAGCATCACCCAGTTCAAGAAATTACTGTAAACAGAAAAAAATTACTTCTTTATAGTTATGCCACTACTTCATTTGACTTTCCCATTCTTACTTTCCTATCAAGCCTGCTGATGGACTCTTGATTCAAACAGCACTGGATGAGGCCATGAGCAGAACAAATGTGGCTCAAATCACTGAAAATAACATCTAACAAAAGTCAAACATATTTCAATTATCCATGTCTGTATCCTCCTTATTTTTCTGCCCTTCCAATGATTAAATATGCCTAGGCCACTACATAACCCTTCCAAACTAGGCACTCCCATTCTATCTCACAACATTTTCAAACACCTGCATCTTCTGCAGGCTCTGTTTCTGAGTATGAGGATCAGATGAAATTATTTTCTCTGTTTTATGGGGCTAAAGGGGATCACAGAGCAGTCACTCAAGTTTTTTTTTTGTTTCAAGTCCACAGCAACCCTTTGGAATAAAATACGTGATCTGCCAATCTCCCACCCACTGAATGACAAGACAAATAATCATGAATTAATAGCAAGCAAAAGAATTAAGTATTATTTATTTCATCTACTGACTTAGGGTATGCTTGTTCTCCAACAGAAATTAATGGTAAACTCCCTTTGAGTTTAACTATAGCAAGATTTAATCCCTGGTTTCTTTGCCTCCCTACAGAAGCTGGCAAATTACAAAAGTTAAAGGAATATTTTTCACTTAGGAATAATGGTGGAAAAAATGCACACAACAGTTATTCCATATTTCTTCTTCCATTCTTTGACCAAGCTCCTGATTTTTACTTCAAAAACTAAAAGAATAAACACAAAAAAAACCCCCAATATACAGTAAAATTCTGACCAAAACACAGTTTGTCTTTACAAAGCAGACACATTTGTCTTTAGGATACTTTAAAAATCATATTTATGAATTGCAAAGCATTCACCCCCTCCACTGTCACTTCCCTCACCCCCTCTTTTTCACATGCACATACTGTGGGGACTGCCAAGACAGAACATCCCACTGACCTTGGCAACTGGCAGCTGTGATCAATCACTTCATAAAATCCTATGTGTCAGCTAGAAACCACTTGTGTTTCTTAAGCAAGTCAATCTGCTAAACAGCTTAAGTCATGAATCCATTCAAAAGGCTAGGAAAACAAATTCATTTGGATGAAATGTTTCTTTATGTTTTTTTTTTTTTTTTTTTGGTAATGGTTAATACTAGAGTAGAAATTCCTGTCTGTCACTGTGAGAAGCTGCTTGCTCACTCCAGTGTAGGTGTACTGGTTAATGGAGGGGATCTCATCACTTTCTGGTGGAGCTCACCACCAACATCCCTGGCCATGACAAAAGTTCTCAACTTTTTTTCAGACAATTAATCTGACCTAAACATGAAGTGAGTTATCAAACAAAAGGAAAGCAAACATCTCTCCATAGAAACCAAGCATCAGACAGAATTGTTATTATCAAACACAGCACTAAACAAATGAGACAGTTTTTAACCCTAGGCTGAACTTTGGTGGAATGAGATCAGTACAGAAACTCTTTCTGTAATTATTTTCTCTTTAAAAACAACATTTCAACTGATTTCTTTGGACAATTTGTTCATTATTAAGACTGTATATTCTGCTCTCTGCCCCTAGACAGTCCTATAAGCAGAACATTAGTGATTTGTTAACTGTTTGCATGCTTAATCTGTCCCACAAAAATAACCGTTTTTCCACTCAACCCTTTGGATAAATCAAAATTAAATAATCTTAAAATATGCAAAACAAACATAAAACTTAAAGGAAAAAGAGTAAAGGGAAGGATTAAGAAGGTACACTGAAGAGATAAAGGAAGAAATAAGTCAACTGTGCAAAAGTGAGGATAACAAAGACATGACTCATTGGAGTCATGAGTCTTGGATGAGTAAAAAGGCCTGTGCAGCTCATCTAGAGTTCTACCTGGTCACAAAAGGACTTTTACTCCCCTGACTGCATTGTGATACCTTTTAGAAGCAGAAAGCAGAAGCTTCCCTCTTCAAACATCGCTCAGTCCTACAGCTATCCATGGGAACTAGCTCATTCTCCAAGAACTTAACCATTGCAAAGTACAATAATAAAATGTTTCCATTCCCAACCTGAGGGAAAAGTATATGATGTTTTGCACATTTTTACTGTAAAATGAGAATACTGTGAAAGGTAACTTCTTAGGGTACAATGACACATTTCCTTTCTCACATGGACTAATAAAAGCATGTAATGCAAGCAGGGTGTCACACCTCACAGGTGTGTGTCTGTCTGTCCATCTGAAAGTTAATCTGAGGCAGCGTCAAAGACTGAGCTGATTTATCTTTACTAGATTTTGCATTCTGTTAGGCTTCTAAATTTGTCATCTAATTAGTGGTTCTTTTTCAGATTGGACTTTGGCAGGGAAAAGATTTTAAATGTCAGATTCATTTCCAACTTGTATTTGACAGAGAAATTTTGAGTTCTGGTATGAACAGGAGAAAAAGGAATTGGCAATAGCTAACCACTAGTTTCAACAGCAAGGATGGGTACAGAGCTGTTTTCCCAGTGTATTCCTGATGCAGAAGGCACTAGGTCAGAATTGTTGTGGCTTCACAGCAATTGTGATAGTCTTTGAGGAAAATTTCCAACCAAAAGCTTGAAATTCATTGCCACTTAAACAAGACTGTTTCTCTTTCCCCTCATTACACTCTTTATTGTACTCAAAGATGGCTGCTTACCACTGATAAATGAAAACTACTTCTAGAAAGCGAAAATTATAGCTTTGAAATGCAACTGGGCCATAGATTTTTCTTGATTGTTCTCATACATTTGAGCTAGAATATAAGAGTTTGTCTCTGGCTCATGTAAAAAATCTGTGAAAAAGCAGAATGTTTTCCACAGAGCTCAAGCTTTCTCAGCTGAACAATGAAAGTAACAGCCAACACAGCCTTCTCATAACTGGATGCTGAAGTGAGTTTCAGACATCACTAATGTAAAAGCTGGGGATGGGGGGCAACTGCCTTGCTAAGAACTGCAGCTATTGCCTCCTTAAAAGCTGTCAGGACAGCTCAGGGTTGAAGCTCAAAGGCGAGCTCAGCTCCAGAGGACATGAACAATGTACCTGAATTCTGTTCACAATCTGATTCACGTGCCTCAGACTCGGAAGTCTGCTTTGGACTACTAATTGGAACTTGCCATCAATTAACTGGTGTACATAGTTTTCAGGCACTTGTCTGGGGACAGGGGAATGAGTGGGAAAAACAAATGGAAAACAGACACTGATTTTAGCTCTAGTAGATAGCAGATTAGTGGGCCATCAGCTCGAACAGCAGAGCTCCTTGGAACTTAGAGACTTACCACAATGAAAATTCCTACGTGGGTAAGAAACTCTGCCTTGAGACATCTAGAATTCAGAAGGTTTGTCTGTGAGGAAGAAGATTTTTTAATAGAGGTCAATGAAACCACTTCCAGATCGCAGGCACATCCAATCTGTAACAGAATACAGGGGACTGTGGGCTACAGTACAGCTCATAACTCCCAACTTCATTTCCATGTGAACCAAGGCAAAAGGCAAACTTCCTTTTTTACCCCTTTGTCCTAGTTCAGCATTGATTCAGTTTTTGATGTGGAATGGTTCCCTATTCGAGGCTTTGTTAGCCTCCTGCAGGTGCAGCGGAGAACCAGTCAGTAGCTAATCTTAGACACTGACACATAACTGAGCCAAGGGAGGGGGTGGATACGCCTTTTGTGAACACACACTTTAACACAGACAAGCCAAAGGCAGCTCTCTTAGCTTCCAGCCTCGGAGGAGGTGGCGGGCTGGGCCCGGGCCGGCCCTGCTGGGCCCGTCTGGCCTGGCCTGGGCTGCCCCGCCCCGGCCCAGGGGAGATTTCTGCTCCCGGGGGGGCGCCCGGGCCCCTTCCCGGCAGAGCCTGCCGCTCTCTTTTCT
>VYXF01007933.1:0-35026 GCA_013397295.1 Polioptila caerulea | reverse complement strand
GCCGGCCCTGCCGGGCCCGTCTGGCCTGGCCTGGGCTACCCCGCCCCGGCCCAGGGGAGATTTCTGCTCCCGGAGCAGGTGAGGGCCCTGTCCCGGGGGGCGGCCCGGCCCCTTCCCGGCAGGGCCTGCCGCTCTCTTTTCTTGCAGAGCCACCGAGCCGTGCCAGCCAGAGGCTCTCTCGGCACCGAGAACGGCCGTGCAGCAGAGACCGGCACCGAGAGCGGCCCCACGGTCGGTGCCGGGGGTGGCCCCGGGGCCGGGAGCGGCCGTGTGGGCGCCGCCGCTCCGAACCGGGAGCAGCCCCGGGCTGGGATCGGCACGGCCAGGGCGGTGCTGGGCAGTCACGGCCGCCCCAGCACGGCTCACAATGAGCTTTATTTGCTCAGCCATTTGGGCCAGCTTTGCTGCAGACAGAAGGACAAAAGCATCGGCTGCAGCTTTCCTTGATTTCAGCAGCCCGGCAGAGCCAGGCCTCGCACGGTGCTGGCAGAGAGCACGCAGCCGGCAGAGAGGCACAGGCGAGCCGTGTTCCCAATGCAAAGCTTGGGCCATGTGATAAATGGAGACCACAAGTGATCAACATTCAATTAGAATTTATTAATTACAGCAAGTAGAATATGAGCAAAACAGCGCTGGGCGACAGGGGAGTCCGCGCTCCGCCAACTGCGGCATCGGGGGTCCGAAGAGTCTCCCCTTATATTCTCTACAAATTTCCGTGTTGCGTCTCTTTTCCGGTACTCTGCTCATGCCCCAGCAGTTGCTAGGGGGTCTTTTTCTGCTTTTTGGTGGTCGTTGAGGCTGAAGTCAGTCGTCTTCCTCCTATATTCTGAGCATGACCTTTTGTTCTTTTCCATTTTTGGTCTTCTTACTTGTCTTCTTTGCAGTCCTTGCACAAATCTTAGCAAGCATCAGCGGTTTCTATACCTTGCAGTCTTGCACAAGACACTTTTTAGCAATCATCAGTAATTTTTATACGTTACAAGCCTTGCACAAGTCATTTTTAGCAAGCACTATATTTTGTAAGTACATGCTACAATTCATGTCTTTCTCTAATATCATACTGATTACAATCCACCTGTTTCCTTAATAAACAATACCATACTTATTACAGGCCAGATTAACCTCTCAGCATTGCAAGACTCTATAAAATCTGTTTCAAACGATGATAAAGCTTGACTCTGAAGTCAGTAAAGAAGAAGCTAAATTTTAGATGAGGAGATTGAAGAGATGCTTTGAGTTTGAACCAAAATTCTTTTGTAAGGCTATAGTATAGATATATTTGATATATCAGACTTTGGGTTTTTTCCCCCGTGACTCATAGAAACGCACTGGGGGGATGTAGTGTTCTAGCAGAACTGTGAGCTGAAACACTAGTATTTGAAACATAGATATTGCTGTGATCCAATGAAAAACTTGAACAGAGAGAAATGAGAGAGATGAGAAACTTTGCCCTAAAGATAGTAGCAGAAAACCTGTGTTCCCAGAGATGGACAAAGAAAACTTTTGTTTTGTGCTAGAACAGCTCATTCATAAAATAGCACCCCAATAAGTTGATATAGTCCATGAAAGCAGCTGTGAGAAAGCTGCAAGACATGGGAAGAACTTTCACACTGCAAACAAATTTTCCTTTCCTGGATGGATGATTTGTTGTAATGTTAAAGCCATAAGAAAACTGTTTTCTTGTAGAGAAGTCTCCATGGCATGGCAAAAGAAACTCTTCTCCCTAAGTGAACTGAAGAAAGACTATTTTAGAAGCAGCAAATTGACTGAAAGTTGCAAGTTTTATCTTTACATTGTCAGTGAAAAAGAAAAGAGAGTGTGTAAGAGAAGTGTTCCGAAGGTTTATTCTGATTTTTTTTTTTATTCTGTTAATAAAGTTTTCTTATGCCCTTTTCAAGTTTAGACCTGCTTTGCTTTTTCTTTTAATCCTATCTCACAGCAGAAAATAGACCCACCACGCCTTTTCAAACAATAAAAGCTATGTACATTCTGAAATTAAAAGTACCTTTATCTGATGTACATACCTATCCACAGTTTTGAATTTTTACTGCAGCTTTTTTGTTCCCAAAAAATGTCAATGGTTATCAAGAAATCAAATACATCTGGCCCCATTGACCAACATAACAGAGGATTTTTCCAAACCATACCTTACAGATGACTGGAAAGAGACAGAATGCTTATGCTTGAAATTCCCTACCCACAAACCCACTCAATCCTGAGAAGGAAATACATGAATGTGAAAAGATGGTCAAAGTAAAAGCAAATTGTCATTACCTGGCTCAGCTTCAGGAAAGCTCCAAGGAAATAGAGATGTCCTATGGAAAAGGAAAACCAGAAAAACTTATGAAATTTCCTAACACTGAGAAAAGAATCCTTCAAAGGAGGGTTTCAAGATAATTTTGAGAGAAAGAATGTGAGAGGTTATTTTGCAGAGTAACGCTGCTGCTCTCTGCTCATCTCATCATTGTCTTAGTACACAATATTTTTCAAGATTAATGGGTTTATCTGGGTTGAGGGATATACAAAATGATACTTACTTTCCCATGTTACAGCAAAGCATAAGAAAAATGTTTGGGAAGTGAGACATTCCCAAACACCAAATAAAAGGGGAAATGGGAGACTGTAAGTCAGAAAAAACTTCTCAAAGCTCAATGCAGGAGAGAAGAGAAGTTTTTGTGGATGCTGGGACCTCACATTGACACATCCAAAGACAGTGAAGGCAGCCTGAGCTGGAAAAGACTTCATGGCCTTCTGACCTTTATTTCCTGGTCCCTAGCAGATTTCAGTGAAAATGCGTGTGGCAAATAAAAAAACTGAGAGCTGTACAACTACTCAGAAAATTCATCATCATCTAACATTCTTTTGTACCTAAAAGCTGAGCTGAAAACAGCAACATATCAGCCATCAGTAGAATCAGGACCGGCCTCCTCTACCAAGACTTAACTAATATAGGCAACATTCAAAACTTTAGGGCTGTAATCAGGCTTCTGTTGAACCAAAGCAACTTCTCCAAGGTAAAACGGCTGTTAATGGTCAATGGCAATTAAGAGTACAAAAAAGGCAAATCTTTAATTTCATGTCAGTTTCACTACTCATTTTAAAGTGGTGCCCAGCCTCTCATTTAGAGAAAAAAAAAAAAAACCCTAGTTGCAATATGACTGCAGCCACCCTGAGAATTCTAGAAATCCTTAATGGAATTATTAGCTTCACACTTTTGGCAAATTACCAAAGGCAAAGGCACTGCCTGCTTTCACATGAGCTGTGTAGTTCTGTTTAGTCAGCACATTCAGAATCCTGGAGAATTCAGAACACTGAATATGCTCAACTGGTTTACTTCAGTTAGGCTTTTACTGGACATTTCACTGCCCACTCCATTTCTGCATCTAACCATGACTCTAAAAACTGCTTCAAAATCTTACGCAATTTAATTCAGTTGAAAGAGGGCGAGTCACAGACATAAACTCAACCTGCTCAGTGAGAGCTGACCATAAGCATGTCCCGACCCCATGGAAAGTGGAGAGCCATTTAAAGGAGCAAATCTTTAAACTAAAACTTGCACAGTTCACAGCATAAAACAGCTCATGTTGCAGCTAACCAGACAAGAACTTGCTCACAGAGCTATTCCCTGCATTCAAACAGGTTCCATCCAGCAGGTGAGATGCCACGTAATAGTACCACAAGCACAGGCAGCATTTCTCAAGACAAAGATGCTGAACCTCCACCAGAAAATCCAGCAATCCACATACAAAGGCTGTGAGATCCTGCTCAAACAAAATACACACGTTGAAACACGTTTCAATGGATGTCTATTTTGACATTCTCCTGTGCTGCAATTAAGTGCTCACTGAAGTCTGCACTCTATGGCTTGTGGCCTTCTGGAAGTAGTGAGAGTTCCACAGTGCACTGAATCACCCACAACATCAATATCACGTTCTGTTTAAAAAAGCTGAGAGAAGAGAGCCTTCCTGGTGCAAGACCAAGCACAGTGAGCCACTGGCTACATTTGTTAGGGAGAAGCCCTTTCCACTGACAGAACCCATGAAGCTGCATCCAGGAAATACCTATGGAAAGTTTCACAGAGCCACAGAACCTCAAAAGGTAAAGAAATTCTGTTATTTTTTTAAGTACACACATTGTTGGTTGTTCTATGTATCTAACAACCAACACAGCACATGAGTGTATTATCATATTTATATTCATCCAGCAATCACTTCACATTATTCAGGTCATTGTTTATGCCGTCTGTGGGTAGTGAAAAAACCTTGACCCAAAAAAGCCTTTCCCAAGATAAAAGTTATCCCTTGGAGGTAGTTGGAAAGGTAGAATTATAGTATACTGATGTATTGTATCATGTGGCTTTTAAAAACAACCAACAAGAAAACTATACAAAGAAGACTGTCCAAGAAAAAGATTGACCATCTCATGGAAGTGCAGCCTTCTAAACAGACAGATCCTGGATTTCCAGCTCAGTTTCACTGAATCCACTGACAAAGAAGGCTCACTTCAGAGAAATCAAAACAGACGGATTTGACTGGCAACTGGCAGTCTCTGATGATAAGTACAGCCGGGAAGTTAAAAATTAAAAAAAAAACAAACTTGTCCACACAAGTGTAGCATCTAAATCAAAGCTAAGCACCACCATGTAAATTGAATTAGAAATTCCAGGGAAAACACACATCTCTGTGTTTGTGTGAGTCCTTTGCTTATCTTAGCAAAACAGAGCTTACTAACACTGTATAAACCAAGAACACCAGAAGTCAAGTCCAAGACAGACTGAAAATCTGAAAGAAAGTGTGATTCATGTCATCTTGTGAGGAATGTTTTACAAATACCATGAACTGGCAGGAAGAATGACAAGACATGCACTCCTGGCTGTCTAGACTGAGTTTGAGTCCAACCAGCCACGTAGACTGTAAGGATGAAATTTCCCAAAAGCATTGGAAAAACACACTTAAATTAATAATAAAAACAAATAGGCTCCTTCCAAATAAACATAATTGATTTCTAGATTTTGACTTTAGACTAGAGTCTAGAAGAACAGAACAATATTACAAATCCCCATGGTAGCTGGAGAGGAAAAAATAGTGGGGGCTGAGGGTCCTCTTCATTCCTTCCAGAGCCTTCAAGGCTTCTAGGTTATAATACCACAAAATGAGTAGCTCAGAATCACCTTGAAGTTCCTGTCCAATTTATAATCTGAAACATTATGAAAAATTCTGGGAAATAAAGTGAACTTTCTTCAAACTCCCTCAAACTGCAATGGCATGAGGGTTTTATTGGCAAAAAACCAGAGTATCTTGTCTTAGATGCCCTGCTGTGACTAAATTTACATTAGAGCCCTGGCCTCTACCAGCTTGTTTCCATGATAAAAAAGGGGGGGGAGGAAAAGCACAGTTTGGTTGGTTCTTTGCATGGGCATCAGCAACAGAGGCCTAAAGAACAAACAAAACTCTAAAGGTGAAAACTCATAGTAGGTTCAAAGCAAGACATCCAGCTTGTCTTCACAATGATCTGAAGACTGCACAGCAGTCAAGGCTGCTCTGATGTCTAATTAAGCTGTTTCTGGGCCCACAGAAACCCTCTCCTTAAAGAAACCAATCAGCAAGGCACAAGTGGCTCTATACAGCAGAGTTGTTTTGTATTTTTGAACATCAGTGAACACCGTCATAAAATGAGCCTAGGAAATAAGATCTAATGGTAGTCCTTGTTTAGGGACTGTGTACAGTGAAGATCAGATCTGTTTAATACAGGATAAAAAGAAATATCAAGGTTATAGAATTGGAGAGTCATTGCGAGGAAAATGAAATCTTTTGGGTTTTTGCCTTTTAAATAAAATTTGAATGGATGCCTTCTTTTTCCAGAGCATTTTCATCTTACTCCCAAAATAAAATTTCCACACCTCTCAGCAACACAAAGGAAATATATTAGTGTTTTAAAGGTGTGCTGAAGTGATTGACTTCAGACTTTTTAGCTACTTAACTCTACATTAAAAGCAACTGAATTGTTCAATCAGATCCCCAGACCAGCTCTACAGGCTCAGTTACATTAATCCTTAATGCTGCCAAGAAGAAAGCTGCCATGAATCTGGCCCCATGAATGCTCCTATGCCATAACAATCAATAAAACCCAGCCATTGATCACATACCTCCATCTAACTTTTCCCAGGCTTCTCTTCATTGGGAAAATTATATGAGAGTGCCTTGGGCCTTTGCTGGCAAGTATGGGTATCAGCAATAGCAGAAATGCTATCAGGAATCACCTTTGGTAGCTAAGTCAGGGCTCTGGACCCCTGAAATACACTGAAATGATGCTCTGAAAATCCCCTCAGCAGCTAGAGCTTTATTTTCTGCCATATAAAGCAATTCCCAGTGCTGCCATCACACTTTTCTGTCCCGCTGCCACCGAGCCCATTGTGGAGTTTTATTCATGGAGCCAAAAGAGCTTCATCAGGAGTTTAGGCTTGAAGTATATATATACAAGATAGCAGTCATCTAGATTATTTTGTTGCTGATTAATTTGCCATACTCTACATAAAATAAATACTACACACGTGATTTTTTTTCTTCAATTGCTTCTGTATACATATCTACCTCCAATGACCATTTAAAGCTTGTTCTGCTATGCACTGAAGTCCTCCTTCCCTGCTTTTATCCCATGTATGAATGAGATGATCTTTATCTCCATTTTCCTTCTGAAGCAGCTGAGAAGGAAATCTCCCCCTTTTCCCTGTCCCACTTCCAGTAGTTACCTGCAAGAGATTTTTCCAGCACTCACAAGTACTACCACCACTTAGGTGGTAGATCATGACCAGGCTTAAAGTGTAAAAAGAGTTAAAAGTCAAGAATGTTAGTTGTCTATATTTGCCTGTAGAGCATGTGTGGGATGGAAAGCAGTAACAGTAGCAACTCTAAGTACAGAAAAAAAAGTTAAATTGCAATCCAAAAGGTAGGTTCTATATCCTATCCCAAAAAGGTGGCCCAAATGCAGTCAGGTACAAACCTCTGCTTCAAGGTTGTGGCTCCCACACCCACAAAATCATAACTTGGCTCCAGCAGCATTTTCACCATGGCAGAAATCATCATCACCATGAAAGAAGTCCAGTTTAATTTAGCCTGATTATTTTTAAATTGGAATTAGTTCTCTTTAGAAAGGCTAGGAATCATGTTCTCAGAGAGGGGTGTGTGTTGTACGAGACCACTTGACAAACTCTGTGATTCTGAAATGCATTCCAGCTGCAGAAGAAAAGTCTCTGACCTCTAATACTTGGCTGCTTTTTCTGGTCTTATCACCCCAGCTATTACCTCCTCCTGCAACCCTGGCTTCTAGGTGTACTTTACACAAACATACATTGATGTATAACCAGGATTATATCATTCTTTTCATGCACCAGCCTACATAAAATCATTACAGCCACAAAACTTCACACACTAACAAGGTTTTGTTTACAGCCATGGGCACTAATGTCCTTAGGAGATGGCTAAACCCAGAAGAATCTGCTGTGTAACACACTCACCTTATGTTTTTGTTCCTTTATCAATCCCTTTAATAAAAATTAAACTCAAACCTTACAGTGAACATTTACACAAATAACACATTTTGTAGAAATCAGTCTAAATGCAGGCAGAAAACTAAGTATGATGCAGAATGAGGCTTAAAAGGATCAGGTGAATATACCTAAAAAACAACAAAACCTAGAAGGCACATCTTAAAAATTTGGTTGCCATAACATATATTGAAATAAAATATCCCACATTTCTAGCTTGTATAGAGCCCAAATCACAGTGAAAACTGAGACAGAATTTATCATTTATTTTACAGAGCTGATTTACTGTATGTGCACTGTACCAACAATTTATTTGACCTGTTACAATGATGATTTTGTTTCAAGTTTCAGCTGTTGCAGTCCAGATTATCATCCTTGATTTTCCTTTAAATCATCCCATGTTCTTTACCAGAGGTCATTTTATTAGCTAAGAAACAGAATTTAAATTTGAAAGCTTGACAGCAAAAGCACCATTTCTTGGAACTGAAGATATTGCTTAGCCATGTAAAAATAAAGTAAAAATAATTAAATCATGGAGATTTTGCACAGTGAAAACAATAGATCTGCTCTAGGCTCCTCAGCTGCTTCCTAACAACTCTCTTGGTAAATAGGTGGTGATCAATTTGTTGAAATTAGTTGTTCCCAAAAATGCAGTGACACTAAATATTTTACCTCACTGCTGATAAGCACTGACATTTAAACTCAAATCAAGCGCTACAGCAGAGATAGAAAGTTTATTTTCCCTACAAAAGCACACTCCAAACACCTGCAATTAGATTATATTCACTATTTAACAGCCAAGGAGTTGCATGCAGCCCCACCTGACCTTGTTTCCTTCTAGTGCTGACAGGTCTGTTTATAGCTCATATTTCCCAGAAACAGCCACCAAAGTAAATATGGAATAAACATTTCTCAAGAGCTCTGGGATTCCTTGCAGGATTTGAACGATTCCTGTGCTGCCTGGAGTCCTGTGCTCAGCAAACTGGGTAAGGACTGAGATGCTGAATGAAAAATCAAGCAGCACAACCAGTGCCAGCCTTGGCTTGCCATGGCTGCTGTTCCAGATGGAATTTTAGGAACAGTTACAGGCAAAGTTGGTAACCCATTGTAAATATTACTGCATTATGAGCTAGCAGCCTATAAATCCCTTTCCCAGTGGCATATCCCTATGGGAAAGGGCATGCAGGCTTCCATATGGTGGTGATATATCATGTGATTTTCTAAAGGCATACTGTAACTCGGACTTGTTTACTGCTCTCTCTCCTCGTATCTGTAAACAAGAAAAGCTTAAAAGGTTACATTCCTTCCTACTCCTCCCTATGTTATTTAAACCAAACTGAGAGTTTAGCCACATAAACATCTGTCATCTGAACTTAATTCTTGGCACTTTCTCCTTCTTCTTCAGAAAATAAAATATATGTGTCTGACTACATGAAAGGGGAGCTGAACCATCTCATTTTTCAGCATAAGCATCAGAAATGATGATAGGTAAAAATAAGGGGAAATTTTGAAAAAACAAAACAATTGCAAACAAGCATGCTGAACACCAACCATATCCTCAATAGTCTCCTTCTATCTGCTTCCACACATAATAATATACAAAATAAACTCAGATATCATTTATTTCTGGTTTAATCATAAAAGAATTCAAATGGCAGCAGTCAACTTATACAAATTGTACCTAGGAAAATACACCAGAACATATGCAAAGAAACGAAATTAAAATTTTCACATTTTCTTTTTAACATTTTCTCCTACCTCTCTGCTACACTCATGAAGACTTAAAAGGAAAACTACAGATTCCATTAAGAAAATCAAATAACTGGACACATTCAATCCCTGCTTCTTGCCACTTCCTTTCTTCAGAGTAAATAATTTGATTTTAATTCTCTCCTCATTTGATATGGTGAGGTAAATTTAGCAGTCTTGGAGGACAACAGGAGACACAAGAACCATAGGAAAGTTCAGGTTGGAAGGTATCTCAGGGGTGCTGTGATCCAACCTCCTGTTCAAAGTGTGGTCAACTCTGAAGTTAGACCAGGATGATCCAGCCAATTTCTGAACACTCCCAAGGATGAAGACTGCACAGCCCCTCTGAGCAGCCTGCTCTGCTCCCTGCCTGCCTGCCCCCAGGACTAAAAGGTTGTTCCTTATACCTACTTTGAACCTTAAGTAGTATTTTTATACATTTTAAGTGGTCATGTTTCCAATTTTATTAACCAAATAAAATGTATGTAGCTTTATTAAGCTACATACCTCCTTTCCTTTGCAACCACATTGTTCCAGAATAAACCTGGCATATATCTGTATTTGTGCACACAGGTCACTCGTGTTGTTTCAGTCCAACACAGCCCAAGG
Organism: Polioptila caerulea; assembly: GCA_013397295.1. Classification (NCBI taxonomy): domain Eukaryota; kingdom Metazoa; phylum Chordata; class Aves; order Passeriformes; family Certhiidae; genus Polioptila; species Polioptila caerulea. The sequence goes on along the minus strand of VYXF01007933.1, from coordinate 25,125 downwards.
CATCTGTTAACAAGAACCTCAGCTACCCAGCCTCAGGGGTGAATTTGAACACCAGCCTGAGGCACAGGGTCAGGATACAGCCAGAGGGGTGCAAGGCTTCTCACAGGCACTGGGCAGGGAGCAGTCAAGTACCCATAGCTCAGCCTAAAAAGTAAAAAAGTGGGTAATGAAATCGATGCAAGTTTTTTATATTTAATGTATCATCACTGCTATTGGGGCAGGGGTTAATTCGGCTAAAGAGGGATAGCAAAGGAGAGCTTTGATTTGGTGCAGTACCATCTCTGGAGAATCACAGAACTCCAGAATGAGTAGGGTTGGAAGGGACCATAAAGACCATCTAGTTCCATCCCATCTCTGCCAGGTAGGGGTGGGGGGTGGAGGTGATGATAACAGGGAATACGAGGGGAAGACAGAAATGTAACCATGGTCCTTAACTAAGTGTGGATGAAGAATTTGCTTGGTTTTCATTTCCATCCCTGGAGGTGCACGGCAGACTTTAGCCAATGGGTTTATTTTTCCCGTGCTCAGGTAGGGTGCTTTGGGGTGAGAATGGACTTTTTGACTTAGTGGCCTTGGACCATGAAATTCTGCAAGGAATGGTAATTTTGAAGAGGCTGTAGAATCAATTTTTGGAAGAAAGAAAGTAAAGTCCAAGGACCCTGACTCTTGTGCTCAGGCAGCTTACAGAGGAGAGGGAGGAGGATGCATGGTTACCTATTCCTTGACTCTGCCAGAGGCTGCAATCCCCACCACAGAAGCAGCAGAGCAGGTGGTACATCGACTGCTCAGCTGAGGCAGCTCAGGCTGTCACATTAATGGAGCTGCCATCAGCTCCAGTTTACATTACTACGTGAGACTGAACGACAGCAGCAGAGAGCTCTGGTTCACAATCCCTGCTGGAGCTAAAGGGCTGGAGAGATGGCCTCCCCCACACCTCCTCAGCCAATGCAGCCTCATCTCACAAGGATCATGAATCAGTCCAGCAGCAGGGAATAGATTAGGAAAAAGAAGTAAGGCAGGAAATAGGGAAGAAGAAAGAGAATAAAGAAGTGAGTGCAAGAAAGGAAAGAGCCTTAGCAGAAACAAAAAAGGGTTATTAGTACATTGAGAGGGGGGGAAAGAAAGGATGGGAATTTGTTAGGGTGTTTCTCAAAAGCGTTAATTTAGAGGGGGTAAGGAGACAAGTCAATCCACATCTATTAATACGACCAAGTTATTGATTACCTTTGGGCTTGATCTCAAAAAGAGCCAGTAACAAGTTGTTTGAACCAATTACAACTCTAGTAGTCGATAAAATATGGTCATCAAATTAAGTGAAAAAGCTTCTGTCTGGGATTTGGATACTCCAAGCTCTCACATGCATCAGGGAGCAGAGTTACACCTTAAAGAGTTAATAACATCAGTATGGAAAATTTTTTACCTGGCTGGGCAATTAAGAAGTGTCTAAGTGATGAACAAGAAAGAGGAATTGGCACCTCCAAAGCATAGGGCAGTAAGCAATGGCTTGTTAGGAAGAAAGGCAAACCCCTTCTTTCTTGAGTTAATGAATGATAAATTAGCAGGGCAGGGGAAAATCTTTCCACTGAAATGATTCAAAAGGTGTACAGAGACCAAAGACGGAAAAGGAATCCGCCTGCTTCAGGCTGCTCCACTCAGTGAGTGTAACCTGAAGACTTAAAGACTTAGTGAAAACAGAGGCCTCAGTTATAAATGCTGCCAGGCACTTGCCAACTGTCAGTTGAGTCATATGGAGTAAAGGAAACCACCAAATCTGAATTAAATGCTGCTTGGAGAATATGTTGGGGTTTTCTCCATTCCCTTCTGTTCATACAAGTATGTGTGTGTGCCATCTGTTTAGGATTTGTAAACAAATACTTACTGACTTGTAGCTTAATTTTTGTTAGGAGTTATTCCAAGAAGGGTTGAGCCCTAAGGCACTCCTTTCCTTGGGAATGGTCACCCTGAAAATTTGTGCCTTAGATATTTGCAAGGTGACCACCAAGCCCTAAGTGCCCATGCAGGCACAAGGTTCTCTGTCTCTCTATGTGACAGGCTCTGTTTGAGTCCCCTGGCAAAAGGAGTTTACAGGGAAAATGTATTTTGAGGTAAATCCTGTAGGCCAGGAGAGCTCCTGGGCATTAGGCAAGGAGCCTTTATTTCAAAGGCTTCATGGGACATAAAATAACAATAAAGATTTAAATAATGTGGTTAAAGAAGAGTCAGACTCATGACCTGTGCTGCAGGATAAAGTAAAAACTCTCCATGTTCTTGGTGGTGCCAGAAGTTGGTCTCAAGATGAAATAGTCCAAAGAAATAGAATTTGCCTTTCTGTGTTACCACCGATGAAGTTAAAGGCCAGAAATGAGAAAACAGGAGGCAGCTCAAAACAAAGATAATAAAGAGGCCAAACTGGCATCACAAGAATCAGAGCACAGGAGGTGAATGGGACTGACAACAGTCAGTTGGCTGAGATGAGAGGCCACAACCAGCAGAACAGATGCAACCTTCCAAGTCACACAGCCTGCAATTCAAACTGCACAGGCAGATCCTTCTGGCAGCTTGTGCAGCATCCGCCAAGCAGCTAAAGACTGACAGGTATCTGTTTTATCCTTCTAGCTGTCAGGATCAAACTTCATCCTTTTTCAACAGTGTAGACTAGGCAGTGTATCAAACTACACTCGGGTCAAACATATTTTACTAAGAAATTTTTTAAATTATTCCAGCAATAGACAGCCAGCAATGACAGGGCTTCAAAGAGCAGAATGGTTTAAGTCTTCTATAGAAACATTTGCTACATGCCAAACCTGTGCCAAGAAGAGGATTGGGATCTTATGTGGTGGGAAATGAGGCAATTATTGTTCTCATTAAATTACTTTAGGCCAAGGCATTTCAAATCCTCAGGAAACAGTTCATTTAAATGTGGGAATGATGACATGTTCACCACTAATCTCTCAGGAAGAGCATAAGAGAAACCTCAGCATCAGCAGATGGGCAAGTGAAGGAGCAGTGAAATCAATCCCACATACACTTCCATCCCTGAAGCTCTCCATAGGAAATATCCACAGTAGTGACTCGCAACTGAGGGTACAATGGGAACATAAAATCACTGTGCCACACTTCCATTCAGCAGAGTTAGTGCAGGGCAGGCAATCCCCTGCTGTGGCCAGAGATGAGAGGATAGCACGGACTGTGTGGTACCAAGGTGTTGGGGGAGTCAAAACCTCTGTCCTGATTGTAAGAGTAATCCCCCAGCTGGGGAGGTAAAGAAGGCCCAAAGGGGTAGGTAAAGAATCAATGACATTTCCATTAATTCCATTAAAAGAAAAAGAAAAGCCAAACAGAAAGAAGTCAGATTAATAGCAATCAATGAAAGTGCAACTAACACAGACTGGAGAATGGAGTCAGTGTGAACCAGCACGTGGTTCCTAGCTTAGCTGGTTTAGTGGGACCTAAAAAGGTCCTTGAAATATATTCCCATTTTCCCAGAAATCCTCTCATGGTCTCACAACAGCTACACTGGCTCACGTCAGTTCCTTCCAGGTGACCCCTGCAGTCATTGCCATTATCACTCTCCTTGAGCTAAGCTGCCAGCCCCCCACTTGTGTGTCTCTGAGACTTTCATGTAGCTTACCCACAAGATGGATAAGGCATCACCAAGAGCCAGCTGCAGCAAGGACTGAGTGCTCACCTACCACCTCATGCATACATCTTCAGAGTATCAATGTTGGCAGGAAGTAGCTATTCTCTTTCTTCTGTTAGTTGCTGAATGGCATAATACACTCTTGTTTCCCTTCCAGAAAGTGTCCTTTGTTCTGACAGTGAATTTATATAGACCAAGCAGTGACACTTTTGTACAGGGGAGTCTTAACATTTGGGTAGCACGGCTGGGAAAAAAAAATTTCTGCTCAGCAAGCATTAGCCTTTTTCCACTTCTTTCCTTCCTAAAATTTACAGTCGCTTCTATCCACCTTTCATCTGCTCGAGGGAAAAAACAAAATAAGGAAAGAGCCTTTTCTGTGTTCTTCACTTAAACAAAACCAAGCTTTCACATTCAAAGAGATTCATACCCTACTACCAAGATAATAGGTGAGATGCAAGTCCAAAAGTACCCCTGCTGTGTGCTGAGCATTCATGGGTGGTCGAAGCTGTAACTGAGCTGCCTCACCATGGTGCAGCAAGAATTCAGATTTATTTTATGCAACTGGCATTCCATTTATACTTTTTGGTCCAGTGCATCTCAGAGAGCACTACAGAGCATTTAATCACAATATGCTGTACCTACAGCACAGTTCCACCAGAGTCATTTAGCACATGAAAGAGGACGGAAGGGGAGGAGATGGGAGGAAAAGGAAAAGAGAGGGGTTGATTTTGGAAAATTTCATTCTCACCTGATTAAAAAACACTTAAGTGTTCTCATTGTCTTCCTCCTAACTCCTGTCAAAATCTTCTCACTCACTGCAACTCTTTTCAGAAAATCAATCCATGTTGTCTGGCAGTTAACCCTTGCTTTCTAATTCCCAAATTGTTTACCCATGGGATAAATTCTCCACGACACTCACATTCTCCTAAGTGCCTAAATGCTTCATAACATCCCTCTCTTAATTTTAAACTGCTGCAACCAGGCCTGTAGAGCAAACACACAGCCTTGGTACATAAAGACTTGTCCTCTCTTCATGAGAACCATAACTCTTCTCTGAAAACACTAAGTTAAAGGATTTTAAAAATATCCTCCCTGTGTAATTTGTCTTCATACTTTGTTCTGAAACCCACACTGCAGCTCTCCAGAGTAGGTAAAGCTTTCCTGTCCATGCCTTGTAGCATGCCAAGTACAGTGCCAGTACCTGACAAATAATTGCTGCCTCCACACATTATTCTTCCTACCCAATAGCAGAGCCCAGCAAAGCCTGGAAAAAGCAAATAAGCATTCTGAGGAAAACTCATCCTTCTCTCAGCTTCTTCTGGAATCAGAAGCAAAGACAAAAACAAAGGAAAAAAAACACAGTTAAAAAAATTTAAGCAGCCTGAAATCTTTGTTCGTTCCATTCCTTATCTTGGTAAATTAGAAGTGTAATAGATTGGCCTCACTTCCTACCCATGGGTGTGGGCTCAAGGGTGAAGAAATATGCGGGCTACAGACCTGTAGTGGTGGTTTATTTAGCACATTTCCATCAGGGCACTTCAGCTTTTCTCCCTTTTTTCCTACAGGAGTTTTTAATTTCATAGTACCAAACATAATGGCAAGTGGATGGCTGATCAGGCACATAAAAACCTACTAAAATCGGGAGAATATAAAAAGAAGTATGATTCACATATAAGAGAGCTGAGATCAATAAACCAAGTCCATTTTTACTGATCACTCCATGCATGTATGCTTTTACATGTGCAGAGAAAATTTCATTTATGTCCATGTGCATATTCCTCTTGCAGGGGACAGATTCCTCCTTGCAGCACAGCAGAACGGTGCACTGTGTTCTTTGTGGCCTCTTAACAATATTAAAAAAAATAAAATAACAGTTATTCTGAACTTTCAAGATGAAAGAGTTCTCCTCTGAGTTTAGAATAGAGCTTATGCAAGAAAGGAGTGCTGCTGCCCACGCTCTGTGATGGCTATTTCAGGAAGCAGCAGTGTCCTACCCAGAGAGGACGCTGATGGTTCATGCAACATGAACCAAATGCCGGGACTTTTCAACACGCTGACACATCAGATTCCCCAGAACCTTGTTGGAATTCCGAGCACACCCCCTGCAAAGCTCCCTTTACCCTCCCTCTGGCTTTGACAGATGAGGAGCAGGCCATTGCCAGCGCCCAGGGAAAAGGGGGTGGCACAGCCCTGCGAGGGCAAGGAGGGGCAGGCACACAGAGAGCCTTGCTCAGCTGCGGAGTCTTTGGACTCTGCACCACATGGTACAAGGGTGGGTTGTTTGTTTTCATCAACAGCCAGCAGAGCTACCCTGTCAGTGTCATCTCTATATTCACAGACACAGAACAAGAAAAATATTCTATGAAGCCACAAGCACACAGAAAACAGCTTCAACAGTTTGTGTGGTTCCCTCTGCGAGGAGAAAATGCATCCCAAGGATGTTCACCCTGCCATGGCCACACCATGGGCAGCTCAAACACATGTGATTAATTGTGACATTGATTAATGTCAAGAACATTGCAAATGTTGTTTCTTCCCTTGCTCTCGTCTCTGCTTGACTTACTTGCTACTTAGAGCATGCATCAGCAGGTTGAGGGAGAAATTCCTCACTGTCTATTCCCCATCACAGTTGTGATCACCTGTAAGAACCTGAAAGAGAGATGCAGACTCCAAGGGGCTCTTTAAAAATGCTGTTTATTGCATTGAAGAGCTTACAGCAATCTTGGGTTGTGGGTGCAGAGCCTCACCTCTGAGCTGCCAGCTACAACTCAGAGGTTTTAAAACAGAGCCTGTTCTGGTTACAATGCATTATATACTTTTTTTTGCTGGGTATCTTAATACATAACAACCAATCAATATACACAATACCATTATCATTACCTATAGCCTATCATAACTACTAATATTACCATATTACCATATTATGTTGGTAGCTAAACAATTACATGGGATAGTTGTATTTTAAACTTGAAACTTGTTTTTCTGTTTTTCTGCAGTAGAGAAATTCTTAATACTTGGCAAAAATCATGCTCTCCATTTACTTGTGCTTTTTCTGAGATTTACCTTTGCTTGGTAAAACATGTTTTTGTTTGTAGTTAGCTTATCCTTTGCTCTCAGCCATAAAATCTCTTTCCAACTCATCACACCCTTTGTTCAGTAACAACTCTCTCAGCCATCTTTACTTTCAGACTTATTTTGTTCTTATATATCAAAACTTGCTTTCATTTCTAAAGCACTCTCTGGTAAACCTTCGTTTTTGCAAAACTTCCCTGATGTACTTTCATCTTCCCCAACAATCACCATTATTGCACTTGCACTACCCACAAAGGAAAAGAAGTGTAGAAGTGCTTTTCTGGATACAAAGAAGTGATCTCAATTCAGAAGAACCCTGATTTGGTTACTAATGAAAAAAGGAGATGGCTATGGACCTAAAGTCACCCACTTTAAGTATCCCAAGTAAATATAAGTTTACACCCATCACAAGCCCTTTTGGTTTACAGAGTGAAGGGCAGTCAAAGCATTAAATTCATAATTTCATCATGTTTATCCCAAAGAGAAAATTCTATTACTTCTATCACAAAATCAGACAATCTGAGAATATCCTGAGTTGGAAGGAACCCACAAAGATCATTAAAGTCCAGCTCCTGGCCCTGCACAGGACAATACCATGTGCTTGAGAACATTGTCCAAATGCTTTTATCCTGCCTTCATTTCATTTTCTAATAAACAGGAACCAATGCACTGGCTGCAAGATGGGAAGAAGCAGCATGCAGTATTTCACATGCAATGAAGCCTGAAAAGTTTCATTCGGTGGAGATTGTTCCATACCGTCTGTGGCTGGATTTTCCAAACAGTAACAAACAGCCAGTGAAATGAGTTTGCATTCGGATACACTTGGCTCTGCAGGCTGTGGTTTAGCCCCATAGGTAAGCTCAGATTTGACATGGGTTAAAATAAAATAGTCCTTGGCCACCGGTCATGGTAACTGAAATCTTACTCTTGGAGGACTGGTTAAGAGGGTCCAGATCCAATTCTCCCACAGCAGCTGGAACAGAGCTGGTCTGTCAGTGCCCAGCTCCCTTAATCCTACGTGTCTGATCTGTCTGAGTTCCACTAAGAAAACAAAGTGAGGGAGCCCTGAGACGCGCAGGCACAAATGAAAAAAAAAAAAATATCATTCCCGTTCCCAACTGTCCGCACATTCTGGGGAAGGCTGTGCCTCTGTTCCATTACTCAGCATGTGGTTCCAATTGTGGCAACAATGCGCGTTTGTTCGGCCGCGCGCTGGCCGCGAACAGCGGGGTTTAAATCCTGCGAGCTGGGCTTAAACCCAACCTGGCCTGGCACTGCCTTGCAAGGTCAAGTGTCTGGCACGAGCCTGCTCTGTTCTGCTCGGTATAATCTTATAGATGGCCCGAGCAGCACAACCAGACTCTTTGATGTCAGAAAGGCAAATTTACGCACGGTGTGCGTAGACTGAATGTTTTTTAACAAGGGCAAAGAAAGAGGGGTACAGGGAGAAAAAAAACAAGCAAGAAAAAAACCCCAAACAAACCAGAAAAGCATTATCTATCTAGGTCTGTCCATTTCCTCTGCATTAGATTTGCAAAATTAAATAAATAATGAGTTTACACTACTCTCTTAAAACAGAATTTAAGTATTACTTTACAAACAACAGCTCATGAAAATTGCCTTGCCTCACAGCCCTGCAGATCTTTTTGCACTTACTATGAGCAAGGAAGTTTTTCAGAAATACTTGCTGTAACCCAGATTTCAGGGAAAAAAGAAACCATTAACATTGGTGGTTTCTCTTTTTTGTTCTCCTCATGGATTTAGGATATTGTTAACATTTCCACTAATAGTTGCTGGGCCTGGGGAGGTGGAATAGAAGTCAAGACACCTCCCTGAAAGGTGTTCCAAATGTACAACTTCAGTGTAGAATTTAGCAGGACAGGATGACTACATCACCAGCCTGCTAGGAAACTAATTTAGCCCATGTTTTTTGGGTGTGCTGTACTCCTCTCTTACACATTTCCTAAGCTAGGTGATGCTTTCTCATGAAGTTCCTTTAGATGCTTCTTTGTAAACATCCACTTAATCTACACTGACTTTTTCGTAACTTGTGTTTTAAATGAAATGTCGGGGCAAGGCATTTGGCTCCAAAGATCTCTTGACCTCACGTTTTGGAACAGGGGCTGAAATTAAACAATAAGATGACCAACATATGTGACAGAATAATTAAAAACAGCACTATAATGGTTTCTCAGCAATGAACCAAATTAAAGCTCTGCCATCTCTCAACTATGGCACTTCGTAATATTTAAATATAATACTCAAAATTGTTACGAGGTTATAAAATTATTATGTAAAAATCACATAATTTGACAGAGACAGGGGGGAAAAGGTTATTTACAGAGTTAAACAGTGGGAACTAGCAGTTCAGGATATTTTAACCCCTTCAGTCCCCCCAAAAAAACCCTCTGAATGTGTCCTTCTCTGCTGCATAATAAAAAGCCAGCTTGGAAAATGTTTCTAAAGCAATTAAAATTTCAATGAATAAAGCCATTAAGAGTTTTTCAGTAAGAGAGAAAACAAGAACCAAAACCCAAGACGATTTAAAAAATTGTATGCTCATCTCTAGACTAAAATATTCCATGCTGTTCTTCCTACCCCGCAGGCTTCCAAGCCTCGTGTGGCTGCCAGAACTTCCCCACCACAACCCTGGCTCTCCTGGTGTCAGTTAAGGAGCTGCACAGAGATGGTCAATATCAGTGATGATATTTAGGCTCAATGTTTCCAGTGAAAGCCCCAGAGAAAGGGGATAGGCTTAAAGGTTTGTTTGCTTCTGAAAAATGTTCTCTTTATAAAAAAAGAGGTTTGGGTTTTTTTCAAGATCCTTGAATACAGAGACCAAATAGAACACAAGCCCTTATTTTGCTAACATTTCTCTAGAGATGTAAGAGTATAACCTTGAATCATACTGAATTGTAAACTGTACCAACATGAGATTTAAAAAACGCAAACAACAAAAACACACAGCAGGATTTTCTTACAGCTAGACTTCTGTCAGTTTTACTTCCTTTTTATTTTCTACTTCAACCTCTCTACTAGCAAGAACCCATTCAGTCTCTGAAGATTGCAGATCTCCTGAAGAGTGGAGGGGTAGGACAGGACAGGAGGGGAAAGTCCAAGATGAGAGACCATTACTAATGCAAACATACCCTCTGGTTGGGACCACACATTATAGATAAACTGTCCCAGCAAAGGACAGTTTGCACATGGATCTGGTGGCTGTTGACATCTCCTCAGATACTGAAGATACTTGGGTTGCTCTTGCACTGGGTGAGGTGGCTGGTGCCAGGGTTAACATCCAGCCAGGCTGAAAAATCAACGTCTGGTAATCATACAAGTCTAACTTTTTCTGTTATTCCTATTGCTTTAACAGATGAGAAGGACAGATATAAATTAACAGGTCTTGGCACATCCAGCAACACGGTTGCTCAGCCAAGCAAAGAGTTTTAAATAACCCAAAGCTGGGTCTGTGGCTTTTTTCTTTCTAGGTGGCTCGTTACTCACCACAGCCAGGCCCTGCTGCATCCGAGTTTAAACAGGCGCTGTAGCACACTCAGCATTTTTGAAAGTCAGACTTTAGCATCCAGAATTGGAATTGAAGAGCTTTAGTTTGACACAGGACATTTTCTGATGCTGACTTAAAAGGAAGAGGTCTGTTACAGCAGACCTCTTGTTAGGGGTAGAAATGAGCCAAGACACAGACTCTCATTTAACAGTGAAAAGGGTCTCAGTTTATTCTTTTTTACAGCTCAGCCATCCTGACTCTGACTACAGCAAGCTCCGAATGTAGGGTCCAACTACAGACTGACTGCTGGTTATTTCCTGCTGGACTATGTCTGCAAGCATGATTGGAGACTGAACATGAGATTTTACCTAGCTTGACTATGACTGCAGGCTCCAACAGCAGGCTGCAACTCCATCAGACCCAGAGTGACCTCACAGTTGATCGTTTACAGCAGCAATTCTCTTCATTGCTTTGTTCTTCTTTGTATCTCTGCAGATCATTCCTGCTTCCTCAGGGCTCCTCTACCTCCAGGTCCCTTCCTCAAGGGCCCTTCTGACCAGCCAACCCACCCCTTTTATCACATTTATCTTTGTTAGTCACAGCTGAGACCCATTAAGTGCAAGGCTGTTCCTCTTCTTTGGTAATTAGTACAACTGTGACTTTTCAGGGGTGAGGCCACCTGCAACTCCTTCTTCTACACCTACAGAGGTCAGATAAGGGCCTTAGAGAACTGACCTTACCTTCAGAGGACTGAAGCTCAATTGGCAAAATCGAGGGAAGCATGCTACAGAATGACAGAAATGAGGCAACAGGGGCAGGGACCCTGAAAGGAGCTCAGTGAATTTTTAGTGTGGAGTGCCAGCCTTGCAGAGGAAGCCTCACTTAAGGGGGCATGCACTGATGACTGATGGCTAATCCCAGGATCAGACTGCTTGGGCCATCCAGCCAAGGGAGCTTTGACAGCACTTTGAAGAGCAGCCATGAGAACTCGGCAAGAGTCACAACCTCTGGAAACAGCAGTAATTGCATCTTCATGTCATGCAATCATCACAGTCCAGCCAAGGTGCAAAGAAAAGGAAGAGAAAGAAAGAAAGAAATGTTGAGGGGAAGGTAATAGAGGTTAGTGTTACACCAGGTTAACACAAGCACATTTGTGCTGGTCCAAAGCCTGTAAACTGGCAAATGTTTCCCCACTATGAGGGTTTTATATCCTCTCACAAATCAAGCACTTGTGGAAAGCAAGTATTGTAACTTGTTTATTTACTTACTGTGCTGGTCTGTGGGTGCTTCTTTTCTTGTGCTTATCAGCACCACTAATAAAAAGTATTTTTTACATCTTCATTAGCAAAAACTGAGCAGAAGCATCAAGGCCAGTGTGGTGGGGCAAGAGCATAGACAGTGATTCAGAGAGAGAGGGCATATGCAGGACTATCAAGAGAACTTCTCACTTCTTCACTATACAGTTCAATTCCAGGAAACTTTCATAGATTTTCCTGCTCCTACGACCTCAACAAACAAACTGACACCATAATCAGCTGCATCCATCTCAATGTAAATCCAAGACAGCCTTAAGGAACAAGCAACAGCTCCTTGTAACACATATTTGTCTCCAAACTATAAAACCCTATTCCACTTTTCCACTTTACAATATATTATCTAAGCAGCTCCTGATAGAATTGGTCAATAGAGCTGGAACTGGGATTTGTTATTCAACATGTTGAGCCATAGCTCTGCATTTCATTGCCCAGGCAGTTACAGAGGTTTGTGTGGGTCTGGGTTTTGCCTTTTCACTTCCTGAGTAGTAAATTAAGAGCAGTCATTTCTGACAGAAAGTATATGAAAATTAAATCTGTCTGCTTCTAACAAAATAAGGAATAGGAGAATGGATCCAGCAGAATATTTTGTTTGCTAAATAGCAGCTATACCTAGCACTGGTACCTTTACAGTAAACTGTGATTCAGTTTGAATCACCCTTCATTTCTGTTAGTGCAGTGTCTTTCTTTGACAAGAAAGGAAGACAAATCTTCTCACTTTTAGGGTTTCTGCTATTGAATCACAACTATTTATTAAAATGTCACTGCTAATTTAGAAATCACAAAGCAGGTTCACGATCTGCCTGCTCGGCGTCTCCATTTCTCATCAGTAAATTAAGAATCATACCCTCACAAGAGGATTTGCAAAAATATAAATTTAATTTTTACTGTCATGGCAATATCCAATAATAGGGTTCCCTGACCGTGGCATGTGAACCTCTAGATTAGATCAAGCATTCCTGTTAATTTGATCAAGTATCTAAGCTACCTCTCATCTGACTGTGGACCACAACTATCCCTGTAACCCCTCACTGCTGTGACATCCATTTTATTCCACAAAGATAATCTGAATTATCTCAGATATCTATTTATGGATCTGCTGGAAAAAAAAAAAAAAAAGGAAAAAAAAAAAAACCCCAAACCAATATAGCCAAAAGTTATATTTTTCATTAATGATCATTTGAAACACAATTGATTTTACTCCATGAAAAATAACAAGATAACCATTTCCTCGTACTTTCTGAGAAAAAAAATACTGTAATTTCAGAGTGTTTTAAGCTTAAAACCTACCAGATGAGTTAGCAAGTGATCACAGAATAACAGAGCATCCTTCCTCTGAAAGGAAATTATGACCATTTGTGTGAGAAAAAGTATTTTCCTTGAATGAAACTTATCACAGGTAATAAAACTTCACTTAAGTCATAATCTGCTATCTCAAAGAGAATGCCCAGCCAGGTTAAATACTGATGCATGTTCAGAGATTAAATATGTTGGGTTCCAGGCTAACCACACAAAATATCAACAAACAATGCAATTGCTTGACATTAAACTGCCATTCTAGTAGGAATNTAGCCAAAAGTTATATTTTTCATTAAAGATCATTTGAAACACAATTGATTTTACTCCATGAAAAATAACAAGATAACCATTTCCTCGTACTTTCTGAGAAAAAAAATGCTGTAATTTCAGAGTGTTTTAAGCTTAAAACCTACCAGATGAGTTAGCAACTAATCACAGAACAACAGAGCATCCTTCCTCTGAAAGGAAATTATGACCATTTGTGTGAGAAAAAGTATTTTCCTTGAATGAAACTTATCACAGGTAATAAAACTTCACTTAAGTCATAATCTGCTATCTCAAAGAGAATGCCCAGCCAGGTTAAATACTGATGCATGTTCAGAGATTAAATATGTTGGGTTCCAGGCTAACCACACAAAATATCAACAATCAATGCAATTGCTTGACATTAAACTGCCATTGTAGTAGCATTATTTTCACTGACATGGGCTCAGCATATTTTTTTCACTACTTTTAAGATTCATAATCTAATTCTCTAACCAGGATCAAACAGCTATGGAGGACTGAGTGACTTTGTGGCAATGCTCTAACTCTACATGTCTATATGTCTCTAAAAAGTTAGAAGTAGTCATAGAATACCCATTGTTGCTTAGCCTTTCAGACAAATAAATAAAATCCAGCATCACCTTATCATCAGTAGGAACAGGAGATTTTGGAGAGTCATAGAATTGCCTGGTTGGAAGGGACCTTAAAGATCATCTAGTTATGTCCTCCTTGCCCTGGGCACCTTCCAGTAGACCAGGTTCCTCAAAGCTCCATCCAATCTGGCCTTGAACACTTCCAGGGATGGGGCATCCACAACTTCCCTGGGCAACCTATGCCAGGGCCTCACCACCCTCACAGGAAAGAATTTCTTCCTTTATCTAATCTGAACCTACCCTCTTCCTGCTGGAAGACATTCCCTCTTGTCCTGTCACTAAAACTTACATGTTGCTGTATGGTATCCTAGGTACATCACTGGAGGCTGACATTTTCCAGAGTTCCAATTCCTAAGTTTTGCACTCCTTTATTTTTTAAACACCTGCTTGTTACAAACACATGAAGCTGTCTCATCTGCGCAACTGAAAATCTTCTTACGCTCACAGACACAAGTTCTCAAAATAGACACATATCCACCAGTCTTTTTTGGGCAAAATAGCAGAATAGATTAGGAACTTCTCAAAAAGAAGGTAGTAGCAACCAGGCAGTCTCTATTTTTGTGCACCACAAAATACCAAGAAAGAGACAAGCTGGTTTGCTTTTGATATATATGGAAAATATAATGCTGACAAAACTGTTACTAGCAAAAATCTCTTTCTCCCTTAGCAGGAGTCATGGGTGGTCTTTGCAAAAATAAAAAGAAATTATTAGGAGAATCTTGGCTGCAGCTCATTCACTGGCAAATGCAAAACCAAATATCTGGCACCAGGTGCGAAAGCAGTGAGGCACCCCAACCTCACAGTCATTAGGACCTTGCAAGATTTCCAACTCAAGTAAGATTTCCCAGCTCACACCTCCTTCATCAGCCCTCATCACACTGGATGAAATTATCTTGGCAGTGGGAATAACTCTTCATCAGCTACAATAAGTGTTACAGACGTATCTGAATCAAACACAGCGCCCGGCCGGATACGCGGCTCCGAGAACTCCCACTGCGCCTGCTGGAAACTCTCCTCTGGGGACTGGCAGCTGGGCCTGGGATCAGCAAAAGCCCAGCAACAAAACCCCTTCCCCATGTTTGTCTTGAACGAGGATGTCCACTGCAGCCGAGGGAGTGACTGCCAGCTTGAATTACCTCCTGATAACACAGCGAGGCGGCCTCGTGCGAGCGCTTCATTTAAACGTCTCATTTTCCTAAAAATAATCCAAACCACAGCTCCATAAGGAGCGCCTCATAAGTCCCCACCCAGAAGGTATGAGCTGTTCTCCAGCTCCTGTGTCAGTAACAATTTATTTGCTTGTCCAGCAGGGCTTTTTCATTCCTGCTTGTATCAAATGTCAGCCTACCCCCTAGGTCCCTGTCCAGATAGGACATTGTTGGGAAATGTTTACTTTGCCAGGTGCCATCACCATCCTGGGATGAAGTATCAAATGCCAGGCTTTCATCTGGTTATAATTTATTCATTATATCACTACTTCATAATGAAAGAAAAAGCACCAATGTGAAAGTATGAACAAAAAAAAAAACCCTTTTTGGTGATTCAATAACCTGAAAACTATTCAAGTTAAAAGCTCTTGAGTCAGACAGAGCAGCATCATATTATTAGAATAATATGTTAATGTTTCAGTCATGCAACCTCTGTGGGTCTTTTGAAACACCTGTGGAAATAAGTTTTAAGGTATTACAATGCTAACAAAGACACTGGGCTCAGTCAGTTTAATTGCTCAAATTATCCATATGACTGAATTTTATGAGGTAATAAAACACATCCTGACATAGATATAATAAATACTTTGTATACCATACTACACTGAGTACACATTCAGCAGCTTCTTCCTATTTTCTTTGTCTCCTCTGTTTTCCTGTTCCTCAGACTGCTTTCAGTGCTGCTGCTACTCAGAAGGCCCCTGCTGCTTGTGGTGGGATGGAAAGTGAGAGCCCATCACCTACCGTACGATGGAGAATCTATCTTTAAAAACCAAAGATACTGCAGGATAGATTTAAGTCTTTCCAAGGAAACCACGTCAGTGACTCCAGCTCCCTCTGTCAGCACAAAGGAAGAGGCACCATTTCTTGCTATCTCTCTTTC
This sequence comes from Polioptila caerulea, assembly GCA_013397295.1. Taxonomy (NCBI): domain Eukaryota; kingdom Metazoa; phylum Chordata; class Aves; order Passeriformes; family Certhiidae; genus Polioptila; species Polioptila caerulea. The sequence continues at coordinate 9,288 of VYXF01007933.1, read as the reverse complement.
CTTTTGTTAGGCCAGATCCATATTCCCAAATGTCATCACACCTCAACTTCACCTACTGGCTCTCTGCTTTTACTGCCTTCTCTGAGTGTTTTGTCATTGATAACAGAGTCTGGGAAACCATTTTCCTTACCTAGCATTAAATCCCCGCTTTTACATTCATAATTGTGTCATAAAAGTGCATGACAGTAAAGTTTTATGATGTCTAAAGATGGGCCTGAGCAGCAAAACCTGCACACTGAGTGAAAATTTTCCCAACTTAGGAGGTGTAGGGTTTCAAGCTCAACACAACTTGTTCTCTATTCTAAATTATTACTGTTCTGCTGTTTTCTGAAGAGGAAAGATTAGTGAATACAGGAAGGTATTTTCACTTTGAGTTAATGATCACAGTAAAGAAGTGTAGCCATTGGAGGTGAGAATGTTAAGATGCAATAGTTTAAACATTTGGTTCAGGAACATAACAAATGCTGGAAAACAAATAGGTCATTACATTATTGAATTCATTATGTATTTTTCATTTTTACTGAAGTAATTATGAAAGCTGATAGTCCACATCAGTAAGGGATAGCTAATTACCAAACAGAAGTGTATGAATTGAAATCATGCAGTATTCCTGAGGCTGAAGAATTTATTACCAGATGGGTGACTGAGTAGATATAAATGATGAAAAGAGATAAGTCGTTAAGAATAAAATGTAAATGCAAGCCTAATTTAGTAACAAGCTCAGAAAGGATTTATGATACAATATTTTAAAAACATAATTTCTTTCACACTCTTAAAATCAAATTTACAGCTATATGAATCTTTGTTGAAGCAGATAGAGTATATATGCAATATAAACATCTGACAAATATTTCTATTCAGATTTATCAAAATATAATCACACAGCTTCTTTAGCTTTTTGATTCTGTGTTTTTGAACAATTCCACGTTACCAAGCCATTCAGAAACCACCTGCTCCCTCCTGTGAGGCACTGAAATAGCCAAACCACCAGCTGATTGTTCTATAAAATGTGNCGAGGGCCCATTTTATAAACACAAACTCAAAGTATTTCAAAACTTCTCCTGCTCAATAAAGTAAAAGTAGCTAAAAAAACCCCAACAAAACAAAACAAACAAACAAAAAAAAAACCAAAAAAAACAAAAAAAAAAACCAAGAACCAGAGCACCCCAAATGAAGCTGGCATAGGAACCTTCTCGTTCTTCTTCTCATTACTAAGGAAGGTGGTGGCACATTTCTGTCCCGTTGGGTCTCCCCTGGCTGTGAGGAGCAGCAGCTGACTGTTCCTGCTCCATGCAGGTGGGCACCTTGCAGCAAAGAAATGCAGCAGACACCTGGAGATGGCCCTGGTTTAAAGCACTGCAGCTATTGGAGGTGCCCTGTCTGTCTGAGCACTTAAAGCAGTAAAAAAATGGCAACTTTTTACTGCTAACAGCAATGCAAAAATAAAATAATCACTTGACAAGGGACCCGAGCTACCTTCTCAGTTTTGCAGTAACAAATGCAGTATAAAATATCATGAAAAAGCAAGAAAACCAAGAGAAAAAGCCCCACAGCACTCTTGAGCATATGGTCATTAATCTGTGAAAAGATGGCAAGCCTGGATTACAAGAAAAGCATTTTCTGCTTAAAAACATTGTTCAACAACTAATATACCTGTAACTTTATGGTTAGGCAGAAAAGTATAGAGTATGTCCCAAAACTGCCAAGTCTGCAGCTAAGACTCAGGCAGAAATTACAAAAAAAAGGGGATGTGCTTGTTCTGTCAAAAAAAGGCCATGGAATTTTAGAGTAGTCCTAAAGATACGTTTTAAATTCTCACAGGAGAATGCAAAGAGAATCTTAAGAGAATTTAGACCTCACTGAGAGAGAAGCATCGGCAAATGCCCTCTATGACAGAAATTTTAAAATTTCTTCACAACTATGACCTGTGGCACAACCATTCTAATGACTTACACTTCACTGACGAAAATTCATTTGCAGGCTTCTCCCCAGAGCTTGGTGGGATGCTTAAGAAACACAATTGGCATTTTACAGGTGCTCAGCACTCTTTCAAGGAGACTGAAGTAATGATCACCAGCATTCAGTACCTATGCATTAACATAAAAACACCAAAACTATTCCAAAATTGCACAGCACACATAGAAGGGACTCTGCAGCATCCACAAAAATGAATTCATGAAAGCTTTGCACTTACGGGATGAAGATAATGCTGAAACAGTCACAACAGGAATCTGTATTCAAAATATTTACAGCAAGGAACTGAAGCTCAAAACAATGACATCCTAAAAAACTGAAAAAAATAATTCCTAAACAAACAATTTGGAGAACCTTGGAAATTACCTAATTCCAATGAACTGGTGACCAGCATTTTTGAAGCCAGACAACTTTCACCTCTTCTAATGTGTTTTTACAATAATAAATCCTTGTGCAAATAATAGCTGTGGTGACAATAACAATAGATCTCTTGAGCTCTGAATCATTTTCCACTCCTGTAAAATAATCTTATTCCTCATCCTTTGTTTACCTCAAAGAAACTTGTAAGGACCTATGATTAACAAATCACTTTAATGAACATTAATATTATTATTGTTATTATTATAAATAACTGGATCAAGAGAGATGTATGTAGATATAAGTGGTATATATTTGTATATTCAGATGCAAATAGATATGAAGGAACTACCTCTGAGAGCTTTTTATCCTGATGAGAAAACCAGGCTGCCCCTACAGCAGACTCTGGAATAATGTTTATTGAAGTATGCTATAAAATGGAAGTGATCACACTTTGAAAAAACTCCCTCACCCTCACGCCACTATACTGTGTAATTAACAATTGCATTCTTTTGAGCATCTTAAAACCACAAGAAAATTCAGCCACTTCTGCAAGAGATTTTAATATAAACATGTTATCAATCTAACAGAAATTCCTCGCATCAGGCTTTAGTGTGGTGTTCTTTTTCCTGCCTTTTACACACATGTTAAAATAATCATGTCAGAGGGTTTTCATACTGTGTCTTCAAACCTTTCAGGGGATGATTCACTCTATTCATTTTCACTAGACACAGTGCTGCTTTATTTTAACAGAACATACCTTTTATATATTTCATGTGGATCCAGACCAATCTGCAGAGACTGACTGACTCTTTGCTAACAATGTCAACAGACTGAAACAAAATACACATGTAGGAAAGAAAGGATGGCTGAGACGGAAGTGCTTGGCAGAAGGAAAGAAACTTTTGATGATTTGATGGTATGTGAAAGAAACTGGGCAACTTCCCACTGGATTACATCTTTTCACCTGCCCGTCCCCACGCATCAGTGTCCTGGGCCCATACACACCTCTCTTGGGTAAATCCTTGGGAGAGCAGAAGGAAAAATGCAGTAGCTCAACCAGGACAAGTGAAGGATTAGGGAGCAGGAAACTGGCTTGTCAAACTGACTCCATCTATACAGAAGATGCCCATATACATATATATATGTATATATATGTGTGTGTGTGTTTGTATATATATGTATATATCTGTATGGAAGGGATCTGCCTCACCCATGAGCAAATCTCTGCAAATGTGGCAGAATTTAAGCAGAACTTGCAGCAAGCTACCCTTGAGTATGACTTGAAGGTGCAGTGATCAGGTTGGTGGAGATACAGGGGAGTTATGGGAGTTATTCAGTGCATTTAAAGCATACAAAACTGTCTTTGTCAGCTGGCAGCTTGTATTTTTACAGCCTTTTCAAACATATCAGCTTCCTGTTCTACGAAAATCATCCAACTGATTGTTGATACCCCCTTATCCTAGTATCACTACAGCTGTATGAGAGAGATAATTTCTTTTCACCTAAAAATAACTTGGGGGGGAGAGGGGCAGGAGGGCAAATAAAAAAGTCAGACTAGTGGTGAGACAGACAGTGATGGAGTTGCCTCAGTTCTCTGGATGACAAACCTGACTCCCCAGGCACACACTTACTGTGGTCTGTAACCAGCCTAGCCCAGCCCTTGGCCATGGAATGTAAAGAAGAGGGATTTGACAGCAGCTCCTCAGCTGGTGAGCTTCTTGTCAGTGAGGCTCCACCTGACATTTTGGAATAAAGATCAAATTCAATGTGTTACAAAATCCTTCCTAGAAAATTCTCCTTCATAACCAGTACTCTGATTAAAAATCTCACATCCAGAGAAACTCGGGGAGAAAGAGAGAAGCTTCTCTGCTGAGAGTAAAATCTTACCTTTACTTCTTTTATTTTCTAACAATGAGACTACGGGCACAATTAAAGACTATAAAACAGAGAGGATATATTTGCATAGTTATCTCCCAAGTCCCAGCAAAGGAATCAAGGAGAGACTTTGTTTCAGAAAGATCAAAGTATTTTCCTTTACTTTTTAGGATATACAAACAAACTTAAACTGGAAACAGAGAGAAAGAGAGGACCTTTGCTTCTGCTAGGTATGAAGTCAGAGACATCATGGATGAGAATGTCTCAAAATGCTCTCTGATTTATTTTTGCAGGCTCTCCAAAATGTCTTGACACCTTTATTTGGGATCCAGATATTTATATAACACCTTGGAATTCATCAAAGAGCAGTCTGAAATATTGTCCCATGGCAGCCAAACTGTCTCAAGATGCCTCACTAGAATTCAAACATACACACTGCAGAGGAACTTCTAGCAAGCTTTACAGAAGGGACCAGATAAAGCTGCCAAAGAAAATGAAATTTAACAGCCAAAAGTATGTGAAAATATCCCCTAGAATTGTGCACTTTATCTCTGCGGGGGAAACATTTTCTTTTCCTTTCCTTCCTAATTCAATTTACATTTATTTCCATTGTACTTTGGAAAGTTATTTTGCACCACATCATTATTATTTCTATCAAGCTTTAGACAGACTTATTTTTACTTCATTAAATCATGCAGCTAAAGCACTAACTTTAATCAAGGGACCCCAATAATTTCATCTCTTGCACATGCAGCCAGTGTCTCAGCCTGAATAAAACATTCCAGCATCTCTTGGTTTTCAGTTTTCTGACAGTCCTTTGATCACAGATGCAGTTAGTACCAAGAAGACCATGCAAGTACTAATGGACTCACAGTATTTTTTACCTGCAACTACTTGCTTTTGCTTTTTTTCGAACATTTTCTATGATCATCCCTTGGAAAAGCAAGATTGGATGAATAATTAGGGAAATCCAACACAATGGGAATAGGAATGCAGCTGAAAGCAAAGCGTTCTTTTTATGACTTGAGAAAGAAGCATGCAGAAACATTTCTGTGTTCCCCAGAATCTAATTACCTGTACAGGGCAAGTTTGGAGACTAGTATTTATAGCTGTGGTTACTATTGTTGCTGCAATTCAACAGTCACAATTAAGAAATCCCAAGTGCTATTCCACCTTTTCTGGTCTCCTCACTGACCCTATATTTGGAATTACTACTGTCAGCCACAGAGAACAATTTCCAGACATGCATCCTCTGTCCTGTCCTGCCATATTATTTTCACTCTGGTGTAGGAGGAATCTACTCTGTCTGCCATTTCAACAAAGAACAAGTCTAGCTTCCCTCTCTACCTCCTCAGATTTGCATCAGCCATTCACCATACACACCCTGTGGTATCATGATAGTTCTTGTGGTCAATCTCAGATGACTAATAATGCTGAATTAGACTGTTAAAAGAATCTACATATTTTTTAGGATTAATTGTCTTCTTCTGTTAGTGGTTAAGCCTCTTACCTGAAGTGGTAAATGCTTTTATACCCTTAGAGCCTGGAGTTCTAAAGTATCCCCCTTTGGCTAGTAACACTTCCAAGATAAGCATTAAAATCTCCTTTTATTTTAGTGGGGCTGTACTAACTGCCTAGGGGACTTTACAAAATCCCTCAGCACTGCAGACAACCATCTGTGCCTGTCACTGGCACTTGGAAATACTGTCCTTGAGGAGCTTCCATGACAAAAGAGTCAAGCACTGGCTTGCTGATGCACAGTCCTGACTCACCTCCTCTAATCAGTTCTCAGAGACATTATCAGAATTTACAGTGGAAATCACTGCACCAACCAGAGAGCCAAAGCTCTCTGTCAGCATTTTAAAAAGCCCCCCAAATGGCTACCTCTGGCTCATGAAAATTAGCCACAGCTGTTGCTGAAAACTAATGCAATTCCACTAGCAATTTTCACTGATGGAAACCTGCAGAACTGGTGACTTTAAAACAAGCTTCCCCGAGCACCTTCGAATCCTGATCCCTCAGGAAGTGCAGAGCTAAAACAAATGCATCATCCATTCTCTGAATAAACCTCACTGTAGTTCTCTCTGCTGGCCTCCACAGTGTCTCCCTCACAGGTCTCTTCAGCATGCAATAGTCAAAAAAGGAGTCACCAATGTGATTTTCAAGAAAAACACATTTTAATATATTTCATTGCCGTGTACAAATGTACAGCAGCTTATACATAGTCACCACTTTCCCAGAAACTCGGGGCCAAATTCTGAAGTAATTGGAACCTTATGCAACTGTTGACTCTAGTGAGAGCAAACAGGTGTTATGTCAATTATCACAGATTATCCCAGTGAAATAGCCCCAATTTGGGCTTACATTATGACAATTTTGTAACTGCTTGACATAAAAGGTCCTACAGTCAACATAACCAGGCACAAGAGGCTCATCAGTGTTTTAGGGTGGAGTAGTGTAAAATCAAAGGAAAGTAAAAGTGGCCAAAGCTTCCTTCAATCCAGAAAATCCCAATGACTCCTTATCTCCAAGGAGTATTTAACAACTTGCACAAGTTAGCACGGCGTAAGACTGCTCTGACATAGGCCAAGTGAAGGGCCCAGTGCATGGCTATGATAAAAATTGCCTACCAAAACCCTTGTCATCCAAGTTATTTTAGGAGAATTTGGTCATTCTTTGCAAAAATACCTCATTGCTTCATGCCCTCAAAAGCAAGTGAAACTACCTGCACTCTGCAAAATTACGGTGTGCCTTCCCTTCAGCACTGAACAGGATTTCTGTCTAAATTCTACTCACTCACTCACTCCATTTTCTAAAGGAATAAATGACCTGCAATGGCTGTTGCATTGTGCTTGGCCTGAAATTAATGAAAAGAAGCTAGAATTCCTACTTTTTCAATAAGCATGTACAGCCTTTTATCCCTTTGGTAGTCAAAAAAACCCCATCCAAAACCCCAAGAAAACAGCTGGATTCATGTTTCTTTGTCCTGACTACAAAAAAAGGATCAAGGAATTAAGGATTTTCTAAAATTCAAATGACATTGTCTCTCAGTAAATTATTATTTGGCTCTTAAAAAGAAGTCCAGGGATCACAAGTGATTATATTTAAACTTAACCAGTTGTTTTGATTAAAGATAATGGAGCATAACAAGCAAACCTGTGGGACAGTAGATGTAACAAATTAAATTTACATTCCTTGTGAGAGTTTAAGAGTGATCTCCTCACCCTCTAGCTTTATGACATGAATCTTCAAAGGGCAGTGGCAGTGGGAATTCATCTTGGTAGCCTGTTTCCTGAGCACATATAAAGATAAGTCTGTAATATTGTTTTGCCCATTTATCAGTTTGCTGAAGACATTTTTAAAGCATTCCATTTACCCATAATTCAGAAAGAAAACCTCCCTATTTACAGCTGAAACCACATCAAATTTGAAAATACCGAGGGAAATTTTCACAAGGGCAGCAATGAATTCTGACATAAACTAGTTCTCATGGCCTCCAAAGCCCACAGCAGCTTTGCAAATGGAAAGTTATCATGGTAGCACCCACCTGGGCATTCAACAAATGTGTAGGTAGCCATGTCACATGGGTAGGTATGTGGAGATTTGGCAAACAATTCAGCACTGGTAGCTGCTCCATGTGCTGTTAGTCACAGCAGTATAGATGAACATGACATAATCATTGTCTGGGACAATATCTAAAACACAATTGTTCCTTGTTCTTAAAACCAGATGCTGTAACATACAGCTGTATTTGGAACCTGTGCATGCTGGCACACGTGCTGGATGGACTTCCTGCACACAGATGAGTGCTGAAAACATTGCCTCATTAAGAGGAACTTTTCCCACAAGCTCTGGGACTGTTTGGAATTCCAGTGCTCCAGAGATTACCTCATTGTTAGGCATCACCTAATTTGAAACACAAACTTACCCGACACGTTTCCATTATCATGTTAGGAAAGTTTGCCAGCTCTTTCTGGGATTAATAGGAGATATTTGCATCATGCTTCCAAAACCAAAAATACTAATGCAGGAGTAGAAATCTCTGATGTCTGTTACACAGTGCTTGAGGTACCTGTGCAAATACTCTTTTGTATTTACTCATCGATCTTTCATTGAAGGACAAATGGATATTGAAGCAAATTGGTAACTACAAGGCTTGCAATCTTGGATTTCTTTGTATATAAAAAACAAAATAATATTTAGCTTTATTTTTCGAAACTTATTTTTTTCACAACTCTCTTATTCTTTAAAGGTTTCAAATCAACATTAAAAAAAGCCAAAAAATCTGAAATTAAGATAAAGACCAAAAAATATCTCTCATGTAACTACATTAAGCAGCCTGAAGAATTAAAAAAATAGCCAACTAAGCTCATTGAGTCAGGATGGGGGAATAAAAGCAAATTTAATTAATATGTATGTTGGGGAAGTTCACTTGAATAATAATCTATTCTTGAATCTTTGAAAAAAACCAGGAACAAAATTCATCCTTTAAACAATACTGAATGATGAAATAGGAATATTGTGTGAATGATATTGGTCCTCTATTTTCGCTAGGATCTCCTAACTTTACAATTTACGTGGTTATGCAGATATCCAGAGAACTTTTTCCAGATAGCTTAAAATGGGAGAAAATTAAGCACATCAGTTGTGACAGAGAAGTCCATTCCTTTGTGATTTCATTCATGAAATTCAGTAAAAGATCATTATGAAGTACAAGGGAAATAGTTACAGCTAATTAAAACACTTCTCTGTAACCTTGTGCCGAGCAACAAGACCAGCCAGGGATGGTCCTGCCTCCGACACTTTTACAGGCTGCAATGCAGGACCAATCCCTTGACCCTCAAAGCAGTCATGGGAAGGACATGGGAATCTTGGATCTGCCCATCCCATCAGAATCCCTGCGCTGTGACATCAAGGGAAAGCGACAGAGCCCTGCAGCCTACAGGGCTGAGCTGCTACAGGAAGGATGGGCAAGGACAGGAGAGAGGAGAGGACGACAAGGCATTCAACCTGAAAAAATGATCCTTGACTGCGACCGTAGGAAGACCTGTTACCCACATAAAGCCATTAGATATTGGA
>VYXF01007931.1:176814-215780 GCA_013397295.1 Polioptila caerulea | reverse complement strand
CCAGAGCTGCTTTCACATGTAATGATTTGGTGCTGCCCCAGTCTGTGGTTCCTTGGGGAAGTGGCTCCTTTTGCCCCAGACCAGGTGATTTGAGGGACCCTCAACACCCCCATGCTGGTGTGAGCAGAGTGCAGCCACAATGCTCTGGTGTGGTGACCTCCAGCCAGTACCACTGACACAATGCTGTGACCCCTGTCACCCTGCCACTTCCCTGCCCGGGCCAGCACACGGCTGCACTGCTGCTGGCTCTGGGCTTCCCATGGCGATTTTGGGGCTCCCCGGGGCCCAAAACCCCAAAGCACAGGCAGGTCTGTCACCAGCTGGCCATGACCATTCATGGAAGGGCTGAAGCATGTCCCATGGCTGTGCCCTGAATCTCATTCCACAGCCAAGCAGCCACCCACGGGTCCATCCAGCTGCAGATGCTGAGGGAAGGTTACACTGCCCTAGCACACTCATGGGGAGGCTGATGTTTGGCAAACAGGGAATTGCATCAGAATAGCGCAGCCAGGAGATGCCAGGGCCTGTACCCTGCATGCTCTGGCAGCCTGAAACCCCCAGACCCACCCAGCCAGCCCCAGGCACCTGCTGCACGGAGACCCCCGATGCACAAACCCCCAAACTCCAGCTGGGAAGCATGGTACCTTGGTGCCCAGGGATGCAGCCCAGAGGCACAGGGCCACTTTGGGGTGTCCCAGGGTCCTTCCAGGGTGGCTGGTGCAGGAGGGAAGGGGGAACAGGACCTGGAGCCCAACTTCTGCCCATACCCATGGCTGGCCTCTGTGTGGTCACAGCACGATGCCAGGGCTGGGTCTGGGTTGGTTCTTCNGAGACCCCCGATGCACAAACCCCCAAACTCCAGCTGGGAAGCATGGTACCTTGGTGCCCAGGGATGCAGCCCAGAGGCACAGGGCCACTTTGGGGTGTCCCAGGGTCCTTCCAGGGTGGCTGGTGCAGGAGGGAAGGGGGAACAGGACCTGGAGCCCAACTTCTGCCCATACCCTGTGTGGGCTGGCCTCTGTGTGGTCAGGGCTGGGTCTGGGTTGGTTCTTCCCCCACTGCTCCTTCCCAGAGCCAGAGGAGCAGCCCCAGAGGGTGGCATGTGTCTCTCACCGGAGTCCAAGGTGCCTCATGCGCGTGTTCTCAAGATCAGAAGCTGCAAGGACAAGCCTCAGTGGTGCAAGGGTGGATGGAGGAATGGCAGCTGCTGCATGGCTAGAAAACAACTGGAAATCCTCACCCACATCTTGGGACCCCCACCCAGCCTCTTCTAGTGCTTCTTCAGCTGAAGGTGAACAACAAAGCAACTCTTCCCACCCTGACCAAACCCACGGTAATTCCACCACTTCAGCTGTTCACCTCCATGTGTCCAGGCACCAGCTGCACCCTCCAACAGGGGTTTTTGGGGTCACTTTCAAAAATCCCAGACAGAGATGAGGGTTTTACAGTTCATCTTCTCCCTCCAAGATGAGGAATCAGCTCAGCACTGTGTCCTGGAGGGGAGGGTGCCGTGCCATGTGTCCCTGCTCCCAGAACCTGCTGCACCTGGTGGGCTCCTGCCCCTCCAATGCACCCGTGGGCAGCGGCACTCTCATTTTCAAGCATCTTGCAGCTGTATGAAGGTCACCACCTCTTCCCAGTCTGCGTCTGACAGTGCGACCAACCCAAGAAATGTCACATCAGAAAGGTGGCTGCAGAGAAACACGCTCAGTGACCAAAGACCTGAGTCATCCCAGAGCAACCTGCTTCCTCCTCCTTTCTCTGAGGAGCAGAGAGCCTTGAAGCCCTCCCAGTCTTCCCATCCCACTCAAGCTGTGCAGTGTTTTCCTGCCCTGCTCTCCACGAGCAGACAGCTGCGGCCCCGCAGCCCCCGCTGCTCTGCTGTAATGGGCTCCGGCTGTCCCAACCCCACCTGAAACCACACACAGCCTTTGTTTTGGCCCTGGGAGAGGGAACAGACACTTCCAGAACCCCCTGAAGAAAAAGGGGGAAAAAAAGGGCTGTGTGACTATTCCCTGACCAGGCTTTCACCTTAGCTCCAGGGTTTTCCAGGCTGCAGACACGATCTCATTTCCCCCTGCCCCCTCCCAGCCCCAGCAATTACTACTTAAGCTGTTAAAACAAGCGTGGCCAGTCTGGTACGAAGTGGAAAATCTGATCCGAGGGAAGTGAGAAGGCAGGGGAAAAGGGAGGTCAAGGGGAGGTGTGCTGGGAGAAGGGGATCAGACAAGAAGTCTCCCTCCACTCCAGGATCAAATCCCCCTTCTCTGGGGCTCCTGGTGCCTCCAAAGGCCACCCTGGTGTGATGCTGGTGCTCCAAGCTCCCTGCAGCATCCTCTCCCTTTCAGTTCCATTTGTCCCAGGACAGTTTCAAGCTTGCTCTGGTCTGGGCAGGATGGGTGACTGCTGCCACAGCACTCGCTGCTCCCCCAGGATCACCCAGACCCGAAGAAGGGATTTAGGGTTTCACTGTACTTGTCCTGTCCCCGTGGAGCTGGGCACAATTCCTGGCAAACCTCTGGAGAGCCTGGCTTCCTACGGGACCAAACCTGTTGGAGATGAGTTTGTGTTTTCTTAGGGCTCCACCATTCCAAACCAGTGATTCTGTGAGAAGTGGGAACAGATTTATCTTCTGCCTCTACAGAAAAGGAATCATGGATCCCCAGAAAATGTAATTCAAGTTATTTTGGGATGACCTGGAAATGGAAATATACACCTGTACCACAAACAGTCCCAAATCCCTGGCATGGGCAAAACCACCACCTTTTCCCCCTCAACCTCCTTCCAGCCCACACAAAAATGGATACCACTTCTCCTCTTTTCAACTGGTAGTTCAAAACAAACAAAAAGACTTTAATTTATACAAAACAAAACCATGTAGAATCAGTTAAACAACACTGACTGTACAAAGGAATAAAAAAATAAAAGGATAGTCCAAAAAAAACCAACTCAGGAATGGTACAAGTGTTGGAGAGCAGCTACAGGCTAGTGTTGACATCAGATGCAAGAATCTTTTCCTTTTAAATTAGAAAATAAAAAAAAGTTTGTTGCTGGGCAATCACTCCAGGGAAATCTTCCATCCCCACTCCAGACAGGATCTGTGAGACTTTACAGGGTGACAAAACCTAAACCAACCACAGGGAAAGAGCATGGGGAGGTGGCACACGTGGCACAGCCAAACCAAAGCAGAGGTACAGCGAGTTTTGAGACATGCAGCAGCTTGGTGATTTCAGGAAGGATCCCTTCATCCCTCTCCGTCCCGGTGGTGCCCGGGGGTGATTCCCAGGAGGAGCCGCCCTTGGCAGTGCCGGTCACCTGTTGGCCGTATATCCCTGTGCTGCTGAGCCAGCGATTGTCTTCTGCTGCGTGTTAAGTGATGGGAAACAGGTGCCAGCCATCCCAGACAGGTTCTCCAAATCCCCCGGCCTTCGTGCCACCGGGACGGCCCGGCTGCGGCTTTGCTCTCGAGCCAAAGCACCCCTTCAAAGGATTCCTCTCCCCCTCCACCTGCCTGGGGTTTAATTCTGTCCTCGCTCACTTGAGCTGGGTGATAAAGCATGAGAGAGCTGAGCCAAGAGACCTGCCCGCGCTGTGCTCTGCAGAGAGGGGAGGGGGAAGCCTCTGGCACCTCCCAGGCCGGCTTGGGAGCAAGGGAAGCGATGTCCCCTCAGGAGGACGTGTCCCTCCTGCCCCTGCTGCCTGGACACAGCGGGTCCGTCGGCCGCGCGGGAGCTGCAGCGGCTTCATTCTGCCCATGCAGTGCCCCAGGCTGCCTGGAAAGGGGGAGTGGAGCAAGCTGATCCCACGAGGAGATGGCAGCACTGGACACTTCACTTGCTACCACACTACTCACAATCTACACACCCTGGCCACCTATGAGAACCTGCCACCATAGCCCAGCCCTCCTGCCAGGCTCCCTCAGCTTCTGGGATAAAGGCTGGGTGCTATTTCTCAGTTTCCAGGTGAATTTCCAGCACAGGTCAGCTGTGGAACAATGCCAGGGAAGCAGGTGCACTTGCTTGACAGAAGATCCATCCCAAGCTCTTGCCCCTCCAAGATCCAGGAGCCATCCCATGGAGCAAAGCAATTTTCTCTCCCAATTCCCTGGGATTGCCCCAAGAGTCAAGTGATTTTGCCGCTGAGGGACCCGGAGATTGCTGTTTCCCCACCCCAACCTTCCACCTTCCCAGTTCCTGCTCCTTCATTCTCCAGTGGGAAAAGCAGCTTCTGCCTTTTTCCACTTTCATCCAGGAGGAGCCATAGCAGTGTGAGCTCGGGCAGCATCTTTGGGAAAGCAAAGCTGGAAGCAGCCAGGATCCAGCAGCTGTCACATGGGGTGCTGTCATGGATGGAGGGCACTAGAAGCGATGGCTGAGGCTTTACAGCAATAAGGGACAAAATTCAGCATTTTTCCTCTGCTTCAGGCACAATGCTTCCATCCCCTGCTCCCTAATCCCCGCCGAGGAAGCACAAAGCGAGCAAGGCATCAGTCTGACCCCAGAGCTGCCTCTTCCTTCTGCCTGCCAAAACACTCCAACCCCCCAGGACCCTGGCCTTGCTGCTCTGCTTCTGCATGCCCTGCCATCCCACCCTGCCTTCGGCACTCACAAGTTCTAGGGAACAACAGGAATAGAGCAGCTTGGGCATGTTCCACACCAATTGTCCTTTCCTTCAGCACATGTAGTATTTCAAAAACATCAGCACGAGCCCAGAGGTGAGGGAAAGTCTCTTAAAGCATTTATGTGTTTTCATTGGAAAATCCTCCACTTGTCCCCTTTGCTGACACTGGGAAAGTCAATCCAGTGCTTGTATTTACATGGCTGCATAAAATTTTCCCTGACTGCTTCTTAAAAAAAACCTTAAAAAACAAGTGATATTTATATATATGTATAATATTTACATAAATAAGCGAAGGCGAACGGAGTGCTGCCTTCCCCTTTCCAATTGGCCAACTCTTGCCTTGTTTTCTTTTTTTTTTTTGGCAACAGCAGGTTAACATCCCGGTGAACACTGTCGTTAGTCTCCTGTCCCTGTTTCTTTTTGTCTACATCCAAAGATCACTATTGCACCAGCAATCTGTTCAGGAGGCCAAGAGTTAAAGTTGCAGCACAAACTCTCCTTGCCTACTCCCTTAAGCCTCTCAATCTTCCATTAAATCCATTGCTCCATTGAGACTGGATGAGCTTTTTTTCCCCTTCCCCCCTCCCCAACCCGGCAGCTGCTGAATTTTCCACCCCAGGCCAAGAGGCAAAGCCCAAAGCATTCTTGGAGGGTCACTTGGCAGATCCTCTCCCCGCCAGCGCTGCGGGATCCAGCCGGCACCATGCTTCTTCCTATGCCAAGCCAAAACGTGAGCACATTCCTAACGCCTGTGCGTGCCATTGGAAAAGCAACCGCGGCCCATCCGGAAGGATCCAGCGGGGAAGGGTTCGGTGTGCAAACAGCTGTACATCGGTGGGTGGGCGTGGATCCGACAGAAGCTCAGGGCGCCCGTCCTGCTAAGAGATCTTGCAGTTGTTGCGTGAGCAGTTCTGTGGGGGGCTCTGGGGCGGCCGGATGGATTTGGATCTCTTCAAGCTGTTCCCTTTGCTACTGCTGCCGCCCCCACTGCTGGCCAGGGAATAGGAGCGGCCATGCATCATCACTGCGTTCATGCCGTTGGCCATGGAGAAGGATTTCAGGTGGCTCTTGATGGTGACGGGTAAGGGGAGCTTGTCGATGAGGTGCACCGGGGTGCAGGACACGATGGCTCGGCAGCACAGGTCCTGTAAGCTGAACACTGCGAGAAGAAAGGAGCACACGGTGAAAGGACAGGAGATCTCCTGGGCTTCCCTTTCCCTGCAACTATTCCTCATGCTGCACAGCTCCAGCTCCTCAGGGAGATTTGTCAATAATGATTGCACAGGAGCTGGGAGTAGGGAGCAGGATTTTTAGGACAAAAGCTTGGGAAGTCAAGGTGAGCTCTGCTGTTGGAGGTTTGTGCCTTGCCAGACACCAGCTGTGGTGACACTGCCAGCCCTGCTCTGCTCAGCACCCCGGGCTAGAAGGGCCTGGCTCACATTCCTGACAGACACTTGGCTTCCCAACCACTCCTATGGCAACCAGGATGTGCCTGGGAAAGAGGCAACAGGGTCAGCAAGTCCTGAAACAGGACAGTGTCACCTGCTCAGGGGCTCTCTGTAGAATCCCCAGGCCACAGAGACCCCAACAAGCTGGAACACCCAGAACAGCACTCTGCCCTTTCCAGCTTCCCAGCATCCTCCCAGCTCAGCGTGCACCATGAGAGCCTGCCTGCCTTGGGAAGTCCCTCTCCTTGCCGGGGAATTCCCAGCCAGGGGCCACACGAGGGCACTCGTTATCCTCCTGCCTGCTGCTGCCAAAGCCACGCTGCCATTCCTGAGCAGGCCCATCCCCACACTCTGCTAGGGAGACCCTCGTTCATGGAATCAAAGAATCATTTAGGTTACAAAGGCCACCGAAGACCATCGAGTCAAACCGTTCCCCCAGCACTGCCAATGCCTCCAGTAAACCATGTCCCCAGGTGCCACATCTGCATCTTTTTTGAACACTGCCAGGGATGGCGACTCCACTGCTGCCCTGGGCAGCCTGTTTAAGTGCCTGACCACCCTTTTTGTGAGCAAATTTCCCGTAATGTCTAATCTAAACCTCCTCGGCACAATTTATTTCCTTTTGCCCTTTCCATTCCCAAGCAGGCAGTCTGCAGTTACAAATCCTCTGGAAAAGATTCAGGAGAGGTCTGTGCATTCAGCCCAGTCCTTGCCCACTATCCTCTGTGACCTGCAGACCATGGCACAGCAGCCAGGTTGGTGACAGGAGCCCAGGCAGAACATTTGATGACTGGAACTAGTGAGCAGGAGTGAAGGTCCATATGAGAGCAGGTCACCCCAGGAACACAGATCTGCTGCTGCTCAGACTGCAGTGGGACACACTTCTACCTCCAGCCAGGAATAATGTGAGAACTGAGATTATTCTGCTTCAAACTCAAGAGGCTGAGATGTAACATGGAATCTGCTTGTGGTTTCCCTCCCTGTGGCACATATGGAATATGTGGAATATGATATAGGGAATAACCCAGCCCACCGCTGCATGCTGACAACAGGGATGAGATTTAGCCCCTTTTGGCTCTCCTTGGGCACACTCTGCTTCCCTCCAAAATGAGGAAGACAGGCTCAGGCAAGAGCAAGGATTGAGGTGCCTACACTTGGATTTATCCCACACAGCCGTTTGATTCAAGTACTTTCAAGCTGCGAGCTTAATTGCCCTCAGCCTCATCCAGTGAAAGGCAGAGGATGCCCCAGAGCGCTTCAGGTCCCAGACATGCTGAACTGCCCTCTGGAGCTGCCCATCCCTGCACCAGCACAGGCAGCTTCTGGCTCAGCTTCAGCTCGTCTGGCTCCAGGCATTTCTGCCCTCAAGTGGATGCAGCTCCCGCAGCCACACGCCTCCCACCCGGGCAGCCACAGCCCCACGGCTCCGCGTGAGCCCAGACCTCCCCCCGGAGCAGCCTCCTGCCCACTGACCTCGGTTGGGTCTCCAGATCTTCTCCATGCCGTGCCGCATGAGGACGATGCGGGACAGCTCCGTGAAGGACTCAATGACGTTGAAGTTGCACAGGGGGCTCACCTCGAAGAAGGTCATGCAGTTCTTCTCGGCGTAGGCGCGCGCCTGCTCCGTCGGCACCTGCCGCTTGAAGGCCAGGTGCAGCCTGTTTCCCACCAGGATCCGAGGGACGCCTGGGGCATGCTGGAACCAGGAAAGAAGTGGAGAAAGCATGGCTACACCCAGCATTCTGCTTAGCTGCAACAGCAGCGAAGGGAAAAATAGCAGAAGCTGCCCTGTGGTTGAGGGATGGCCCAGCAGCACCTCTGCAGGGTGGGGACGACTGATTTGTCACCTCCTAGTCCGTTCATTTCTGAGGGAACTTTCCTGTCTTTCTTGACCATTCTTGAGCCCTTTCCTACTAGTCCAGATTTACACAGAGGTGGAAGGCAGACACTTACTGCTTTGCTCCACTTATGACTGCACTGCCATCGTGTCCCCTCCCCATCAGGCAACACCTTGGGTGATACCTCCCCATGTCTCTGCCACAGATCACTGCCTATGTTCTTCCACTCACTTACCTCATCTATTTCCTTTATCCATCGGTCTATCCCATCAAAGGACCAGCGATTAGTGATATCGTACACCAAAAGAATTCCCTGGTGGAAGACAATCAGAAGGCATCAGGAGGTTTCATAGCAGGCAATGTAAAAGGGGCAGGACACCCCTGAAAGACCCCCACATGCAGAAACCAAGAAGCAAAAGGACAGAACATTGCCCCAGCCACACCATTTGTGCGCTGATAGTGGAAAAATTGAGATGACAGGGCTGTGCTAATGCAGTCCCAGGTCATTAAGGAAGGTTTTACTCCTGTTTTTGCTCTGGTATCTCCCAAATAGTTTCTAAAGCTGCAGTTTCTCCACAGGAGGAAGAACTGCCTTGGTGGCTGTATCTGGAGGAGCAAAACACTCCCTTGTCTTGCCACAAATCTGATGCAAACTCACTGAGGCAGAAACACACCTTATTTTCTATCCCCTTACACAGAACAGCTGCAGTCAGTGGTGAGGTGGCAGCAGGACAGGAAGGAATTTTCAAGCACACCCCTCTTCTCCAGAACCTGTGTCACTGTGAGCCCTTTGCTGACAAGGAAGAAGATGAATAATGCCCATAGGCACCACAGTATCTCCACAGACTGAGCTCTCGGGACTAGGGTCCATCCAGACTTTGCTGAAGGTTTTTCCCACTGTCACTGCCACACTGGCAGAGAATGCTTTCTTCAGGCCAGAGGTACCTACAGCATCCTCAGGTTCACATCCGTTGTCCCTGAACATCACCTCTATCTATGACTGACTTCTCTGTCACCTCCTGAGGTGCAGCACACGGTGCTGGCAGCAGCACAGGCATGACTCAAGGCAGGGAAGACACAGAGCAGCTCTGAGGAGTCTCCACCTCAGCCCTAGCCAGGCTGGCAGGACCCAGGAGCATGGCCAGACTGTTGGTCACCACTCAGGTCCACAGCATCTCCCAGCAAGCGAGCTTTTCTTGAATCTGAGTATTTCTGAGGACAGACACAAGGAAAGTAGGCTGTGCCTGGCCCTGCAGGCACTCAAGTCAGGAGCTGTTGCTCAGTACTGGCTGGGCACAGACAGCATTTATGGAATTGTCCTCAGCAGAGCCTTTCTGCAGCCCTCCTGTTATTTTCCTGACTTCTTGTCACTCTTCTTTGCAATCAAGGACATTCCATGTGTCAACAGGCACTGCAAGCTCACTTGGCAGAATCACAGTACAAGATGCCTGCAATGGGAATGAGGGAGAAAGAGATGATTCTGTGCTGAGAGAGGAAGAATCCAGCTGGGAAGGCAGCGCTGGGTGAAAGGGAACCCAGCAGCAGCAAGACTAAGGGCAAACCAAACCAGATCACTGAGAACCAAGTTCTGCAGAATCAGCCCTCCCCGAATCAGGGGTACTGCCCAGGAACAGCCATCCCCTATAGCAAAGCCCCAGCACAAGCAGAGATCTTAAATCGCCAAAGAAAGGTCTCAGCTTTCAGCCCAGCCCAGCCCTCCCTATGAGCACAGGGAAGAAGAGAGCTGAGACACTCCCAGCATCTGTCCTGGTACAAGTCAGCGACCACGGAGCACCCTCAGGTACCTGTGGAGTTGCTCCTTTACCCCCTGAAATGGAAGATGTGCTACTCAGATGGGAAACACAAGCTACTCAGTCCTTCCATCCCCCAGCTTTACAATCCTTGCTGCTGCCAACCCCTGTGGTGAACTATGAGGAGCCTGTGCAGAAGCTTTGCGTATGATACACTTCAAATTTACAAAAAAAAAAATCATCAACATGAAATGTGGAGCACACAGGAATGATGAACTGGCATCTAGGCCACAAAGGCATCTGAATCATCATCCTAAAGTCACATCTGGAGCTGGCACTAGCACTGCTCCCCCCCGTCATGGAACAGCAGCCGTTCCTGGAATGCACTGGGTGTGCCTTGTCTGCCTTTCTCTCAGCTCTTTTGGAATAAGCAGCTCTCAAATCCTGACCAATTTTATAATTTTATAACAATCCAGATTCTTCCTTGCAGAGGAATTCTGATTCTTGAGCTGTACCCCCACTACTTCCACCCCAGGCAGTCACTCTCCAGGTGAAGTTTTTTTTTCTGCCCCTGCTTCTTGCCTCCAACATCTTCACATCTGCATTTGTACCCCCAGAAAGGCTCAAATGCACAAAAATAGAAGGGCAGAGGACACAAAAGGCAAGTCAGGTGGATTGGCTTCATGTTTGACAGCCCAACACAAAGAGCCCTTCAGTGTTTGTTTGAGGCTGTTCTGTAGGACCTGAAGGTGAGTTTACATAATGGCAGAAGCACCTGTGGGTTGGGAGAAGCATCTTCAGTTTCCTTCAAGGAAAATCTGGAGCTCCTACCTAGCAGCCATAATTTTTTGTAATCTCGTTTCTAGGACAGTCCAAAAACTTCATAATCAAAAGAAATGGAGGTTGGTTTTGTTTTGGAGGAGAAAAGGATCCATTTCTCCTAGATTTAGAGAGGAAAAATAAGAAGGAAGTAATGATCTGCCATAATTAAAAACTCCCACAAAACCAAAGATACTGCTTCTCAAGGATCCAATCTGGAAATACCTACTAGCAAGATACATCACATTTTAATTGCATATTGGAAAAAAAAAAAAAACAAAGTCCCTGAGTTTTCTTATACTTTTTCCTCTATTTGTTTTGATTTTCAGCTTCCAAGGCCGTCTGTGAGAATTAATGAGAGTCAGGAAATAACGAAGCAAAGGGTTTGATGAGCCCCTTCCAACACAAATGGCCAGCAAGATAAAGTCTACTTGCTTCATTTCTGGATTGACAAGTTCCTTCAGCCAAGAGAAACAGACCCAAGACCTAGTTTGTGACGATTATTTCTGCCAGAAATATGCTTGAGGAGGAGAGTTTTTAAGCTTGCTGGCAGCTTCTGCCTGGATCTTCTTCGAATAGGAATAAGGATAAAACTTCAGCAAAACCACACTCCTACATTCTCAGCAGGGTGGAAGGTCAAGACTATGATTTCTAAACACAAAACACGACACCTTGTCTTCCACTGAGCCTCCAGGGCACACCAGGGCTCCAGCACACCTGTTTAGAGTGATTGTCCAGGAAAGCTTCTCAAAGCTCAGAAGGCTCCTGAAGGGCCCAAGCTGCCCGTGCCTTGCTCCATCCCTCCTGCCCAGCTGGCTGTGGAGCCCAGCTGTGCTGCAGCTCAGCAGGGGGAGAAAGGAGCCTGCTCAACCCCTGGCCAGCTCCTGGTGCTGCCAGATAACCTCACATTGCTTCCAAGCAGCACTGGCAGGCTGCAGACACCACATTTCCATCCCAAATCCACTCTGTCACCGCCATCTCTGCCCCAGAGAGAACAGCACTCAGCCATGCACAGGGAGGGATCTGGCTCCATCTCTGCAGACAGTTCCAAGTAAGATCTGTCAGGCTTTTTCAAAGCCTCCTTTGGAATAACGTGCACAGAATTTTAATTTCCTCAGCTCAACAAATGAACAGCTTCCCATTTGCAGCCTAATTTGTTCTCTAAGCGCTTAGATGGTTGTCAACACCCTATTATTTCCACAGCTTTTGATTTTGAGTTTCACAAAGCCATTTTGTACCATTCTGTACCCCAGGTTCCCACAGTATGGAGTGAAAAGCTCCACGCTCAGCTCAAGCAGACCTAGACCCCTCACAACCCTCCAACAGCCTTCCTTCTTTCCCTCCTCAGTCTGCCTGCAGCTTCTGTGTAGGTAGAAGATGAATACCTACATCCCCAGATCCATCCCCAGATCCATCTGGGGTCTTTTCACAGTTGGATTTTCAGAGTTCATTACCACTCTGGTTTTGTTCCACTCTACTGGGATTGGCACAACCCTCAGCAACCAGTGACAGAAATTTCCACAAGTGCCTCACATAGTGAACAAGGAACATAGACAGAGCATAGTTATTGTATCCAGCAGCACACGTGGACACTTGCTCTGCCAAAATCCAAATTTGCTTCCAGCAAGAGCTTACACAAAGATCTGTCCACGTAACTGAGCTGGTGGTGGGGAAATATCCTTGTCTGCTTGCAGCAGGGTTGGACCAGGTTTGTAAGCAAAAAGCTTTTAAAGGTAAGAGAAAATCAGCTTGCACACTGTCAAAGCAAAGCAAGCTTGTCTAGAAAGCCTTCCCAGATGCTTTAGGGGCTTCCAGCACACAAGAAGCTGCTAAGAACTCTTGTACAACTGCCAAGGACATCATCCCAAAGCAGGCAGGTGACAGGGTGGCCAGAAAAATGTCACTTGCTGATATGCTCCACTGATAGAAAAAAGCTGTTGCTGAAGAAGGCTGAAGAGCCCCTCAGAGTGAATTTTCTGTCCCACAGGATGAAATAAACCTTAAACAGAAAGCCCAGTGTTGACAGGAACCAGAACACTGTCTCCTGCCTGCCTTTCACAGCTCCATTTGATTGTGGCTTTCCAGCTGGCACTTCGGACCTTGGCTCACTGGCAGTGACACTGGGGGGTATTTATCACTGAGCTTTTGGTAAATCTTTTGGCAGGCAGGGCAGGCTCCTCCAGCAGCTGGACAAACCTGTCCAAATGACTCAAGGCAGGTGAGGTATTTGCAGCAACCAGGAAAGCCAAAAGGGAGGGCTGAACCTACACCTGAGACTGCTGAGCTGCCAAAAATCTACCACCTTCCTGCATACTAAGAATCCCTGAACAGAATAAACAGCAGCTCCTCAAACCACCTGCCTAAGCAGAACTCAACAATATTCATCATTTCTTTAGGGCTGCAGCTTTGCTGCAAGATGGGAGCATTTTATCACTCTGTCTGGGAAGAGTTTGGCAAGCCACATTTTCAGAAACAGTTTAAATCACCGGCATATGAGGACATCAGGAATGATCCTAACACTGCTTCTTCCTAGCTAGATCAGGAAGCAGCAGCACAACCCTTTCTCCTCTCTGAGATCACTCTTGTATTTGCATTTGCTCACAGCAGCCAGAACAGTCACAGCTGCTCACAACAGCCGAGACCAGCGAGCCAGCTCTGCTGGAATGACTGAGACCTTGAAGCCAAGCAGAAAAGGAACAGAAGTCCAAGAGCAAGGAAGATTTCTGCATCACCTTTAAGCACACCAAATACTCTTCACTGTACCCCATGCTGTGAGAATTAACATAAAAATCCTTCTGCAACACAGCAAGCTCCAGACTGCCCGAGTTGACTCTGCAGGTGCAAACTTGATTCGCATCTCTCCCTTCTCTCTGGCCCTGCAGTCTCCATGACTGGCTGCACACTCCCCCTTCTCCATCAGTGCCTGGAGGCCAGCCCTTTGCTATCCCAGACACAAATGCTCCTCTTTTGCCCCAAAAGAAGGCCCTGAAGTGATGTGCACAGGACCTGCTGGCCCAGCAGACCCCAACAGAGAAGGGGATGAAGTGGAAACTCAACACCTAGAGAAGTAAGAGAAAAAGGGAGGGGTCCCAGGCATACCAGCACCACAAGCCTCCACCTGGAGCCCAAGAGCTTCGTGTCCCTGATGAGATCAGATCTGCTAAAGCAGGGCAGGGAGGAAGGCCAGAGACCTGTGAATCTCACAGCAAACCCTGAGGCAATCATGCGGGAAGAAGGGGCTGGTTCTTGCTCAGAGCCAGCTCATCAGGGGCAGTAAGAATGTTTTACTGTAGATAATTTCAAGAGGAAGAAGTTCCTGCTGGACATGAAAGTCACATGGCTCGGGACACAGGCCAGTGGTGTGGAGTTGAAATTGAGGAAAGAATCAAGGTACTCGAGTCCTTTCCCTGGGAAAGGAACCAGCCAAGTTCAGCCTGAGCACTGCAACAGGCTATGCCATGGGGGGGAAAAAAACTCCTAAGAAGGTCTGCTCGCTGTCTAGAGACTGTTTTTCCATGTTGCAACCTCTCCAGGGCCTACTTCAGAAAATTCAGTTCTTATCACTACACTTGAGAAACAATAAAGAGTGTGTGGGAAGGTCAGGCATGCTTCCCTGGCTTGGAGACACTTTTCATACCAAGTATGCTCTTAAGCACTGGCTATTCAGACCTGGGTAAGGGCTGCCAGGGTGCTGAGCCAGCCTCCTGCTCTCACAGCCAACCTGTACAAGTCCTCCTTGGAACCTCACTCTTCAAGCTCCCCTTGTGCTCTTTAGTCCTCTACTCAGTGAGAACCTTCCACTAATTCTCAGTATGAAGGTGCTCAAGGCCAGTTTAGACTAATCTGTTCTTACACAAATATCACAATGAACTTCAAACAGAGCTTTTCCCATGCTGGCACCTCTCTTCTCTGCTGGATTTGTTCTTCTTGAGCTTTTGGCTTTTAGTTTAAATAAGCTGTTTCTCTTGCCTCCGAGGGGATTTGTGTAAGCGTTCCCACAGCAGAAGTCTTGAAGTCTGATGATTCCAAGGCAGTAGAAAGGAGAGAAAACAGCTGAAGTTAAGAAGCCGGTACAGAACACAGCCCTGAATACATCCTGGAGACCACACCTGGAGTACTGCACCCAGCTCTGGGACCTCCAACGTGAGAGGCATGTGGACATCTTGTCACAGTCCAGAGGAGGCCATGGAGATGCTCCAAGGATGGAGCCCCTCTGCTCTGGAGCCAGGCTGGGAGAGCTGGGGGTGCTCACCTGGAGAAGGCTCCAGGGACACCCCTCAGAGCCCCTGCCATGGCCTAAAGGGGCTCCAAAAGAACTGCAACTGGACTTTGGATAAGGTCATGAAATGACAGGACACAGGGAATGGCTTCCCACTGGCAGAGGGCAGGGTTAGATGGGATATTGGGCAGGAATTGTTCCCTGGGAGGGTGGGCAGGCCCTGGCACAGGGTGCCCAGAGCAGCTGTGGCTGCCCCTGGATCCGGTGAAGTGTCCAAGGCCAGGCTGGACGGGGCTTGGATGAACCTGGGATAGTGGAAGGTGTCCCTGGACATGGCCAGGGGTTGAGCGCCATGAGCTTTAAGGTCCCTTCCAACCCAAACCATTCCATAATTCTAAATCAGAGAACTCAGAAGCATTTCAGTGTTTCTCCGCCAAGACCACACGGGTTATGCTGTATTAATGTTAAGGCCATGCCAGAAGAAGTCAGCTTCTGCATACTGAAAATAACTGGAGGCGTTGGAAATCCATCCTTGCAGTCACACAGGCATTTGTTATTCAAAACAAACAGTCCTCTTGTTTTGCTTAACCAGAGTATAAATTGAGGTACTTTCTTCTTCCATTGAAAGTTGTGGTGAGTTAAGTAAGAGACACTGTATCTGTATCCTTTTAATATAGGAATAACACTGGAACACCACATGGGAGCCAACCACTTATTGCTGAAAACAATCTGAGTTTTACTCCAAGCCACCTGGAGAAGACTGTACAAGGACTCCAGTGATTTTCAAGAGGCACTTTCCTCGTTCTCATCTCCTGGGCACTTTCAGAGGGCATGGAGAGACTTCCCTTGGGAATTACCTCTCCTCCTCCCCCTCGACTGGCTTGCTCCTTAGGGCTGGCTTGCTGTTTTTAAGCATTGACTGTTTGGGCAGACCAGGATTAAGGCATCACAACAGCACTTTGGAAAAGGCATTTATTGCAGGAGCAGAGGGCAGGTCTGAGGCAAAGGTGTGAGCTACACCTTGCAGTGCAAGCAAGCTCCACTCCCCAGCATACAGCAGTGAATTGCTCTCCACAACTTCCTGAAAGGAGGTGGGAGGCAGATGAAGATTGGTCTCTTCTACCAGGTAACAAGGTGAGAAGAAACAACCTGAAATTGTGCTAGGGGAGGTTTAGATTGAATTTTGGGGTAATTTCTTCACTGAAAGGGTGGTCAGGCATTGGCACAGGCTGTCCAGTGCACTGGTGGAGTCACCATCCCTGGAGATGTTAAAAACAATCCACATAGAATGTGGTGCTGAGAGACAAGGTTTAGCTAGGGCCTTGGCAGTGCTGGGTTACTGGTTTGACTCGATGATTTTAGAGGTCTTTTTCAACCTTAGTGATTCCATGATTCTATAAAGCATTCCCAATGGAGGTGCCCCTGCCTGGCTGATGAGGTTCACTGTCAGATCCACTCCTTGGGAGGGGTAGGCAGTCAGATGGATGAGGCAAACCTTGTTGATGTTCAGGTGAGAACTCCTCCAGCAATACTGATAAATACAGCTGAAGAAAGTCAAGAGCTTCACTTTGAGGAAGGAAGGGAAAATCAATCCCTTTCAAGCCTGCAGGCAGTCAGGTACATGACACCTTGTGGCACGCAAATGTAGTGCCCAGGGAGAAGAGGCTGCAGGAACCCCACAGAAGTGCTGTGCCAGTGCCTCACAGCTCCATGCAGGCTCCTGACACACGTGTCTCTCTCCCCATCCAGCTGGAGTGCTGCTCATTCCAGCCTTGCCCTGTGCCCCAGTTTGCCCTGTGGCAGCAGCAGGTACAAGTGCTGGTGTGTGGGCTCAGGGCTCAGCCCTGCCAAGACACAGCACCTGCTCTGAGGAGCTCCCAGGTCACGCCAAGGGCAGTAACCTCAATGGCTGCACACAGGGATAAAAGCTCCCAGGGGGCATTCCTGGACACAGCAGTCGCTGATTTCTATTGCCAGTTTGATCTGAGCATCTGACACAGCAAGGTCTTAGAAAGAACCTGACCAAAGCTGAGTTCTGTGGTCACCAGAAAACCACACTGACCAGTTCTGTTCACTTCTAACTGGTGAGGGAAGCAACGTGACCTCAAGCCCACAGGTCCCATGAGGAGGTTGTGGAGTCCTGATCACTGGAAGTGTTCAAGGGCAGGCTGGATGGGGCTTGGAGCACACTGGTCTAGTGGAGGGTGTACCTGCACATGGGAGGGGCATTGGAATGAGATGAGCCTTAAGGTCCCTTCCAATCCAAATGGTGATTGGGGTTCCAGATTTTTTTGAAATGTAGTAAAGGCTGAAAGAAAATGAAATGTAGAAGCTGAAAGAAACTCAGACGTGGGACCGAGCATGCGAACGGGAGATCCTTCACTCTCCCTCTGCAGAACTCCACCTCTCCTTCCCTTGCACTTTTCTGCAAGCACCAGAAAATTGGCCTCTGCTTCAAAGGAGCTGCCTCAAAGCATCAAGACCACCAGAGATGTGCAGTAACATGAAAAAACAGGACACAGGGGGAGATCTCGACAGCACACCCCAGATGAGGTGCTCCTATGTCTACAGCACAAATAGATTTGCAGGAAGTCAGAGACAGAGAACAACCTGGATTTTGCCAGTTAGGAAAGCAAAGGTCTACAGATTCAAGGAGCAAAAAGCCAAGAGTGCTAAGTGCTTGGGTAGAAGTACAACGTTTCCCAAAGGCTGGGAATCTCCCAGGATACTGGCATGCTCAGGAGGCTGATAAACAGCTCCTGACTCCTGGTGTCTAACAGAAGAGGAATTTTCCCCAGTTTTCCAACTTGAAAACAATAAGGAAAATAAAGTACCTGATTTAACTTAGGTAAACTTTATCCTGGAGGGACCCTGCTGTATTACTAAAAGGACAACAGCAGAACTGTGAGAAAGCACTATTAATCAGCAATTTTCCAGAGGACCACAAGATTTTTGTGCTGTTGAGGATCTTGATGTTATTCTGGAGCAGGGCCCAGAGGAGAAACTCAAAATGTAACACTCTGCCTCATGTTTTGAGGAACACACATACTTTACGTTCCAATTGAGCTGCTCTAGTTTCATGTCTGCCTCAAACACGCAAGTAGGAGCCACCCCTATTTTTGGAACTGACTCGAAAGCAACACAGACTGGAAGAACTCCACTGGGAAAGCCAGTGCCATATTTAAACAAATTTCAGAAACCTCAGAAAGTAGGAGCTCCCACATTAAAGCTAGGGCAGAGCTAGAGCAAGAATTGCCTCATCTTCTCTAACCCAAACCTCTCAGCCCTCCTCTAGAAATTAAGACTGAATATTGTCTGCACAGACCTTTTCTGTAGGAGTTTAGCAAAGCCTGCCATTCACTCCCTTCTCTCCCACCACTTCATAAGAACAGAATCCCAGGCAACAAGACAACATTCAGGGTCTCTTGTCATCCACAGAGATCCTTCTTGTGATCAGTGCATTCCTCTTCAGAGCTCTTTACTATGGGAGGAAAGACTTACACAGCCTAAAGGAAAAGCAAATGTGTCCCATCAAAGCCCTGGGGGCAGCACTTACCTGGGCTCCCCTGGAGTAGGATCTGAAAATGGTGCAAAATCTTCCTTGCCCTGAGGTGTCCCTAAAACACAGAAAAGTTACAGCTAGGAGATGTGGAGAGTTGACTCCCAGACTGCACATCTCCTACTGGCCATAAAGAGAGAAAATAAAAGTCAGTGTTGATCTTGTCAGATCTCTAGGACATGCATGGTACCCAAAGTGCTCTGCATGGTGGGTTCTTCTGGGGAAGAACTGGTAGGTACATCTCTGCCTTTGGGTACAGTTGGCACTGGCATTGTGCTTCCCATGGAGAAGGTACAAGCCCAAACCACTTGGCTGCAGCACTGCCTCATGATGTGTGAGGGTGTAAGTAATTTTACTCCCCTGGGCAAAGGATTTTCTGCCTAGTTCCCTCAGTCCACAGGGGTTCAAAGTCAGAGTGAGTCTGCAGAAGTCTCCCAGCCATGGAGAACAGTCAATCTAAATGTGACCACTCAGAGGAGAAATTGCCTCCCACTAGGCTTCACTTATTTTTCAAACACATTTTAACCAAAAATAAAGGGAATTCTCTTTATACCCAGATCCCT
The DNA here is from genome assembly GCA_013397295.1 of Polioptila caerulea. Classification (NCBI taxonomy): domain Eukaryota; kingdom Metazoa; phylum Chordata; class Aves; order Passeriformes; family Certhiidae; genus Polioptila; species Polioptila caerulea. The sequence continues at coordinate 196,963 of VYXF01007931.1, read as the reverse complement.
GACAGACCTGGTCTATACACCCTACAGAAAGCTGAGGAACAGCAGTGGGGCACACTCTTTCTAGACCACTGTGACAGTAAGGGGCTTTTCAGTCACTGTCATTTGTCCTGTCTGGACAAGGTGTAACTAAGTTTGACAACATTACCAGCACCTCTCAGTCCCCTTCTGGAACAAGAAGCCAGAGCCCAGCACTCTGCTTTAACCAGGATATACTGAAATGTGTCAGGCTAATCAGAGACATGTTATGGTGTTTCTCAAATCTATTCTCTGGCCAGGATAAAAGACATTTTACTGACCACTGAGAAGGCTGAGGAATCCCAGATTTGCAGCTCTAGGATAAACATACTGACCTCCCATGCAGGACAGTAATTTTTTCAGATCTAAAACTTTGTAGGATACTGGACATTAATCTAACAGCCTGTGCTTACATATCCTTCTCCCCTGACAATCAAATACTGGGTAATGGTAAAAGATTACACAAAGGCATCATCAATCCATGTTATCAGCTTTTCAGTTCCTGTGCTGTTCTCCAGCTCAAGAGTTACAGTATATAAAGATGGTTTCAAGAGGGAAGCACTAAGTTACTACACACTTGGGGCTGAAATGTTGTAATAGGCATCTTACAAGAGAGACAAGAATGCAAGTGGCATATAAAAACATGAAGGCTAGAAGAGATAAATTGGCTGCTTCTGTTCTTTTTTTGTAAGAAAAATTAGGACATTCAGCTTCAGAGAGCAGGGGTGTAATTAAACCACTAAACTACACACTGCTAGAGTCAGTCACTGAGGCTGAGAGCATAAGAGTTCATTCCTATTTAACAATTCACACATGTTACTAATATTCCTGTTACTTGACCCAAGCATTTGTAAGGGGATATTTAACTCCATGTCTTAGGACCTGTGTCATTCCCTACCAGATCTGTGTGAAAACCAGGGTAGGGCCAGACTACCTATCCTGTCCTGTCCTTCCCTTCCTCTTTCACCTCCACAGCCTGCTGTGTCAGCTCCTCAGCAAGTTAGATCTCAGACAAAGCTCAGCCAGAAGGACTCCAGCTGTCCCTCTGGTGTTGGCAGATAAGGCAGGGGTTACTCCTCCCATGCAGTGCTCTCCCATCTCTGTCCCAGTGTCTGGTCACTCTAGTCAGTCCTGCTCTCCAGGGGTTCACTCTTCCCTGATGCTGTGATGTCTGTTCACAGCTTGTTTTAATTTTCTGCTCAAGGCATTGAGAAATAGCCAGCTGCTGAGGGACTAAGGGCTTTGCCTGTTTTATTCTTCTGCTTTCCTTCTCTTTTTTTCTATTTCTCATGCTTGGATTTCAGGAAAATCCAGTATGGCCTCCAAAACAATACCAGTCCCTCAGTGACCAAGAGCTATATGAGAACACAGGATGGTGTTGTGGTTTGGTTGGAAGGGATGTTATACACCAATCAGTTCCACCCCCTGCCATGGACAGGGACACCTTCCACTATCCCAGGTGGCTCCAAGCCCCATCCAGCCTGGCCTTGGACACTTCACCGGATCCAGGGGCAGCCACAGCTTCTCTGGGAATTCCTGTGCCAGGGCCTGCCCACCCTCCCAGGGAACAATTCCTTCACAATATCCCATCGATCCCTGCCCTCTGGTAGTGGGAAGCCATTCCCCTTAGCCTGTCCCTCCATCCCTTGCCCCATTCCAGCTCTCCTGGAGCCCCTCTAGGCCCTGGAAGGGGCTCTGAGGTGTCTCTGGATCCTTCTCTTCTCCAGATGAACACCCTCAGCTCTCCCAGCCTGGCTCCAGAGAATAGGGGCTCTGGCCCTTGGAGCATCTTCATGGCCTCCTCTGAACCTGTTCTAACACATCCATGTCTTTCCTGTGCCAGGAACTCTGTACAACAGAACTACAGGCGAGGTCACAAGCGCAGAGTAACAGTGAAAATGGCCAGCTATGACAGATAATGACTGAATTCAGACTATTCCAGCAAAGAGCATCATGGTGTTTGTGCTACTTGACTGACAGAAAGGACTTGTTTGCTAGAGTAACTCTCTGGGAAGAACAGCCAGGAAGTCCCACCACACACCCAGGGATGGTCCATGCTCTCTACAGCCTGATACAGCGTCCCCCCAGCCCTGTGTCCCTGCTCACCTGGCCTGGCCTCCCAGGGTTTGGGTTAGAAAGGCTCAGAAACACTCACCAGAGTTCCAGCTTGACTCTTCTGCCATCCAACAAGATAGTAGTGGTCTTGTAGTCAATTCCTGAAAGTAAAGCAATGAAAAGCTGAGCAAACCCTGAGAACACCTTCAGAGACACACAGGAACCTTGCTCTGCCTGCACAGAGCTCTCATTTCATGTTTGCTAAAGGGATGTTTTTATCCCCTTGCTCTGCTGCCTCTTTCAGGAGGGCTACAGACACCTGATAGGAACAGACTTCTGCTCCATGGCTAAGACTGCCCTTATGCAGCTCTACCCCTCCTCCCTGAAAACACCTACACTGCTTCTGACTTCTCCATTGTGGCTTTAAACCTCTTGCACTTGAGCGGCAGGAGAGGTTGGGTGGGGCTTGGAGCAACCTAGGAAGGTGTCCCTGACCATGGCACAGAGGATGGAACAAGGTGAGCTTCAGGCTCCCTTCTAACCCAAGTCACTCCATCATTCTCTGAGATTCAGTGATTTGTAGCATTATCCCACATGGCAGTGATAAATTAGACTTTTGGGGGGTGAGCCACAGACAGAAACCATTTAGATACATCTCTGCCACATCAGCCTGCAGTCCCAGCATCTCTCAAACATCACTGTCTGAAGCCCCAGGACATTTTGGGAGATGTTACAGGAAGGCTGTCCAAAGATTGCTGTCTCTTCTGAGCAGTCTGGGGTGTGGATCACAGAGGCCCAGGTAAGGCAGGACACACTCCCCCTTTGAGAAGGGCTGAGAATAAGCACGGACACCTGCCTTTGCTTTTCATAGAGCCACAGCACCAGAGCAGCAGAAACCCCCAAACCACAGCACCCAGCTGTGCCAGCACACAACTCACACAAGGGGTGTCCACTACCCTCAGATACACAAGAAATTTTTTAAAACTGGGAGCCTGTCTCACAGACTGAAAAGTTTAAAAAAAAAACAACTCCCCTCGCAAGCAAGAGGCCCAAACCACAGCAAACACAGCATTCCCTGCAGCCCCAGGCACGGGGCCAGAGGCTCAACTGCAGCTCCTACCTCCTTCCCAAAGTCAAGGGGCACCAGGTGCCCAGGAAAAGCAGCTTCTCTGCAAGCTCTTGTTAAAAAGCTCCAAGTGTAGTAAATTGCATAAACAAAGCACAGAGCACCATTACTGCACACCCACTGAATCATCAACTAATGTACAACCTTTTAATAAAGCAGAGTCACTTCACTCTAATGACATCAACTTTAGTTTTTCTTCTTGCCAACAGATATCAAACTTGGAATCTCTATTAAAACCCCACACTGTTGTGTTATGACCTGCATTTCCCTTTTCCTGCAAGGAGAACACTGCTCTGACAACCAAACAGACAAGTTTGTCAATAAAGCAAATGGATTTTTCTGAGTCATCCACAGGAGTTCCCAGTTAGTGAAAAACAAATTAGATTTCAGCCTTCATAGGGTGCTATAAAAAGCAATAAAGATAATTATCTTAAATTCTAACTATTTCCAGTGTTGTATCACAGAAAATAGGCAGTTCACATTTTATCTTCCTCCAGAGATAAGTGAATGATCTGTATTTATTCTCAGGCAGAGATATAAATCTCCCTCATCCCCAGGGATGGTGAGGAGTAGTGGGAGTAAGGCTGCTCTGCTACCAGAAGGGAGCATCCAGACATCTTCCCCTGCCAGCTCCTGAACCAGGATCTGATGGGCTGTTAGGGAAGGGGCTAATTAAACCCATTGCTCTGTTTCAGATGCAAAATCCCCAGAGACTCTCCCCCCTCCTTAGGCACAAGAGCTCCCCCGTCAGCAGTGAGTCCCAATCACCCTCAGTGCCAGCAGGGCACAGGGAAGGGGGGACAGGGACAGTTTTCAGGGCACTGAGGCCACATACTTCCAAAAGTGCCACTGCTGAGCTGAAACATATTGCTTGACTACAGCTTTTAAAAGTGACAGAGGTTCAGCTTAACTGGCAAGAGAAGGAAACTTGTCCATGGGAATGTCAAATACACAGATGCCTTCAGTATGCTCCTCGCCCACTAAATGCCCGGCCTACATCCCCAGAAGAACATGGGTTCCCTGTTCTCAAAACTCATGACTTGGTCACCAGAGAAATGCTTTAAATAATCCACGTTCATCTGAAACTACACCACGTCCTTTACTCCAGAGGGACACTAGTCCCTGGGCGTTCCATACACTGGCCCAGGGAGGTCACACACACTCAGGTTAAAAGCAAGCTGGTACCTGGTAATGGGCTGAGGAAAGTGCTGCACTTTTTAACTTGCAAACACCCAAACTGAGACTAGGACTGAATTTACAAAAGGTTTTGGAGCAAGCTCAATAATAAAGGACAAAAGCCTGCACACAACTGCAGTGTTTTGGACAAAATTTCAGCTTCCCTTTTCCATAAACACTCAGTACATCAGGACAGCTCAAAGGTGCTCCCTGGTTTTGGTATTTTATTTTAGCTGGTGAGCACTGAGTAGGCTGCAGGTCACAAGCACAGCTCTCCCATGGCTCACTGGTGCCACAAAATCTGCATCAATTAGAGGTGCCCTCAAAAGCATGGGACTTGCCACGGTGGTGAACACCAGTACTGACCCCTTATATTCCAGTCCCAGTACCACACAACCGTGTCCTGAGCTGCAGCCCAAGGCACTCCCCCATTGTCAGCTTCACCTACAGGGAAGCTGAGCAGCTGAGCTCTCTTGCCCAGGCCCAGGCTACAGCTCAAGCTCAGCCTCGGCTCCCCCCTTGTCCCAGGGATCTGGGGACAGACGGTCACAGCAGCCACTAGATGCCACCTGTGCACTGAGGCTGCCGGCAGTGCAGCAGTGCACGGCCATGGCCATACCAGGGCTGCCCCTCTGCCTTTCCATTGCAGGCAGCTCAGACACAAGGCAAGGGAAGGTTTTAGAACTTCCTTTCTGAGGTGACACCGTCTCCCCTTCCCGAGCATCAGCTCTGCTCACAGCCAAGCACGACTTATTTCGGGAGTGGCTCCGATCCCACTCCCCGGGCAGGGAGGGGCCAGCCCCACCACTGGGATGCTCCTGCAGCACACACAGCCCAGGGGACCGGCCCTGCCCGGCCCCGTGGCAGCGGCGCTGCGGGAAAAGAAAACACTCTTGTTTAAAGCCTGTTTTATATCGAGTGATCTCTTCCTGGACCGATATTACCATGATGCAACAAAGTGAATGAGGCTCAGAGAACAAGTCTGGGCTGTTCGCTCGGATTTAGCATTCAGGCCGACTCCTGTGTTATTTTTTCAGCCCCCCTTCATCTCCTGCTTATGGCGCTGCCGTCCCAGCCCCATTCCTGGAGCAGAGCTGACCTGGCACAGGGCACTGTCAGAGGGATGTGCTGTACCGAGCCTGAGGTCAGACACCCGACTCTCCTCCACGGAGCTGCCCCCGGGCAAGGCTCCAGGGAATCCCAAACCTTTCCTTCTTTCTTTTGCCAGTTGCTATAAGGAAAACCTAAGAAAGCATTTTCCCATGGGAAATTCCCATTCCCATGGGAATCCACAGAAAACTCTGATCTCTTCCAAATTGCTTATGCAGAGCACAATCCACTTCACATCAGTATCAACTAAAAACTCCACACCCGACCTGAGCTTATTTTCAGCCAACAGATGACACCTGATGTAAATAGGAAAAGTAAAACATCTCCAGGAGAAATGGTAACTTTCCCCCAGCACCTGACACCACTTTGTATCAGGCTGTTCTCTTTCCCCCTGGGAATTCATGGCTTGGACACGGGTGTAGGTCCAGTCGGCCAAGCCTCTGCCCTGTACCTGCATGAGCAGCAAAAACACAAAGGAGGAGGCAGCAGCCAAGCAGCTATATGGATCTGGAAGTCACACTGGAAAAGGGAGAAACACAAGGGAGATGTGCATTTCATGCTCTCCCTTTAAAGAGGTTGATCTCAGGAAAATTGCTTTAAATAGCTCAAGTGAACAAAGCTCTATAAATATTTACCACTGAAACACGGTGGCCTCTGGGTTTTGTGTGGGTCTTTGTTTCAGAGAAAAGGAGACAAGTCTGCAGTTGCAGACTCACCAGGTGACTCCACCCTAACACCTGGGTGGGGGCCAGAAGGGCACCTCCCTTTAAAAAGGCAGGTTTGAGCAAAACCTAAGAGCAGCATGTGCCCCTTTCCTCCTTTAGCTTCCCAAGGTGAGCCCACTGCACCCAGGGGCCAGGGTGATTCCAGCTCCCAGGGTAATGCCAGAGACAACACCACATTTCAGGTTACTGGTCCAAACCAAGTGTCCTCCTCCAGGGATGCTCTAATGATCCAAGGCCCAGCTAACAATTCCTGTACCTACACAGACATCACAAAGGTATAACCAGGATTTGCCCCATGACAGGGATGAAGGGCTCATCCTACAATAACCAAGCCATCAGCAGGTTTTCCTGAGACCTTCCTCAAAAGCTGCCAGCACCATCTCCAGTTTGCATCTCTAAGAAGAACATAAATTATTCACAAATCTGGGGCAGAAAACATTCCAGGTGATGCTGAAAAATCGCTTTCCAAAGGAAAAAAAATTAAAAAGTAGTGAAAATAAATCATTGTACTCAAGTGAAACACTGATATAGTTTTAAGACAAGCTTGCTTTGCTTCCGAGAGAGACTCCTTGTCACCTGCAGCCATTTCCAGTCTGCCTGAGTCAGATTGGCCAAAGATGCTTTTGCCACCTCATTTCTTACGTGAATGTTTCTGCTTGTGGGAGAATCCAGAATCCACCTGTTAGTCCACCCCCAAAAAAGCCAGTGCACATTATTTTAACTTCATTAAAACTCAGTTCCCCCAGCTTACAGACACATGCTATATAATGCAACCTCAGCTTTTTTTCTGCTTTTAAAAATTAGATTTGGTTTCATTTATTTGTAATTCAAAAGAAGATAACCAACCTCCTTGGAAAGTGATACATAATGTCAACAGGCAAAATGGGAGGTGTACGGTGATGATGAACCAAGGCCAAGCCTTTACTCCATGCATCATATAAATAAGAAATAAGATAAACTGAGTGGACTTTTGTTACCTGACTAATGCTGCAATTCAGGGGCTTGTTTCTTTCTCTACAGACATAATTAAGTCAGAGTGGCTGCATTCTGCAACCCTCAGCACCCAGAAGAGGCCTGAGGGTGAGCTGTGCCTGCACTGTTGCAGCCCAACAGAAATGCTCTGCTCCACTGGGAAATTTTAAGACTGGCTCAGAAGCCACCAGAGAGACTCACCGTGTCACCACAGTGCCTCACCCAGCCAGCCCAGTGATGGACTTTGATTTGTGATTGTCATTGGAGCAGCTGAAGCCACCACACCACAAATGTCTAACTGAAAATGTTGCATTTTCCCCAAACAGGCTCCTCTCTTTGCTCACAGATCATCAGCTCTGCTGAGTGCAGAAGGTCTCACGTTCTTAAAAGGTCTCCCTAAAGGTTTGTGGGTTTAGTGCCACACTGACCACTGGCTACTTGGAAGAGGGGAGGGAGAGCTCAGGGCTGGAATGAAAACACATCAAATATTTAACTTGTTGAGATTTCACAGTGAACTTGAGTAACCAGCTGTGAAGGGCTGGTCGTGCTGTGTGGCACCAGAGAGGAGCCTCGGGAGAAAGGGATGCAGAGTTCTGAGAGCAAGGAGCTGACAGATTCAAAGACAGGCCATGACTGTAAAACAGGCCAACACCAAGAGTATCCAGACAGGAATTTGTAACCTGTGTTGTGACAATCCTTCCTTACTACCCAGGAAAGGATCAAAGCCACAATCACCCAGCGTGCAGCTGGGCTTAAACACATGTTCTCACAGCCATAAAGGTAGATAAAGCACCTAGGAACACTTCAGAGTGGGTAAATGGACTGCAAATCCTTTACTGTGTGTTTGCAAAAGGAAAACATTAAGCATGTATCTGTGGTGAAGGCTTCTCAGCAGCAAGGACTCCAGGAGCTGTGACTAAGCAGAGATGGGTAAATCTGGTTTTAAACCTTATCAACAGTTTAGACAACTCTGTGGATGCCAAGAACACTGCAGCAATTGTGAATTTTTTTTGAGAACACAAACTATGCATGAGAGTCTTGTCCCTCTGGCCAGGGGCCCCCATGAGGGGTCCAGTCAGGGTGTCCCCTCCTCAGAGCCCTCCTGCAGGGCTGGCAGAGCCTGGCTGTGTGTCACTCAGTCTCCCCTGCCACAGTCCCCTGGCACACCTTTGGGGACATACCAGCATGTTTTCTTGTCACACAAACTAGCTGCCATCTTACTGCTGTGTAAGCAAAACATGAGCTGCTGAAAGGTCCCTCCCTCTCCCTCCAAAGGGCCTGTGCCAACCTTCCTGCTGGATTAAAAAAGGAAAAAAACAATCTGGGCTGCACACAGTGCAGCCCCTCTGCCTGTGCTGGAACTGGAGCCCTTCTGTGCTCTGCTAAGTCCAGCCTAAGGCCATTAGTGCAGAAATTAATTTATCCCAAATGCCAGCAATACCCGAGCAGTGTCCAAAGGCAACTTTGATTCTACCAAGTCCCTGGGTGTCACAAATGCTACTTGTCCTTTCCAAAGATGATCCATGCCTTTCCAAGTCATGACTGATGTTGCTGGGGCATAGGAAGCCTTGTCTCTGTATGTGCAGGCACCACTTGGGGCTGCCCAGATCCTCTGGAAAGCTGGAACCACTGTGGCAGGGAGAGCAGCCAGCAGCCAGACACCCCCATCCCTGCTGAGTATGAAGAAAAGGCAGAAACAGCAAAAGCAACATGCAGCTAAATTCCATCCTCAACAAGCCCAAGAGAATAAAGGAGGAAGGAGAAGGGCTGGGAGGTCACAAAGTTGAGGCCCAAAGGTGAGCATAATAGCTCCAGGTCTGCTGGCAGATCAGCTATGGCATAAGAACATCACTCCCACTTTCAGTCAGTCCTCAGCATGCAAAAACTTCACCCCAACACCAAGGCAAAGCCCCCAGACCACCTCCATAAGCAAATCACATTCACACATGGGGCTCACAGCAGGAATCTGGACAGCATGGACATTGGCAGAGGAGCTCAGAGCAACCCTGAACAGACACCTCCTGGTGAGGTTATTTCAGGGTGCAACAGCCCCCCAGCCACAGGGTGTTACCCACAGGCAGAGTATCCAGCAGAGCCTCTCCAGAGCCCAGCTCTGGGGGTGCACTGGGAACATCACACAAGGTGAGGCCCAGAGTAACAGAGCAGCTCCAGAGCAGCTCCAGAGCACGTTCCTGCCACACAGCCAGGGCCACACACACTCACCAGCTTCTCCCCAGGCTCCCCCTCACACCAAAGTGGGCATGGACCTCCTGGGACCCATTTCCTGGCAGAATCATATTCCACAATACAACAGTGACTACACCCCCACACCACATTCCTCTCACCACACCCCACACCCTGCACCTTTTTAAGAACTGCTTATGGTGGAGATGGTCATGAAAGATCACCTACAGCAACTCAGGCCAGTGACCAAGTTGCTCCAAGAGCAGAATATAAAGCCAGGACACATTCTAAATGTGGTTTAAAATGTCTCATTTTAGGGTTTTGTTGGTTTGTTTTTTTTTTACAAGTCCTCACCAGCCTGGGAGTAGAAGAGTAGAATTCACCTATCAGAATTGGTTGTTTGTGGAGGAAGATGTTTGATAGAGGAAGACTTGTTGCTTCACTTCTAGTCAAACGAGGCAGACGGGCATGGAAATCACAGGTGGCCAGGAGCTGCTGAAAACATGTTCAGAGCAAACAGGTTTAACCAAATGTACTAATCCAACACCAAACCCACTCCCAGGCAGCACCCAGGTTATGCATGCACCCACAGATGCAGGTTTGAGATCCTCTCGTTTCATGAGCACTTTAAAAACAGGCAGCAACATCTGTAAGAAGATACCATGGGTACTTTATCTTCCACCTCAGCTCCTACTATGCACTTAGAGGAGTGGTTACTGTCTCTGTCATCTGTAAGTGATACTAAATTGTTCAGAAAAAATGTGGTATGAGGGCATCAACATAACAGATGAAAAAAGAGAATTCAAGCTATTCAAATAACAATTGATGAAGTCACCCAACCTTAAAAAGTGTGTACAGCAGCACATTAACAGCAGCAATTTAACTAGTCAGCTCAGAGCTTCCAGCCACGGGAAGAATCCCTTCCAAACAACACATGAGCTCATCCCTTTGAGTCATGCATTCAATTACCTACTCTTTAGAGAGAGAAACAAATTATCATCACCAACAACAAGGGTCAACCAAACACAGGTGGATTCAGCCCAGGTCTGTGCCTTTCAGTGTCACAGTTTACCTCACAGTATCACTACTCTGTTTTGAGCAGGATGATAGAAGTTCCCCAAAAGCACCGCTGCAAAACCAGCCCAGTTCCTGCCTGCAGAGCTGGGACTGAAGGTCAGCAAGCATGTAATTTTACCTCTGTGATCCTGTCCTGCACTGTAGCTGAGCTTCGGGAACAGGACTGAGAGGTCTCGGTCACCACGGGGAATGCAAGAGACCAGCCCCAGTGCCGGCCCCTGCTCCTGCCTTCATCCCCTCCTGCTCAGGGCAGCTCACACACAGTCCCCCCTCGCTGGGAGACAACAAGAGCTCCCCCTTATTTCGGAGTGCAGCAGACGAGCGGGAGCTGCTCCGGGCAGGAGGGGAGCCCCACGCAGAGCCCGCGGCTGCCGAGCTCCGCCAGAGCACGCCCGGGGAGTGCTGTGAGAAACCCAGCGAGCTGCCAGGCACCTCGTACGGACACACGTGTTGAAACAGAGCGAGAACAAACGCCTTTCAACTATCTGTAGTTACCCAGACCTGTAGATTTTCTCCTGCAAAGCACACTCCATCTTCCATTCCTAGACGCCTCATTTCAATGGAGAGGGATTTCCACTTAGCCTGGGAGCCTTTCCCAGGAAGTCTGCTCACATCAGTTCCCAGGCACCCTCATCTCCAGCTGAGAGGGCTCGTAGGTGGGGATCTCAGGCAAAGAATTGCTTGTTTGGTTTTGTAACCAGCCAAAAGGAAAACATTGATTTGGAGAGCTCCAAATGTGCAGTTTTCACTTGTGCACTGCCTGCTCCAAGCCCAGCAGCGTTTCAGCAGCTATATGGTCCTCACACAGAGGAGCTCTGTTCTGGGCACACTTAAGGGGGACAATTGCATCAGAACACGGCATTTGAAGCCAGGAGCAAATCTGTTCCTAAAGCTCCAACAATTTCAGTGGACACCCGGGAAACCCCAGAAACAGTCCAAAGTCAGTCCAGAATCCGGGATGTGAAGTGGATTTGTGCTTTAGAAGAAAATCAAGAATGATTTTATGCACAGAAGCCACAACAAACAAAAGAGTTTCTTCATGCCTTGCAGTTCAGATCTCCATAAAAACTACACAGCTGCATGCAGAAACAAAGGCAGCCTGTGAGGGAAATCAGAGGGCACCATAACAGTCTGCATTGTTGCTGGATGACCGTACAAACACCAAGATATGCTCAGAGACAACAAAAAAAATCCCCAATACTCAAAAAAATCCAAGTATTTGTCCAAATACTTTGAATATCCTATCCCTCCATAGTTACATCCCTGTGGACACTGTGCAGGGAAATGCTGCTCTGCAGCATCAGACCCTCGTGGCATCCCCACGCCATGCCTGGGCAGCCTGCATGGTGCATGCCAGGCTCAGGTGCACACCTGCCCAGGGATCCTCTGATCCCTGGGATCCTCATCCACACCCCAGATGGCATCTCCAGGTTTTGCCAGCAACAAAACAGCATCTCCAGATGGATGCTCCACACCCAAACACCCAGAGAGGGCTGCAGCTCTTCAGCTGAGTGTGGACAGCTTTAAGCAGACACTTGCTGAGTTCCAGAGCAGCTACAGAAGATTCCCCAGGAATTTCTCTGGCTCCCAAGTTTGGTCTTGCTGCACCAACCACAAGCCTTATGCCAGGAAAGGGCTGCTCCACGCTGGAAGCACCAGGATGGCTGCTAAAATTGGTTTCACCTTTCCATGTGCTGTTTCCAACAAATCCCCAGGGACCTGACTTACAGTGTGTGGCAGGTGTGCTCAGTTCTCCCTCCTTGTCCTGGAAGGATGGACTGGCCCTGTTGGCACAGCAAGCACCTCACTACACACCTGCACAAACTCAGCTGCCTCACAGCAGCTCTCACTAGCCTGAAACCAGGTTTTCTAAGCCCAAATTGGAGCCTCCCAGGTCCCCTCCTGGGACCTACAGGACAAAGATCTCACTCCAGCTACCCTGGCAACCTCTCTGGAGCACTTTTGCTGCCACTAGGGAAAAGCCAACATCGGATAGTTTTAAAATAGAACAAAGTATTGAATTTCAGCCTTTTAATACAGATGAGCCCTACAAGAACACAAGTGTGTCTCAACCCACAGAGGTGCTCCACAGCAAATACATTTGCACAGGTAAGGCCCTCAGGAAAGATCTACCCTGCAGAGTTTCACCTCCTTGTGCCACAGCACAGGCCTGCAGTTTCCTGGACAGATTTTACCACAAGTTACTCAGGCAGTTTGACAATATAAGACAAATTACAACTCCTGGGACAAGAGAGGATTTAAGATTAAATAAATGATGGGCAAAATGGGGTGAGGGGGTAGGGGGGTGGGTTGTTGCATTTTCTTTGTTCATGGTTTGGTGGGGGCTTTTCCCATGTAGTTCTGTCTCCTGTCCACTCGGCCTCTGCTCCAGAACCATGGGCAAAAGGCCTGTTAGAGCTGCAGTTACAGCTGGTACCAAAGGAAACAAGGCAGGGTAATTTCTGTGTCCAGCACTGAGCAGGGGCAACAGTAAAACCTCCAAATGGGCCCAGGAACTCAGCAACTGGGCTGGAAACAAGTTAAAATCCCTAAAAAAAGATTTATTTTTTTTAACTCTGCATTTTATTTAAAGGGTTACCCCAAAGATGCTCAGATCCTTCTGTTAAACTGCCATTTAAATACAGCCTTTCAGTGTCCCCTTTCTGCCTGTCTCCTCCTTAACCACGGATGGTTTAAGCAGCAAATATTATGTTTGAATTGCACGAGGACTTTGTCCCAATTCAATGCCTGATATTGCACAGAACATACAGGACATTAAGAATTTCTGGTGTTATATTTATAGAACAGGTGTTAAAGTTTTAAAATTATCTAACAACATCTAGAATGGGCCAATGGAAACTAAACAAAGATGAAGTAGAAAAGAGGAAGAAAATCTAAAAAGCTGTGGCTATGTAAAAATACTTTCAGCTAAAAGAAGCTCTAAAGGAACAAACAATCTCTGAGCTATGTTGCAACCTTACTATTTACTACAACTTTTGCAGAAGCAAACAGCCTTGTTTGATGGAGGTTTCTTGCCTTGAGCCACCACCCTCTGCGCCCCAGGGTAATTTTCTTTCAGGTGAGTCTCACCTTACAGCAAAGCCTTTAGCAAAACAAAGCTGAGGGTTTTCACATCGGAGCTTCCTTCCTCCTCCAGTGCCTGTAATCACACAGGAGTTGATAGGACATAATACTCCTGTAGAGCTCGAGCTGGAGTGCCAGGAGACAGCGAGGGGCAAAGGGAAAGAAAACCAGATTTTTACCAGCAAGGTGATAAAACCACAGCTCAGAGCCTCAGCTCAGAGTGTTGCTATTCTCAATGCAATGGGAAGATGTTCTGCTGTTCTGAGAGCGAGGCTGCAGAGGAAAACATGCCAGGCAACAGCTGGAAACAAAAGCTGAAGGAAGAGGAGGAGACTAATTTCCATGGTCTTTCCTATGCAGCTTAAATACTGAACCAACCTAAAATCCCCATACCAGGAGAAGTGTGGACAATGATGGCGTGGAATCTGGAGAGAGCAAAACCTGCCTGCTTTTTACAAACAAAAAACACAGAGAAACTTTTAATCCCAGTTATTAGAAGAACATTCCACCCATTTCAGCTTTGTACTGCTCAGCTCACATCACCTTTGTGCACTGAGAACTCTGGAACACGTTAACAGCCATAAAAGCACAGCTTTTATAGATGGATTAGAGGTGATGAGAACTCTGCAACGCAATCCAGAACTTTACAGAGTAGGACCCCAGCTTTATAAAACCCCAACAAAAACAAAACCTCCAAAAGTTCTGCACACGTAACAACCTAACGTTAATCCGGACAGGAGAGAAACAAACCTGCCAGGCACTCTGTTTGGGGCTTGGGTTTTGGCTTGATGGGGATTTTATTGTTTGTTGGCTTTGTTTTGGGATTTAAGTTTGAACCACAGCTGGTTAGTCCCACAACAAGCAGAGCTGGAGGTTCAGCACTGTATCTTGGCAACTATTTTTCACACAAATGTTATATAGTAAACAATGGAGAAATAGGACATGCTGGAGCTGTTTCTGAGTTGCCTGCTCTGATGAGATCAGCTTTGCATCTCTGATGACAGGGAGGTGAACATCCCTGAAGGACACTGATGCAAGTGCTGGCAGAGAGCAGGAACTGGTGCAACAACCACTGTGCAGGCCATCCAAAGAGGTTTTCAGCAGCACGACCAGCACAGTCCAGCTCAAACATTTCCCGCACATCAGCTGTGCAGCCACTACAGGAATGTGATGGCTGGGCTGCACTTGGAACACTTTGCCTCAATCCTGCTTGCATCAGAGTGCTAAAGCCTCCAACTGCAACATATTCCAAACATCATTCCAAAGAATAGTCCTGCCAGAAAACAAAGAGCAGTTTCCACCTGTGTGCAGCAGCTGAAGCAGTGGGGCAGCCTGACCAGCTCGAGTCTCCCATCGACAGGGACAGAGCTGCTCCAGCACAGCAGGACACGCCAGGTGGGACCGGGCCAGGTGAGGAGGAGGAGGAACCAAAGCAGCACCAGAACCAAGGCTTCCCTATCTGCTGATGCCAAAGAGAGCCCTGACAGTGCAGCAGCACCAGGATGAGCACTCAGCTGGCATCTGAAACCCGGGCTCAACACCTACAGCTCTCATGTCTATGCCCAGAACGTGCCACTATGTCAGTGCTGGACCTGAGGTTTTACTGCACATGGGGTCACCCAACAATTCTTGTCTGCTCAAGAGGGTGAGCCACTTTTAAGAGAGGTCCTGTGGTTACACGACTTCAAGTTTAGAGCAGAGCTGCTCAGCTACACACTTTTTAAAGTTATGAAAAGTGAACCAGTGAGCAAGACCTCCAGCCAAAGATGGCAGCACCATGGAGGCTGCAGATCAGAAGCAAGAGACCATCTCCATGGTCAGCCTTGGAAACTCGGCAGGCAGGAGGCAGAAGCACTGGGAAACATCCCTTCACACGCCCTCCACGGCAGCAAGGAGGATGACACTAAGTGTCTCTCCACTCTGGGCCGGTGCAGGCTGCTGTGGGACAGGTTATCTCTGGGTTGGCATGGAAGGAACAGCGGCGTTTCGGGTTGCACGCTGGTTCCTGAGGGGTCACAGGACACTGGGAGAGGAACTGCTGTAAAGGAAAGAGACATCCTAGGGATCTCCAGATTCAGACAGCTGCACAGAAACAACCAGACGGAAAAGACATCCAAAGCTGTGGATCACTCAAATAAACAACCTGGTAATTAACAGCAGCCCCCAGGTAAACAGTGGCGGCTGGAGGGGACCGACCACCTCCGAGGGCTGGGAAGTGTCTCCAGCTGCCTCTCCCATTCCTCCTGGCCAGGAAAAGGGCAGGAAGCTGCTCTGCCCCAGCCCTTGCTTCTGGCATGGAACCCCAGCCCTGATGGGCCTGCTGCTGCTGCCCAGGAGCTGAATTCCTTTGCTTCTGCTATGGGGGAAGAGCTCCTGGGAAAGATCCAGTTTTCACCTCAACCATAAAACCTGTCAGCAGCTCTTGCATTGACCACTTCAGGTTTTTTTTCCCTGACATTGCCTTGGGTCTGGATCACAGTGGGATACAGAGCACCTAAGGATGGTACTTGAATAGAGGTATTAAAACCCAGCCAAGGGACATAGTTGAAAGGAGGTGCTGGGGCTCACTGCATTAGGGCTGGTGTCAGCACCAACTCTGTGCAGGGCAGGGCTCTCATTTCAGCTTTTGTGTGCTCACTGCAAGATCAGAGTGAGGACATTGACTACATCTTCATCATTTTTTTAATACAAGCTGAGGACAGGGAAAATAAAAATAAAATCCACCCCCCTTCCAGTCAAAGCCATCTGCTCCAAAACACACTCTACTCTCTTCCTAACGCACATTTCTGCTCTCCTCTGGGAACAGCAGCAGGTGAGGGGGAAGGCAGCCGCAGAAAAAGCCCTCCATCGTGTGAGGAGGGAGCACAGCACCCTCAGGTGTGCGTGGTGAGCCCAGCCCTGCTCCTGGGGCACCAGCACTGTCTCACAGGCAGCGCCGGCCCTCGTGCCTCGAGCGCTGCCCTGACTCAGCCGGGACTCAGCTCGGGGCTGGCTGCTGCAGCGAGCCAACAAACCTGCTGGGTGAGATCATTCAGCACATGAATAACCAGCTATTCCAGAGTGGATGCGTGACACTGTGGTGACAAAGCCACGGGTCGCTCAGGTGAGGAGCAGCCTCGTGCCCCTAATGCATGGCATGCACACTGCCCCTGCTTTCATGTGCAGCTCCACCACAGCTCATGTCCCAAACCACCCCGTGACCACAGACACTTCTGTCCTGCTTCAGTGCTTGGGGATGGATCAGGACAGACCCCAAGTGAGCTGTTTAAAGCCCAAAGTGATCTCTGTAGGGCTTATCCACAAGTAAAGCACAATTTCACCCCGAGTCTGCTGTAACCCCGTGGCTCATGGCACAGGGGCCAGAGCAGCCCCTCCCTGAACCAGGGGTGAAGGAGCCAGTACTGACAGCAGAGGTCATTCAGGGAAAATGTAGGATTTTTGGTTCCCAGGTGAGATCCTCCAGCTGTCCAGAGCAGCAGTGAGGCTCTAAGAACAGCATCCTGCCTCCACAACTACAGATTTGGAAAAGGGAGAGTGAAAGCTGGGAAGAAGGACAACACTGGAAGCCCAGAAGAGCATTAATGTTCTCCCTGTCAAAACAATAGTAGGAAGGCTTAATTCAGGGTCTTCTGTGGATGGCCAAGACAAAGCAAAAGCTAAGTCCAAATCAGTTACAATACACAGCCACAGGACAAAAACAACACTCCCTGTTCTTCACAGGGAGCGTGCTTGGCTGATGCTCCTGGAGACTGATACAATCCATAGCTCCAGCATGAACCTAGTAAGGGACACACAAGTGACAACTGGATCTCAAATTCCTCCTCAAAATGCCATCTTTATGTCACTAATAGTTCCACACTCAGTGCCCTCACAGCTTGGTGCAGCAATGGTCAGGGCATCACTCACATCTCCTGCACCAGGAGTAACAACCAACTCTGCTCTCACAGAGCAGGTTTATTTTGCCAGCAATTTACAGAAAGGACATTGCTGAGGCCTTGCTATGCACCACAGGAACTGCAGGGGCTAATTTAAGATGTGCCCGATTTAGAACGAGGTGCCAAACTCCAAGGCTGTGCTGAGAAGTGACACTTCTGCTCAGGGATCCTGAAAAAGGATGGACAGAAGCACCTACGGTGCTGAATGACAGACACAGCTCTCACTGCATCCAAGGCTCTTGGATACTGGACACAGGCTGGCAGAGGCTGCCTACAGCACCTAAAAGCCAACAGAAAAAGGGCTTTTCATTGCTCAGCCATGTGCTGATCCAACAGCCAGATGCCCATGGAGTAGACAGGAATCCCTCAATCCCTTTGCTAATAGGCTGAGTAAGAGCAGCTAAAATACAGAGCTACATTTACAGAGCTTCACTTCTAAGGGTGTGCCTTCCCCGAGATGGAAAGACAAATCCATTCCATGCTGCAACACAAAACCTGGCTGCTTACAACTGTTTCCACACAACAGAGTAAAAGCAGCAGGCTCCAACCAGACAGAGAAGGCAAATGCTCCCTCCCCTCCCTGCCAAGGTCAGGGACCTGAGCTCCACACAAAGGGTCTCCCCCCACAAGAGCAGCCCAAAGCACACACCAGCAGAGGCAAGCTGTGCTTCCTGCACTGCCCGAAAGAGTGGCAGATGATACAACAGTCACTTTAAAATTGGGATCTGGGAGGGGATGAGGACGAGGACAACCTGCTTACAAGTAGATTTACAAAGAGAACCTCCACACAACATTCCAGCATTGCTGTTTTGGGATGGCATTAGGTAGGTGTCAAAGAGGATGCCAGGCTCAAGCTGTTCCCAAAATCCAAGAACCTTTGCTCAGGAGATGGTCTGTGTCAGGGCAGGGGAGCAGCATGCCCTATCAGCACGTTCCAGCTGGGCCAGAAACACAGGGAGTTCCACTGCCAACGATGTCAGCAGCTTCAGCACAATCAAATTCACTTGGATATCAAAGTCACTCCAGCTGATTATCCTAAAGGTGCGTCGCTTCCCAGAATCAACAGAAGCAGAGACTATCAGAGCATGTATTACTGTAAAACAACAGTATGTGACCTAATTCTCTAATTAGGAATGGGCTCGATTGCCCACGGAGGACAAGGGAAGGTTCTGAAATTATTCACTGAGACTTCCTTCCAACAAAAAGATGCTGGTATTTAGTCGCTACGAAACAGTTCTGAGACAAAAGGTCTATAGCCACAGCCAAAAGCCCTGTTCTTTGGGTTTCATGCCTATACCAAAGACCCCGCTCAACTCACTCCTTATTCTTACCCTGTCTGCTTCAAACCCACTTCAATCAGGAGACAATTCCAACACCAACACCTCACCTAAAACAGCCACCCCGTTACGCTCCACGTAGTGAACACCAACCCCACGGAGCAGTTCCACAGGTCCCAGGTGAGGCAGGTTCTCCAGAAACACAAACTCTCTTCAGGGAAGCTCTAAAGCACCCAGCACCTCCTCGAAGGCAAACCACACCAGCCCAGACAGACACCCGAGGAGATGAACGATACCAAAGCCTTCTCCTTCCTGAAGAGCTGCTCCCATTTCACAGGCAGCTCCACTTCTGAGTCACCACCTCCCTGTAAATCTCCGTGGAGCAGGTGTGCACTTCCATCAGCTCCTGGGGAGCTGGTGGTGGCTCCAAGGACCGAGTATGGTCGGTGCCACCGTGCCCTGCATGCTCTGAATTTGGCCAGTGCAGAGCACCAAAGAGCTCCCGATTCCCTCGGGTCCCCGGTACAGGTAAAACTCGGCACCACCTGCTCCTGCCCCGGGCTGCAGGGATGATGCAGGGTCTGAGCCCTTGGGGATGTTATCGTGCACGCAGGAGGGGGAAGGATAACAGATTGAAGCCCACAGCAGGACCCGCATCCCGCCAGGCCGTGCTACACTGTAACTGCAGGAAATGCACCGCGCTACTCCTTGGCCCTTAATTACGGTCTTGTGATACCGTAGTTAATGGTCTGTCATAGGCTCCATTAGGAACCGCGACGCTGGCAGGAGGTGGATCAGCCAACCCGGCCGCTCCCGGTACAGCCACCGAACCAGAGCGGCTCCGGGCTGAGAATCAAGCTCCAGTTCTTTTGTTACAGCCCCTGCTTCCTCTGGGAACGGCTCGGTCCTTGTGGCAGCCGGGGAGAGGGAGGGCAGCCCTTCGCTGCCAGCGGGACCGCTTGGGAAGGGTCCGGCTGCGCATCCAGGGATTACATCAGACGTCAGCCCCTCTGCCCACATTCTCCTCCAGATTTGGGGCATTTCGAGGAGCTGAGGAGGCCTCTGAGCTGCCTGCCACGCGCTGCGCTCCCAGTCAATGAAAAAAAAAAACAAAAACAAAGGAAAAAGCAAAACAACCACTCCCTGCTCGCCAGCTCGGCGCTGGGGTACGGCCCTCGGGGGTCCCCGCGGGATGCGGGTGACGGCAATGGAGGGGGGAGGTGACAGCGACAGGGGTGTGACAGCAACGGGGGTCCTGCGGCCCGGTTTCCCCCAGCCCCCCTTACCGTTGCTGTAGGCGTAGGGAGACTCGGAGGCGCCGTCCTGCAGGCTCTCCAGGATCTCCCCCTTCCCCACGTCGCTGTCGCCCACCAGCAGGAACTTGAGCAGGTAATCGTAGCTCTTCACCGGGCT
>VYXF01007931.1:156637-174709 GCA_013397295.1 Polioptila caerulea | reverse complement strand
CTGGAGCCCCTTTAGGCCCTGGAAAGGGCTCTGAGGTGTCCCTGGAGCCTTCTCATCTCCAGGTGAGCACCCCCATCTCTCCCAGCCTGGCTCCAGAGCAGAGGGACTCCGGCCCTCGGGGCATCTCTGTGGCCTCCCTGGACTTGCTCAGAGTTGTTCCCTTCACACTCACAGGGTGGGGGGCTGCCCCCTCTTCAGTGGTCTGGGCTTGGCTCCCTCTCCTCTCCCACAGCCTGAGGGCTTCAGCTCCTGTGCTGCCCTGGAGCCACGAGCTGTGAATCCCTTTGGGGGGGTCTGTTCTGGGGAGGGGTTTGTGTCCTGTGGGCCAAGGTCCAGCTGCTCAGTTTGGCTTCTCCACTGGCAGCGGCCAAACACAGCCCCCTCTGTGCCCTCTGCCAGCTCCCACGGCCGCTGCCAAAGCTCAGCAAGAGCATCACAGAGGGAAATGAAAACAGCAGCTCCAGCAAACCCAAAGAGGAGATGTCCTCCTGCAGCCACTGCCATTCCTGGCCACTGCATTCCCAGGGTAAAGGGCTTGGAGGGCAAAGCCTGTGGAGAAACATCCACCCCAGGGCACAGCCTGGTGAGTGGAGCAGGGTAAGGGGACAGAGGGGACCTGTGGATGTTTGTTTTCCCTAGGAGGAGAGAAAAGCCTCATTTCTGTCCAACAGTTCCACTGGATCCAAAGCAGTGGAAGTGGACAGGAGGAGGATGGACAGGAATCTCCTGTTTTATTTCTCTTTTCTCAGCCTCTGGGTCTTAATCCCATTGCTCCACAGGGCCAGCCAAAGCCCTGTTTATGGCTCACTCATTTAAGGGATTTCTCTTGTCTTTGGTGGGATGGTGGAAACCAGACAGGCGGGAATTGTGGCAAGAGGTGGGAGGCAAAGGGAGAGGGGCAACCCTGGCAGAGGCTCCTGGCAGGCAGGTGACCTTGGCAGGGGCTTGCTGCAATGTGGGGACTTTGTCACAGCACAGCACAGACTTTGTGCATTCAGCTGGGAGAGGCAGAAGGAGAAAGGAATGGAATTCAAGGGAGTGACTGCGCTGGTGTGAGGAGGGAAGGCGTGGCCAGAAGGACCCGTCATTTCCAGGCCCAGCCTGGGCTCCTGCTCAGATTGTGCTGTGCTGCAGAGGATTGTCCCCTGTCCCACTCACACTGAACATGCCACACAAGCAGGCTCGTGGGAAGCCAAGGAACCCCTGTCTGAATCACAGGAACACTCAGAGCTGGAGGAGCATCACCTCAACCATCTCCCAGGCCTTAGGTGGCATTCACTGGATCCTCCTTGCACAAGCTTTGTGGTCTGGCTTTGGCAGAACAACTATAGCTGGACCAGTGCTGAAACACCCCTGTGTGTGAGAGCAGCGGTTGAGGAACTGCCCAGCCAGGCCCTGGGATGGGGATGAACAGCCTGCCTGGATCAGCTGAGCCTCCAGCAGCTGCCCTGCCCCATCCCTGTGCTGCTGACAGCCACACTGTGCTCAGCAGCAAGTCAGACTAGAGGGAAGGGCTGGATTTTCCTCCCAACGTCTTTGTTCATGTGTAATCAAAATCCATTTAAGTTCTGATTAAAAGGTTGAGTTAACTAATAAAACCTATCAGTAGAACAAAGCTCTCCATCCCTAAACTCACACACAAGCATTGGATGTGCGCAGCACCTCTCATCCCCACTGCAACTGGCACTGCTGGCACTGTCACTGTCCTGCTGGCTGCCACTGCTCTGCCCAGCACTCCTGCCTGCACAACTGGAGCTGTGATGAGCCTGAAGCCAGCGTGGTTCCTGAGCCAGGGCTTGTTCCTGGACTGTGCATGGCCCTGGGCTGTGTTTCACATCAGAGGGCTGCGTTTCACATCAGGGCTGCAGTGGGAAGGAAGTCACCTTCAGCTGGGGTTAGTGGTGACATTTAAAACAAACACTGTGTCACTGCTGCAGGAGCACTTTGCTCCTGCTGAACGCCTGGTGGCTCACGTGAGGGAAGGAGAAATGCTCAGTGGGTTTGAACTCCCTCGCCAAACCTCACTCACAAACACACACCTCTAATGAAACTCTCAATGAGTCAGTGCTCTTTTATAATGCTTTACTTAAAACCAGAAAACACTGTGAGGAGGATTGATTAGAAGAACTGTGAAGTTCTCATGAACTTCCCCAGTGCCAGATGTTAAATAACAGTAGATGGGAGAGGAGCTGCAGCCACTCCCTGCCCTGAGCTGGGCATGGGTTCTGCAGCTTCCCCCAAACACCTCCAGTGCTCCCTGCCCCAGCACCTGCCTGGGAATGCAGGGGGGGTGTCCTGTCACCTAGAGCACTCACCAGTGCAAGAACACTGCTCATATTTAGCTTGCTGAGATGGTAAATGGGAAGTCTGAGCACTCCTGGTTTGAGGCCCAGGCATTGATAAGGACTGGAGCCAAAGGGGACAGACTCTTGCAGCAACTCCTAGTGCAAAATGGTGAGCTAGAGGCAAAGATGGTGAGCACTCTGTTCTCATCCAGAAGGCAGATCAGCTGCCCACATGGCACTTGGATTGCTCTGAATATGTTTATCCTGCACCCAAAACTCCAGATCCAGCTGGGAAGCTCTGTGGCATCCTGTCATGTGGAGGATCAGCTAAGATCCAGACCCATCCCCTTTGTGTGCAGAGCACACTCACCCTGCAGAGCCCCAGGGCTCCACACTTAGGCTGTTCCCTGACCCTGCAGACCTGGACACTGCCAGGTTTGGGGTTCTGCTGCCCAAGCTCCCGGAGCTCCCACTGTGAGCTCAGCACAGGCAGGAGTGTGGCTGGAGAGAAAGTGCTCTCTGCTACCAAGGCCAGAAAAGGACCAGGGAGCAGGTCAGGGATCTGAGTCAATGCACAGGCACCCCCTAACCAAGGCTTTAGCCCCCAAAAGGCAAAGGGCTTCTGAGCAGTCCCTGAAGAGGGGGAACAGGAGAAGACATGACACAGGACTGCTAATGTTCACATTCACTGAGGCAATCTGAGTTATGGTGTTGCCGAGCTCCACACAACACAAGGACAAGGGACATGAACTGACACACATCAAAACCTGCCTTGAGAGCAGGGAACACCTTTTCACTGTGGGGGTGACCAAGCACTGGCTTGGGAGGTTGCTCAGGGAGGTGTTGGAGTTGCCATCCTTGGAGATATCCCAAAGCCATCTGGACACGGTCCTGGGCAACCAGCCTTGGGTGGCCCTGAAGGAGCAGGGGCTGGACCAGAGGATCACAACCTCCCCCAGTTTCCTGTGATGGTGTGACCAGCAGGTCTAAGCATAAAGGGTAAATCACCAAGGGCTACAGTTAAGTGAGAAGATGCTGTTGGAGCAGCAGGAAGAGGCAGCACAGGGCTTGCTCTCTGCAGGGTGAAATGCAGATTTTCCTGCCTTACACTACTGAAAGTCAACATATGGGTTGGACATTTGTGCAAGAGTCTTTGTGTGGGCCTGAACAGGGCACAGTCCAGCTGCAGCATCATGGAAAACTCCCAAACCCATAACCAGAGCCTCCAGTGCAGTGTAATTACTGAGGTTTCCTTTCAGCATTGTCACATGCTGTCCTGGTTAGGGGAAGAAAGTATTTCTCCAAAGCAGAATTTCTCTCTAGGATAGAGTTTTTCATGCAGTGAATCACATTTTCCTTCACAAACCTCCTGCCTAAGTAAAGAGAGGGTTTGTGGCAGCACTGGGAACCAAAAGGTGGGAGAAATAATAATAAGGAAATGCAGTATTAAAAGAAGTCTGCAAGATTAGAGTCTTTGACTGATGGCTGGCAAAGCCTGCTTGCTGCCTGCTATAAGGGGTGCGTGGTAGGAATGGGAGATCTGGAATTTTTAACTACTTCTCATCCAAGGGCTGCTCTGGAGAAGATGGATCTGAGGATCAATCAGAGCCAGAGCCTCACCAGCAGCCTCTTCCCTGAGGAAGTGCCAGCGCTGGGCCAGTCTGTGCTGCCGGGGAAGATGAGGGTGATCCTAACTTCTAATTAGAGGGATGACATAAGGTCAAGTGTTCTTGAGCAGGATGTCTGCTACGTTGTTGTAATGTCTCAGCACAGAGTAGGAAAAGGGTGGGGGAAGACTCTTTCACAGCAGGGACTGGAAAGGAAGAGCAGAGACGTAGCAAACATCCAGCAGAAGCAATTCAGATGCTCAGATACCATCGTGGGCAAGGAGAACAGCCAGTGTGAGGAGCAGAGAGCAGCTCAGGCACCAGCTCTGGGGGACACAGGAGAACTGCACCCACAAGGAGCTGCCACTGCCCAGCTGGGCTGCCCAAGGGTCTCTGCTGCAGAAGACTCAGGATCTCAGGTCTGACGGGGAGCTTTTTCTCAGTTTGGTATTTCCCCACCCCAGAGTCAGCATCAGCCTTTAGAAAACAAACTCAACACTGGAACATCTGATACATCTGGCAGGTTCCCAACAGGAAGGTCACAGTTGCTGGTTTTCATGGCTCTGTGCTGTCTCTGGGGCTTTCATGGCATTTGACCCCAAAGGAGCACGATTAGGACCATCATGAACTGTCTGGTCTCACAGAAAGATTTTAAAAGCCAGGATATTAGAAACATTACTTTCACAAGACCAAAAATAACAAAGTTCCTCACAGCAGTCAGCAAACTGAACTGTGCAGGCGTGGGAAGAACCAGGGGATATCATTGAGGAGCTCCAGGGGAAAGATGAGAGGGAGGTAAGGTGTAAACCTGCTCTGCTCAGTGCCAGATGAGGATGGGGCTCATGACTCTGACTTCAGCTGCAGTGAAAATATTATTTAGACCATCCATCCACTAAATGCAACACAGCCTGCAGTTATTCCCACCTGGAGTGCAGAGAATTCCTCAGGCAGTGGTAATTCCAAGATAAGAAGATGCTGCACAGCATGGATCATCAAAGAACAAGCTCTCTCCAGTTTCTGCAGGCAGGGATGTCCCAGCCAGAGCCCGCAGTGGCAGATGGTGAGGGGGGGTTTGCCACACTGCTTTCCCCAGTGATGTGCCCTGGCTCAAGGTGACAGGGCATCATGCAGTGCCCATGGAGTCCTGCCTCCCTCACACGTCCCTAAGAAACCCCAAGGCCTTGGAGCTTTGCCTGCTAAGGAATGTCTGGACCATGCACCTGCCTGCAGAGCTTCCTTTTCTCCTGCCTGCAGAGGCACTGACTGCACCATGAGGGGCTTTTAGCAGCTCCACACAACCCAAACACATCTGGCCAGGGATGTCTTAAAGCAGGGGGGGCAGAACCCTTCTCTTCTGTGACAGCTGCCACCACACAGATGAGACACAGGGCTGGGGTAGGAAACTCTAACCCTGCTCCTGGGAAGGGACTGAAGGCTCCAAAAGCCCCAGGGCACCTTGCCCTGCCAACACCCACTGGAATACAGAGGCAGCCATCCAGAGAAGGGCTGGGCACTGCAGCCACAGCACCTTCTCCTCTTCCTCCTCCATCTTTAGTTCCTTGGCCAACCAGGGGAAAAGGGGCAGGATCCAGCAGAGCCCTAACCTGCCAGTGCAAAAAGCAGGGTACAGTGACACTCACACCTTCTTTGAGCTGGGGCAAAGGAACGAGCAGAGCTGGAGGAAATGTATTTTGGGTGAGGACTGTATTTAAATTTGATACAACCATAGCATGCCCAGCGCACAGGCCCCCTTTTCCAAGAGCAAGAACAGGAGACACCTCAAAATGAGACCAGGACATGGAAAGCTAAGTACTGGTGGGCTTTGGAAAGGTATCCAAAACAAAAAACTCCTCTAAGAGAAATCACAATCATGGTACAACAGTCTGTGCTTCTGGGCCTCCAGCCTTGCTCTTTCAACACCTTCTCTGGTGCTGCAGTGAGGGTGAGTGCAAGCCCTCCTCAAAAGGAATTAATAAATATCCCATGAACTCAGACATCCAGCTGTTCAGTTTTCAGTGTAGGACTCCATGAGCTGATTCTCCACATGGTTTTGATCAGATGGCTTGAAGGCTGAAGCATAAAAGGTCCAAAACATGCTCTGGCTGAAGGCACCACAGCATTGTGGCTCTGAACCACCTGAGGGGTGGCTTTGCTATGGCCCTGTGAGCTGATGTGGAAGGAGAAATTCACCACCAGACCACTTGGGAGCTGCTTCCTCCGTGACACTGAGCACTGGTTTCATGAGGCACTGATGGGTTTAACATTTTGCTTCCAAAATAATCATTAGCATAATATACAAACATAGTGTAGGGGAAGAGAAAGTTGAAAAATAATGCTTAAAAATACTTGCCTTTAAAAATTCAGCCCTTCCTATGTTACCAAAATCTATTTAAGGGGATGGAACAGTTGCTGGCTCCGAGCAGCCTTTGGTCCCAAAGCATTAGGAGTCAGTATGTTTTTCAGGTCAAGTTCTTAAGTTCTTCCACTGTCTTTAGTTCTGCTTGTCTCCTTTGTGTTTCCAAGGGTAGATGAGCTCTCCAAGGAACAGTTTCTTGCAGAGAGATGCCCAGGAGTCTCTGGGATAGCAGCTGTAGGTGGGCAATCTGTAGGTCTGGATCACACCTCTGTAGGAGAGGGGGTTGATCTGTGTGGAGAAAGAGGGACAGCAGCAAGGGAAGCATCAGTCTGCTCCTCACACAGCATCAGAATCCATCCCTGGCTTGCTAGGGCTGTTTAGCCTTCTCCAACAAACCCCAACATTAACAAACTGAGCTTGGCAAGGGGTGTTACTAGAATCATTCCCAAGCAGAGGGGCAGACAAGCACGAGAGCTGGGGGGATGAGAGGGGCCTGTGTCACACACCAGAGTGGAGGGGACAGTGGCTGAAGAGGCAGCAGACAGCAAAAGAATCAGAGTCATGGAATTTTTTAGTTTGGAAAATACTTTTAAGATCGAGTCCAACCCTTAACCCAGGACTGCCAAAGCCACCACTAACCCGTGTCCCCCAATGCCAGCTTTTGAACATCTCCAGGGATGGGGACTCCACTACTGCCCTAGGCAGCTGTGCCAACATCTCACCATCCTTGCAGTGAAGACAATTTCCTAATATCTAATTTAAACCTACATCTAGTACTGCACTGGGACTCCAGGAACTCCTCTGGAATAGACCAGTTTAGCTGTACCTGTTACGAGCCCTCAGCCCACAACTGTTGTTAAGTCCAACCTGGTATCACCCGAAACCACCCAGTGGAACCAAGTCCCAGCATGACAGGATCACACCACAAATTTCCTCATTACCATTTTCAATTAAGTCTCCTTGGCTCAGTGAATCCTTTTTAATTTGACTTCCATCACCAACCCAAGTCTGTGCCTACAAAAGTTCTGACCATGTCTGGCCATGGTCCCCAGTTGCTGCACTGGCCTTTTGAAGACAGGGATGTGAACACACACATTAACTGTGCAAGGGGTGACAGAAGCATGTCAGACCTCAGAAATGCTCATCCCAGTGAAGCATTCAGGTTAGGCAGACAGGTGAAGCCCATAGGATGCATCCAGTGTGGCCAAGACCTGACACATGTAAAGGATGCCCAGCACAGTCTCCAAAGGACCAAAAAGATGGCACAGAAATGGTGGGGCTCAGAGCACACACCATGAGAGATGCCACGGGGTGGGGACTTACAGAAAAGGACATCCTTCTCTAGTAAAAGGATTCAGCTCTGCTGGAATCAACCAAGCAGCTCTGGGAAAGGAGACTCTCATTGACAGCACAGAATCCAGCCACAAAAGGAAAGAGACAGAAAAACCCATGCACAGGGTCACTACTTGACCTGAATATTTCTTTTGTTCACTAAAAAGCATTTAGGTTTCTGGGAGTTTGCCTGTACCACCAGCTTGCTTCAGATGTCTGGAGCTCATGGAGTGGTGAGGGATGAACTCCCAGTGCCTATAGAGATGGAGCTCTTGGAAAGCAGGGTTGAGCTCAGAGTTCATTAGAATTCATCCTGGAGATCTGTGTCAAATTAGTTTCAAAGTACAAGATTGCTCAAGCAGAAGGGGGAAATGCCTGTACACAGAAGCATCCATAGGAAGTTAGGAAAAAGGCCAGGGCAGCTGCTTGTAGGGAAAATTACAAGAAAAGAATAAAGAGGGGAAAAAAAAGGCCAAATAAACCTGTCCCCAGCACTACCAGCCATAAAACCCAAGTAACTACCTCTGCCCATTTCCTCAGCTGTAGGCAAAGCAGAATGTCTTAAGTGCCAACATGCTGGGGGAAGACAGGAACTGCTGCTCTACAAGGGAGAGACACAGCGTGTGCTGCTCTGACTATCAGCTGTGTGGGCTGGAAGGGCTGCACACAACTGCTCTTGTTGAGAAGCATCCCTGGGCAGAGTGGTGATACCCAGGGGTAACAGCAGCCACTGCAATAACCAGGGCTGTCTGCACCCTGAGCAATCACATCCCTGCCTCTCCTGTTACAAATGGAAGCAAACAGGCAAAACTCTTTAGTGGTGAAGAGGCAATATTTGTTCCCTTTATGAAAGTTCTGTAGATCAAAGCTATAATAAACACTGCTAGAATGTCCATCCTAATGGAGCTGTTCCCTTTTTCCTTCCTCTCTTGTTTAACCCTTTCCAAAGCAATTGCTGGAGAAGATGAGACTTGCAGCAGAAGGTACATGAATGGATCAAACTCATTGTGTCCTAGAATCCCAGAATCTCAGACTGTTTGGGTTGGAAGGAACCTTAAAACCCACCCACTTCCACCCTGTGCTATGGACAGGGACACCTCCCACTATCCCAGGCTGCTCCAAGCCCCATCCAGCCTGGCCTTGGACACTTCCAGGGATCCAGGGGCAGCCACAGCTGCTCTGGGCACCCCGTGCCAGAGCCTCACCACCTTCAAAGGGAAGGTTTTTTCCTAATATCTACTCCAGACCTGCCCTCTTGCAGCTTAAAGCCAGTTTTCTCCCTGGACTATTGGTTCAAGTTGAGTCACACTGCCAGAAATATTTCTTCTTAGGCACCAAAAGAAATTACTTTAAACACTAATGAAAACCCTGACCTATGTAAGATTTCCTGAAGAATATTAAGTAGCATTTGGAATGGAAATATCATTCCCCATCCTCTGCCCCCCTCCAGGGTCTGGACTTTGCATTCCAGAGACACTATCTTAAAAATCAAAAATAATCCCTTGGCTGAATCAGGAGCTGGATGGGAATGCTCAAAGCCAGCATTATTGATTTCTAATCCATTACCAGTGCCCCACAGGACAGCTCAGACTATCAACTGCAGCTGCAATTATTTAGGGCACAGGTCCATGCATCCAGCCTGGCTCCCACCAGGCACTGCTCCAAGAGGGCTTCCACACAGAGAGGGGGCAAAGCCATTCCACATTCTCAAGAAAGGCACATCACATGAACAATAAATAAGAATTTCAATTAAAAATAGGTTTTTTTAGATTACCCTCTCCAAAGGCCTATCAGAAAGTGGGATATTCAGCAGGATTTCTGACACAAGCCCATTTTTCATTTCCACCAGCACAAAGAGAGCAAAAACGTGCCTTTTCTGACTATCTGCTCATTGTTATTGGAACAGAAGGCTGGGACAGACATCTACTGCAGCACTTCTACCTCTTGAGGTGACGACTTGTGCTATATTCCAGAGAGAAAATGGATCTTCCTGCAGTGGTCCAAGGAAAATTCATCACAGTCATATGACTCACTGCCTCTGCTCTTTAAGTTGTGGTCTTTTCCCCCTGGAGACTCCATCCACCTCATCTCTCAAACACACTGATGCCAAAGCTTCTGCTCAGTAGCTCCTGTGCCTCATCTCTGGTGTCTGGTTTTCTTTTTCTGGGATCTCCTGGCCATGGAGGATGGCAGGTTTTGGTTCTCACACCACTGTCCTACTGAAAGGCAGGAGCTGGGAAGACAGCTTGCTTAGGGAATGCTAGTTTTGCCCTAGAAGACATCTGTAGAAGGGATTCCCTCTGGAATTGCTACTAGGCTGGTCTGCTGGTTCCCTGCTAGTCTGAACTTTGCTGAAATAGGGTGGGACTGCTGATGGAAAAAGCAAAAGGACTGGGAAGTTGCAGTTAAATCCTTCCCACACACTCCCCCAGTGTGCAAGTGCTTTTTAAAGTGCTATATGCTACTGGCAGCCTCTCCTCTTTAGGATGCAGAGAGCAAGAAAAGCTGCCCTGGGACATGGCTGTGTTCCTGCTGGGTCAGGAGATGGAAATTTCACTCCTGAAATTCTAAGAACTTCCCTGCTGCCAACACCTCCTTTCTTTTCAGAATATAATTTCCTTTAGTATCTTTGATGCCAGAGAGTGGAAATGGGGAGGTTACAAAAGCACAGGTAAGCTTTGCCCACAGCCCTCAGCAAGGCAACTCAGGAGAAAAGCAGGAGGCCCCTTCCTCTCTCATCTTGCCCAGGCTCTCATCCTGCTGGTCTCAGGGAGCAGCCAAGGCTTTCCATTACCTCTGGAGGGGAAGAGCTTTTCCTGCTGCTTCCTTCTGGGTGGTTTAACTGCCTTCTTTTGCTTCTCCCAGTGTTCAGCAATTTCACATGAAGCTGCACAGAGCCAGGAGGTGATAATGGCATGAGGTCTTAATCCCAGAAGTAACACAGCTCTGGGTTTCTCCTGCCTCCCCTTCCCCTACATTTCACTTCATACCACCCAGGGCACTGCATTTTCTCCAAACACAGAACACAAGCAGGGGCATCAAAAAGCACAGAAAGCAGCAGCCAGCCATAGTAACACGAGATTATTTCCCTTGTTTCAGCATTTTTCAGGTGATAATTTTGAAGGGGAGCCTTTCAGTGGGAGCAGATGGACTGGGGTCACTCTGGGGGAAGGAATTGTTACAGAAGGCACAGGGGCCTTACCTGCATAAGGAGCCGCAGAGGTTTTCCATCCTGCTGCTCAAGGACTCTGAACTTCACTCCAGCTGCAAAGACACAAAGCAAGGAAAGCAAACCCACGGTGGGATTGTTGGGATGTCCTGTGCAGGGCCAGGAATGGGACTCAATGATCCCTGTGGTCCTTTCCCACCCAGGATATTCCATGGTTCAATGCCTGGAGCACAGATCATGCATTTGCTGCTGTTGGCTGAGCACTGATTCCCTAGAAATTGTCTTCAGCCTTTCAGGATTTGGGAACATTCCCCATTTTCAACAGGAAGCATGGACTCTACAATGCTTTAAGCCTAATGACACAGCTCCATTAAAAGTAACCTCTCTCACCTGCAGCTTGAAATCTCAGTCCTAGGGCAAGCACAAAGCCTAGAAATCAGACAGCCAGACCTGAGGATGACAGAGGGACTCAAAACACCTTCCACTTTTCCCAAACTGCCATCAGAATGGGAACTCCCTGTTGGCAGCAGGCAGAGAGCCTGCTTTTAATTCATGCTCATGAGGACAGAGCACATGTGCATATCTGTCCCTCTGCCAGGCTGAGGGAGGGAAGTGGCTAATCTTGGAGGCATTAAAACATTTCAGAGCAATCCTTGCCCCTTAACACCAGCATCCACATGTTTTTAACAGGCTAGCCCCATCAAACCTGCCACTTTCCTATTTCCTCTTGGATTTGCCTCATTGCCAATACTGTAAAGACAAATAGGAAAGATTTTGGATTCCAAGGGTGACACAGTGCACACACAGATTTAATACAATGTTTCAAAGGTAACAGCTTGGACCAGAGAAGCATTTTTCTTACAGAGATGTCAAATTACTTCACAGAAATAAAACCACCAATCCATCTCTGCAAACCCACTGCAGCCAAGCATGTCCTGTTATTCTTTCCTGCAGGTAAGAGGATGAGAAAAGACTAAGGCATAGATCAAACACTGATAGGAGCACAAACAGAAATAAATCCCTTCACTATTGTAAGTGCCATTGCTGCAGTATCTCTATGAATCTTGCACACTGAAAAACTAAAATGTTCTCTATTTTTCCTCAAGCTCTGAATGAATTAAAATCATACAGTTCACTCCTAGGATAGAATGCTTTTCTCTAGCACATAGCTCTGGTTTAAACTCTCTCCCCAAATCATAAAGCTTTTTCTGTCCAGGACAGGAGGGATTTATCTGCATTTTGCTGGATTATATTGATAGAGGGGCTTCCCCAGTGGCTTGAAATAGATGTTTGAGTACCCTGGGCCTCAACAAGGAAATGTGCTGGATGACCAAAGCATTCAACATGATTCACAGAGCTTTGGCTATGAGGAAGTGTCTAAGGCATTCCAGGAACTACTTTTCTGGCAGACTTTGTCAGAGAGAGACAGAAGCAAGCAGGCACTGGAGGTTCAGATATGTGGTGGAGCACTCTGGAGTCTTACCCCAGGAACAGTCCATGATCCCAGCCAATGCTGGTTCTGTAGGCCCTGGCCACACACCTCCCTTCTAATGCTGCAAGCCAACACTTTCTTAATTTGATTATTTAATTGAAGATACAAGCACAAAAAGGCTATAAATTCATTTTCAAATGACCTGCAGATGACTGCAGTGCTCAGGACTCTGAGCAGTTCCCTTCTCACAGGAAGGCTCAGGCTCCTGCAGGTCACTCCAGCACAGAAGAACCCTGAACTATTCTGTGACTTCCAGCCAACTCCAGAGCTCAGGGGTCTGCTTTTCCTGTACAAAGGCAGCAGCAATGGCACAGGAGAGGTCAGGACATGAACTCATTTGCTTTGTTTCACATGCCAGCACACTCAAGTGAGGGCACTGCTGGTTTGTACTCCAGCAATCGCGGCAGGTCCTGCAGGACTATGACAAAACCTGTCCCAACATTCCCACCGTGGATATTGGGAAAGGGAAGTTCAGGAAAAATGAGCTGGCCTGCTCACAATCAAACAATACTGGTAACCTGTGTGTGGGCAGTCTGAGAGCCCTGAAACCCCTGTTGCTCCTTTCTTCATGCTGTGAATCCACATCCCAACCAAGGTGGCACCCCTTGAGCTGGCACTGGGTGCACAGAACTCCTGTACAGAGGACATCAGCTGTGATCTAGACAAAAAAGGCTTTTTGAAGTCACAAATATTTCACTTTGGATGTGCGGAAAGGAAAAATGTATTTAGTTTCTAGTGTGTGGATGGATCATTCACCTACCCCTGGCCTGGGCTTCATCAGTGAAGTATTTTGTCAATTCAGACACTGAGTCAAAGAACATGGAGGCCACATGCCACAGCTGAACTGAACCCCCTTCCTACCAGCAAAAACTATCCATTCATGTTTGCAGAACCATCTCAATGGTGCCTGTAAAATCAGCTGCCCTAACACCTGCCAGAGGATGTCTCCCCCAAGTTCTGAGTCTGACAAGGGAGGCAGCACCTCAGCAGTGAGGACAACATGTGATGTGTGCTCTCTGGAGTCCTTTGAATTGGGTTCAACTGCTCCATCTGTTCCTGTTGCCATGCCACAGTTTTGTGCTGGGGTAGGAACATAGGCTGCAGAAATGCTCAGAGATGCCTCTTCCTCTCACAGGCACCAGGGCACTGCAGTGCCAGCTCAGGAACTCAGCTGAGAAGTCAATCCCCTGCTTGGGTGGGGGCTTGGCTCCTGCAGCAGAGACCTGGCTGAACAGGAATGAGAGGTAACCTGTGGCCTTATGTAACCTAAAGGAATTCATGGTCTTACACCTCTGAGTGGCACCAAGATTTCCTCCTGCCCTACATCCTGCTCATTAGTGGGTCAGTTTTCTTCAGCAGCACCTCCTGTTCCCCAAAGGGTTTAAGATGTTTCTGCCAGGAAATTCATAGGAACTTGCTGAAGGCTCCCATGGAAAAGCAACAGGGTTGGTAATACAGCTCAGGTCTACCTCCCCAAAACTGAGCCTGGCAGTGCTCCAGCAGACAAAGCTGCTGAGGTTGCCTCGAGCTTCCTCTGCCTTTGATGACTGGCCTTGGTTTACTGATGATCAAGCTCTTTCTTCTCTGCTAAATTCCTGCCGCATGCTCTTTAAAAGGATGGGAGATAATAATTTAGATATGCTTGACTGTAACTAGATCAACTATAGCTGTGGACAGTCAAAGGCATTCCAAAATGAGTCCTTACTCTGGTGCCAGCCGTGGTGTATGGTTACCCAAAGAGGAAAAACAATGACTGGTTACAAAATGGTGACAGATTAGTCTCAAAAAGGGAATGATTATCTGAACTCTGCCCAGAGCTTTGAAACTCATCCAAACACCTCAGGTCAGGGCTTCAGTTAGTCAGTCAAAGTCAGTACAGAACTGAAAGAGCTCCATTGATTTGCAACCAATGTAGATCCAACCCTTTGGAACAGCTGACATTCCAAGTATTTTTGTGATCTGGCTTGTTTCAGAGACCAAATACCCAAAGTCATGAGCTTGTTCTACAGAATCATGGAATATTCTGAGTGGGAAGGGACAAGGATTGTCCAGTCCAGCTCCCAGTCCTGCACAGACCCCCCAACAATCCCACCCTGGGCATCCCTGGAGCGCTGTCCAAAGGCTCCTGGAGCTCTGGCAGCCTTGGGGTTGTGCCCATTCCCTGGGGAGCCTGGGCAGTGCCCAGCACCCTCTGGGGGAAGAACCTTGCCCTCATATCCAGCCTGACCCTCCCCTGACACAGCTCCATGCCACATTTGATTCACAGAACCTGGTAGTCTAGAGCTGGAACAAAAGATGACCTTGTTTATATGGTGCTTGTTTGGATATCATTTCTAGTGGCCTAGAGTTGCCCTGATTTCTTCAGTTTTCTGGTGCACTTTACAGCTTGATGTTTTTCATAGTTCGCAGTTCTTTCTCACACACGGGTGTCATAATTAGAAGCATGTTTATATTAAAACAGTTGTTTACATAATTTCTCTTGGAATAAAATTTCTCTTGGAATAAAAAACAACTGATGGGCAGTTGTCTTGACCAATGGGATGGGAGAGGTGTCAACCTTCTCCTCCAATTCCTAGTCTGTGTAGAAATACTAGAAATATGGAGTCAGATGTTGTAATAAAGAGTTTCATGCCCTTTCACCAGACAGTGTCTGTGTGTGTCATTGCGTGTCCCACAGTGACAGCCAAGGGCTTCCTAAACGTGCTCCTGATTCTGCTTCAGGTTCAGATTTCTTTCCATTGACATCCTCAACCTGCTCCTTGCAGGAACTGGTTCACAGCAGGGACACCTGCACGACTTGATCCTTGGGTTCTTTCCTACCCCCTCTGAATCCTCAATTCGGGAGCCAGTGACCAAAAGCAAGCACATAATGCCAAATGCTTGAAGTGCTGCAGGGGCAGAGCTGAGGGACTCACCTGCGAGCCTGTAGGATCTGCAGAGGCGAAGAATGAGGGAATAAAGAGGCAGGGAGTCAATCAGGTCCACCAGCAAGTGTATGAGGCCCTGCACAACCACCACCAGCAACCGGAGCTACAAAAACCAGTTTAACAGAACATCTCAGGAAACAGGAGATTAAACACTCAGAAACTCCTGAGCTGAGCTGGGATCTAACACTGCTGTGTGCTAAGCTATAGCCTCCCAAAGTGGGTGTGATGTCTGGAAGTGCTGAGCATCCAGACCCTGTGTGAGGGTCCCCAGCAATCAGGGTTTAAGGGGTAACTGGAATGAAGCTCCTACAGCTGGAGATGCTGTGACCCGCAAGGACACGAGAACTATTCCACTTTCCACAGCCACAGTTGAAAAGGAAGCCCAAATTCTCCCACTTCCAGTCAACTCCATCACTGTGTACCAGTGAATGTAAATTTTCCCCTCTCCAACAGTGAGCTGTAACAGCTCACTTCAGCCTGAAGGAACCCCACGTGGAGTTTGAGCAAGAGCAGGGCAGGCACAAATGAGCTTCCTGCTCTGTGTTTTCTGTCCCTGACTAAAGCACCTCCTTTTGTCACACTGCAGTTATTTTCTGCTGCCAAGCTCATCTGAAAAGAGAGGGCTGAAAGCATGTGATGGCCACTGTCTGTGGAAAATCTGGCTCCAGGCAGACGGTGGAGAGGACTGGTCATATTGGGGGAAGAAAAGAAAAATAAAGAAGTTCCAGCCTCTGAGGAAAGCTTGGCTGAAAACATTTAATACAGCAAGTTAATTCCCTGAAAAAAAAAAGTTCTGGATCAAGCTAGAGAGGTCATCACCACAGATGTGGATGGAAACATAAAAAAAACCAACTTCTGAGAGAGAGGGGAACAGCTTGTCCTGCTGGCCAGGATTTGCTGGGAATTCCCTTTGGAAAAACACAAACATGAGCTGTGTGAGAATCCTTCCTAAGACAGACACATTTTTATTTTCTTTATGGATGACTATAAATGTCTAGGAAACCATTTTTTACTACCTCAGAAGAGAGTGTTTGACTTGTTTCAGGGGGTTAAATCTTACCAGGGTAAACACCAAGTAATACAGTGCAGTTGTAGGCAGGAGGAACAGCAGGATTGTGAACAGCAAAGTGCCAATAAATAACTAGGAAAAAAGGAAACAAAATCATGAGCAGAGCAATGGCAAAATAAAATACATTGCAAATAAAAAGCAGGAGACTCTGAGGCAATGGAAGTTTGCAGGACTCCTTAATGTGTTTTTATCTTGCCTAAGTGCACAATGCCGTTACCTTGGATATTTTCAGTATTTCTCCTCTCACTGGGCCTTCTTCAAAACTCCTTATTATGGGAGTCCATTTGGAAAGACAGATAAAAGCTGGATCCTGACAGCACTGTTCCTTTACAGACAACATTCAAGATTTCTCATTTCAGGCCAGCTTCCTTAGGAAATAAGACTTATGTTATCTTGCAATTTTTCCACTCTTTGTCCCCAAAAGTTTAAGAGCCATTGATTAGATTTTACCAGAAAAATGTGGAAAAGAACAAAGAAGTGGCAATTTGAATGGAAAGTCTGGAAAGAATTGAGAAGTACTTTTGTTCCTCCTTGTTTTAGCAGTGCAGGCACCTGGTGCAAACCTGACAGAATTTGGACGATAAACATTCCCCAAGGCAGCAACCAGCTGAGCTGTCCAGCCACAGGAATTCTGCCTCTTGCTCGGTGGGAAGGTGGGAGAGAAGAAGACGCTGGACTCAGGGAGCAATGAAGATGAAGGAGAAAAATCCCAAAGGAAGTAGGTGACATTAGCTCCACTGCCCACAGAAAAAGTTATTTTTATTCTGGGCCAGCCCAGTTGGCGTAGGTCTAAATAATTCCAAGTGGGACAAATTCAGGTTTATACCTAACAGGGACCTGACTCTTCTATTTCCAGTCACCACTTCCAGAACAGAGAGGCCACAGGAGCACAGGGCACTGCAACCTCTGCAAAAAGGGACCACGTCTGCAGGATATCATGAAAGAAAACAACCCAGCAGCCACGGCACAGAGGTGGATCAGCATCACAGCTTTAGGGATGTAACCAGGAATAGATCACAACCTAATCCACTCTCCTTGCAGCAGTTGTTTCTCCCTTCTCCTGTCACTCCACTGCAGTTGTTTAAACCTCCAAAAGTCTTTTAAGGTCTGCTTTGAATGTCTCTTCCTACCTAGCCAGCGACACAATTCCCACTGGTCTCCAGAGCAGCAGCATGAAGCCTGAATTGCCAAACCAATTCTCCTCAAAGTACACAGGGAGCGAGCCCTGATGCAAACCTGGCACAGAGGCTTTTATTTACCAAAGAAACAGAAAACCAGCTCTCAGCTGTGGTGCAAGAAGCTCAAGGTTATCTGTTGTAATAGAGGCGCTGACCCTGCAAGTTTCCAAATATTATTGTATTATTTCAGTGATGTTTGCAGCTGCTGGCCTGGAGCAGTTCAGGCTCTGCAGGACTTTTGCATGGCATTTCAGAAATTAAAAAGAGCTTACAGCACTCCACAAAAAACTGCCTCTGCCTGAGTGAGAGTGTGTGGGCCAGGCTCCAGCACAACTTGAATGAAACGGGGCCTTTTAATAGAAACACTGCCACGGCTGTTACTGTGGCAACACTGCTGGGCATCACATTTCCAACTGCCTCCAGCCCTCCCCCATTCCCACTCGGGCCCCGGGAGCTGCCAGCATCTGCAGCACCCATCACAGCTCACAAGGTGTCTGGCAGGGGCTCAGGGCAGCTCTGCACTGGGCAGAATTTGGGTCGCTGAGCAGGGGAAGGGGGGGGAAGGGGAAGGGATGCTGGAGAGCAGGGATAGGATGCAGGGTAAGGAAGGGATGCTGGAGAGCAGGGATAGGATGCAGGGACACGGTGTGGGGACAG
>VYXF01007931.1:134099-156503 GCA_013397295.1 Polioptila caerulea | reverse complement strand
GGAGAGCAGGGATAGGATGGAGTGTAGGCAAGGGATGCTGGAGAGCAGGGATAGGATGCAGGGTAGGAAGGGGTGCAAGGAAGGGGTGTAATGCAGGGAAGAGGCAGTGCAGGGTAGGGAAGGGGTGCAGGGAATGGAAGGGGTATAGGGAAGGGAAGGGTTGCTACAGGTAAGGAAGGGCTGCTGGAGATCAGGGAAGAAGTGCAGGGCAATGAAGGGGTGCTGCAGGGCAGTCAAGGAGCAGTGTCAGGCAGCAGAAGAGCCTTGGGCTCAGAGTGTTGGAGTATGTCCTTGTTCTGGGCACCATAAAAGCTCCTGTGTCTGTGTCCCAGTACCAGTCAGAGTGGGATGGGAGGGCATCACCGAGGGCAGTGCCCTGGAGTGTCCCCAGGGCTGTGGCACTACCTGGTCCAGGTCGTAGGAGCAGGAATCCACCCGCTGCCGCAGCACGTTCCACTTCTTGCCCCGGAACAGGCGCCACAGGGAGGACAGGCCATAGATCTTCAGGCAGTAGAGCCTGAGCAAAGAGAAGATTCTGCAGCACAGGTGGCAGCTCCCAGCTCCAGCACCACCCAGCACAGCCCCATGCCCACTCACCCACCTGCACAGCCAGCAGTGGCAAAAGAAATCCACTGGGAATGATGCAGATAAAGACTTATGCCTCAGTCAACCCTACGGGTTGGCCCCTGGCACNAGTGGGATGGGAGGGCATCACCGAGGGCAGTGCCCTGGAGTGTCCCCAGGGCTGTGGCACTACCTGGTCCAGGTCGTAGGAGCAGGAATCCACCCGCTGCCGCAGCACGTTCCACTTCTTGCCCCGGAACAGGCGCCACAGGGAGGACAGGCCATAGATCTTCAGGCAGTAGAGCCTGAGCAAAGAGAAGATTCTGCAGCACAGGTGGCAGCTCCCAGCTCCAGCACCACCCAGCACAGCCCCATGCCCACTCACCCACCTGCACAGCCAGCAGTGGCAAAAGAAATCCACTGGGAATGATGCAGATAAAGACTCATGCCTCAGTCAACCCTATGGGTTGGCCCCTGGCACGAGTTGGAATGAGATGAGCTTTAAGATCTCTTCCAACCCAAACCATTCCAAGATTCTATGAAAAGAAGCAGCAATCCTATTTCCCCAAGCTCACCTGTGTCTCCTCTGTTCAGATCTGTCCCTTCCCCTGCCTTCACACCCTTCCTGACAGGGCTGGCTGAGGTCTTTCCCCCACACCTGAGCCAATGCAATGCAATTGTGTCTCTGCAGCAGAGATACAAGGGAGAGGAGTGGAGCCCCTGCAACTTCTCTAGTAACCTACAGCTCTAAAAATCCTTAAGAGTGGGAAGAGACCACTGAAAGGCCTGGTGGCCCCTACTGCACCCCTACCTTAGGCTTTCAGGTGCTATGAGACTTGGAGCTACTTCCCTCACAGAAAAACTACAACAGTGAGAGAAACTAGGGGTGACAGGGGGTGGGAAACAGACATCTCTTCACGGGATAACATCAAGGAAGAGTAAGCCCTTGGGATGGAGAGCAGGCACAAAGTGCCCTGGGCAGCAGTGCCAACATACAGGGATGTAAAGAAAGGGTACATGGCCAATGTGTGGGGCAGAGAAAGCCTGAGCTACCAAAGCCAGACTGGCAAACCAGGCTAGCTAAGGTGTGGAGGCTGCTCAGATTTCACAGCAACAATGTGAAAGCAGAGGCAAGGAGTCTCATCCAAGAGAAGAATCTAGTTTGAGGAACACCAGCTGCTTCAAGGAATTGGCAGGGTGCCTCCAGACTGGCAGGCACAGCTTGGTGCACTAATTCCTAGGCAGGAGGGAGCCCAGGACAACTCCTCCAGGTTCTGGCACACACCTGCCCATGGCTCTAGGGCCACGCTCTCCCTGCATCCCCTGAGATGACACCCAGCAGGTGTTGCTGCAGTGGCACCTGCCCTGCTGCCTGCACACACATGCCTGCCCTCATTTCACTCTGTGGTTTGCTCCAGAAGGGGATCTCAGGCTTCACCAACACCTGAATTCCTCCTGCCAGCTGCAGGAATTCAAGGGGCTGTGGTGACTGCTGATTTTTCCTGGCTCTCCACGGGGACAGCACACAGCTCTCTGTACTTCTGACAAACACAAGATAGGCTGGCTCCCTGCAGCTCCAGGAAGAGCAATCAGCTGACAAAATGTTTTTCCTACTTCCTACTACCACTCTGCACAACTTGGATGAGCAAGGCCATTCCTCACAGACCAACATAGAAATTCCAGTAACCAGAGGTGCTAGGAAGACACCTTCCAGTCCTGACATTATTGATTCTGGGTTTAAGACCTATGCTCACAAGAGACCTGGCTCATAAATCAGGTCTCAATATTTCCAACCATTCTCTAAACTACCATATCTAAAGATTTACTACTTCTTGTGTTGTTTGCTGTGTCTGAGGGGGGATGATGGCCATTCTGTACTTCATGAGGCAAAAGGTCCTTTATCTCTTGTATCCCATCTCCCTGGCAAGCACATCTGGTGGCCTCTGGGACTCCTTGGTGCAGCACAAGTTAGAGGAGACCAGGAACAGAGCACAGTGATGGGTATCTCTTGCACAGGAACCTCAACACACCCCAGATGTGCCCCAAAGCCCCCTGCCCCTCCTCTACTCATTCAGAGCCTCTGCCCAGGTCCATACAATGACACCAGGAGAGTGTCACATTTTCCCTGTAACCCCAAACCTGCCACCTGTGCTCCACAGTGCAGGCAAGGACCTCAGAAGCAGGGCAGAGACAGGGATTCTAGGGCTTCTCCAAAACTATAGGGGCTCCCCTCTC
This sequence comes from Polioptila caerulea, assembly GCA_013397295.1. NCBI lineage: Eukaryota > Metazoa > Chordata > Aves > Passeriformes > Certhiidae > Polioptila > Polioptila caerulea. Next base: position 153,704 of record VYXF01007931.1, on the reverse strand, counting down.
CTCCTCTTTTCCAGCTCCTCTCCAAATCTCTAGCAGGGTGCAATGGAGGAGAGCACTATGAGGCTGAATCAAAGGGATGGCGTGAGCTGCTTTCTTATCCTCTGCCTGTCATGTAGTTTCATTTTTCCAGGTCACCACCATGACAGATAAACATCTAAATGCAGGAGAAATGAAGGACGGGTTGCTTGTACTACTGTGGCCATAATTTCCACAGGCTTAAAAGACTGCAAGCAATTAACTGTGGGTTAAACTGTGAATTCAGGAGAACTACACCAGGACTGAAGGCTTCACCACAGCCTGAGGCGTTGCCAAACAAACCCCAGAGAGGGAGGGGCACTCACCTGGCCCCGTAGACATAGAAGCAGTAGATGTGGAAGGTCAGGAGCGCGATGATGTCTGAGAGGACACAGAGAGCCACGGTGAGGCCCAGGCACGCCGACAGCCCCACGTACCACAGGATCATCTCAATGAAGGGGGACAGCAGGTGGATGTAGCCTGGTGGATGTGACAGAGGGTCAGTGTTCCACTGGGTCACCTCCCACCTGACCCTCCCAAAAGGCTGATTCCCCTCGCCCTAGAACACTGCTCCAGGAATCAGAGCCATGAAAACATGGAGGTGAGCTGGAAAACTCCTTTAAATGCCATCTTCTCTTTAGGAGGGCCAACAAAAACTCTCTGCCCAGGTTTCTGCCGTAAGGTGGGGCACCACTGGGGGGATGGGGAGGAGCATGCATAGCTTGAACACAGCAGTCACCCTTCTCCATATGGGATTTCATGGCATTAGCATGGCCTGGTTTGGGTTGCAAAGCCCCTTAAAGATCATTTAGTGCCACCCCCCTGCCACGGGCTACCAGACCATGTTGTTTCAATCTCTATCCAATCTGGCCTTGGACACTTCCAGCGACATAACTTTTGATTTTTTACATTTGTGTCCAAGTTCTTAAGTACATTTTAAACTGCACACATAAACCTTTACTGCAACCATTCCTCATTTTCTGCTCTTCCCACAAAAGCCATCCCATATGGCTTTTGTAAAATAAAGCAGTGTGGACAGAGTCTCTTTCATCACCAAAGCAGGGCAAAGCCACAGAAACAAGACCATACTTGACTGGTGAGCAAAGTAAATCAATGAAATAATGATGGAGTTCATGTCCATCATGCCTGTACTCCTCCATCAAGGATAACAGGGGTGTGCTATTTCAAGGAAGAACCTGAAATAATAAAATTGCACTAAGCTGAAGCTGGTGACAGGACAGAGTTGGCGTTTGCATCCCTGCATATTTCTCATCCCAAGAGCTGCCTCTCATGGGGCAAAGACCACAAAACCCTAAAAAAGACCTCACAGCAGTGCCTTCTCTTGGACACTCAGCACCCATGACACCAGGGAACTAAGCCCCAGCAGGATCTGCACCTCTTGCAGAGCATCAGTACCAGCACTTTATTTAATATGCATGAATTCCTTGTGTGGGAATCCAACTTTGGCTTCAGTTCCCACAGCAGGAAGACTCCCAGACAAGCCTGTACTTGCAGAAGTGCATTTTGATTCATTACTCACCTCTAGGCAAACATTAAACACTCAGAGGGAAGAGATGAAAAGGGAGGCTGGCAAGTTAAACAATTTCACTTACTGATCCAGAGATGGATGTGATAAAGGAAGAAGCGGCCCAAAACTTGATCCAAGGCTCGGTTCATTTTCAGTCCAGCTGGTGCTCCCATCAGCCACTGGAGCAGGTCCTGCAGCTCTTCAGCCACGTGCTGCAAACACAAGGAAGCCAGGCCATGGAGAGAAAAGACTGCAATCACACTGAGCAGGGCCAGTGCACTGGAACTGCTGCCCCCTCGAGTATTCCACCACAACCTTCAAATCAATGGGAAGAAGTCCAAACAACTGCTTTACAGACAACTGCCTAAATCAGAAATGCACCTCTATTAACTCCTTACTGAATCAAACACAACAGCTGAGAGGAACCTGAACTGCTCAAGTGGCCTCTGTGCTGAGAACATGGAAGTGTGTCACCCCTGGCCACCTCTTGGAAGGCTTGCACAGGGGAATTTCCTGGGATAATGAAGGTTCTGGAAATCGATGGCAAATGCTGGTGCACAAATCCCCTTCTGGGGACAGTCAGGTGAAAAGTCAGAGCTGACTTTGTGGAAGGCTGTCAGGATTTTAAAAGGGCGGAAGATGGCAGTGCACTAATGGGCAAAAAAGAGTGAATTTTTATAAACAATCTGTATTTGTATAGAGCAGGGTAGAAAACACAACTATATAAATGTATTTCAAGCACGAACTCTCTTGACACTTTGTGGTGTGCTAGGCAATAGCCCTGATCTTGCCTATCACTCTCTGCAGGCTTCATGGACAGGCACTCATGGCATCCCAGCAACAAAAGAGCCTTGGAATTGCTGAGGAAAAACACTAATGGAGCTTCTCCCCACATCACTGAATCAGAAAATCATTATGGTTGGAAAAGCTCTCTGACATCAAGTGCTATGAACCTAATACTGCCAAGTGCACCACTAACCTACATCCACACGGCTTTTGAACACTTCCAGTGACTCCACCACTGTCCTGGACAATCTGCTCCAACACCTGACCACCTTCTTTGAAAAGGAATTTTCCCAGTATCCAATTTAAACCTCCCCTGGTGCAACTTGTTCCATCCCTTGTTACCTGGCTGTCCCCTCCTGTCAGGGAGTTGTGCAGAGCCACAAGGGCCCCCCTGGGCTTCCTTTTCTCCAGGCTGAGCCCCTTTCCCAGCTCCCTAAGCCTCTCCTGGGGCTCCAGCCCCTTCCTCAGCTCTGTTCCCTTCTCAGGACCTTCTCCAGCCCTATATGCTGTCACTTCACTGCTGCAGAACAAACCAAACCCCAGTTCTGGGCTTGTTCCTCCCTACCTCAAACGTGTGCTCCAGACCCTTCACTGAGGGCTGTGATTCACAGTTTCTGGTGATTTCAGCCCAAGCCAGTGTTGTTTATTGATTTTCTCTCTCCACTCCACTACTCCATGCTCCCCTTGCAGCTGGGTGATTTCTCTCCTCAGAACTCCACACCTGCCCTGCTCCCCTGAGCTGAAACCATTGCTGAGCTGCAGTTACCAGGCTTGGAACTGAGGGAGCTGATAACCTTCAGCAAACTGGTGGGGAAAATACCTGGAAGAAGTGACCTCTTACACTGCTCCATATGGACAGTTTGTGAGGAAGAGCCCTCTTTCTCCCAAAATCCCACTTACAGCTCATGCACTGTAGCCTACTGCCCTTATCATTCACATGTACAATTTCCCTAAGGAAAAATGATTTCCAAGGAACTGTTCTATTTTCTTTATTAACCAACAGATCCTGGCAAAATAAGTTTGTAAACATTTACTTTTAGTGCAGTGGCAAAATTAATAGTTCCATTTCCAACTTCTCCAAAAGACTTGTCTTTCTATTTCCTTCCTTTTCCCTCTGTCTCACTGCAAGTCAGGACTGATTGGATCCCATGGAGCTCACCTCTGTGGCTGAGAAGCATTTGCTGCTTTATAAATAGACTGGTTTTAATATTTAAAGTGTTGGATTGGTAACTTAGAAAAAGCATTTGGGGATTTTAATGAAATATTTAAATGCTTGAAAGCAGTCCTTCAGCAAGGCTGGGTTTTAGCAGTGATTATTTCTGGAGGCTGCCAGTCCCAGAGGTGCTGCTAAACCCTGGCAGGGGCACGTAGCCCTGGGAAGGTGCCCTACCTTGCTGTTATTTAGCTGGGCAAGGCATCTCAAAACAGAGTCCTGAAGCATAACCTTGCAGGTTGCTTTCCAAACAGATATTTTAGGACTGATCAATAGCAAGCAGAATCAGGAAAGGTGACTGTAAGTCTAATTCTCCTCCTGCAGTCATGAATACTGAATGTGGGCATATTAATAAATCAGATACAGTGGTTTGGAAGTGTTTCATAACAGAGTGCTGGGACATGACCAAACGAGGGTTAGATGAGCTCACTGTGGAAATATTCTCTTTACTGTCATGTTCCTTTTCCTAGTCTCCATGTGCAGAGGACTAATGCTGATGTGACATGGATGGAGAAGGACACACAGGGCACTGTGATGCTCCAGGCAAGGGAACAGAACTGGGGAAGGGGCTGGAGCACCAGGAGAGGCTGAGGGAGCTGGGAAAGGGGCTCAGCCTGGAGAGAAGGAGGCTCAGGAGGGCCTTTGTGGCTCTGCACAACTCCCTGACAGGAAGGGACAGCCGGGGATAGTCAGACTCTGCTCCCAGGGAACAGGGACAGGAGAAGGGGAAACCGCCTCAAGTTGCACCAGCACAGGTTCAGATTGGATATTGGGAAAATTCCTCCACAGAAAGGATGGTCAGGCACTGGCACTGCTGCCTGGGGCAGTGGTGGAGTCCCCATCCCTGGGGGCACCTGGGTTGGTGGTGAGCACAGTGGTGCTGGGCTGATGGCTGGACTTGGTGATCCTAAAGGTCTTTCCCAGCTCTAATGGTACAAGTCAGAGCACACAGAGCCAAAGCTCTCCCTGTCAGACACACCTGCCCTGTGTCTCTTGCAGGTGGTTGGGGCTCTAAGATACACTATTTTTAAATTATCATCTAAAAATATTTTTCAGGAAGTGTTCCCTCTGCTTGCTTTGTTTATGGATCAGTGGAACAAGACTGAGTAGGAACATACATCAAATTATCTATAAGCCCCAGTAAAGCTTTTGCAGGCACAATCTATGATAAATATGAAACAGTTTCAAACAGATTTCAACTTAGGAAAAAGAGACACTGGTAAGGATAAAAGAGATGAAGGGGGGGAAAAAGGAGATGGGTTATAAGCAGTGCTGTTTAAGACCAGTGCAGAGCTTTGAGTCAGGTATTTCTGAAAGAAGGCTGTCTCATGGAAGGCAAAAGCAAGGACAACCATTGGGAAGCCTGGTGGGATCAAGAGAAGGAGGAAGGTAGGAGTTGCGAGGGCACCTACAGAGAGAGGATTATTCAAGTTTTCCATTTTTGGATTTGAAAGCCTGCTTCAAAAATCAGTCCCTCCTAACAGCTCCTTGCCAGTTACTCCCTGGGTGTCTCTGAATCACATCTGCCTCACTGAGTGACAAAAGCAACTTGTTATTACAGCCAGCACAGCACAGCTCATCACGCTGGGAAAGTGGGAGCTGCACTCTGTGATGTCTTGTGCAGCATCAACAATTGCCACCCAAGTGCTGACTTGAGATCCATTTTATCAGAGGATGACAAGGGATGGCCAGGGAACACAGCCTGAACTCCTGGCAGCAGGCTGAGCTTGCGACCCTGGCAGTGCTGAGAGTCAAAAAAACCCACCTGCACAACCCACATCATCCTTTCAGAGAGATGTTGGTTGGAAAAAAACCTGAGCACTGTGTCCAGGCCCCACACAGCTGGGATTTTGTCAATGTTAAAATCAATCAATCAAACCAATAAGGTTATGTGTTATATAAGGATAGCCTGTCAATATTAAAATCAGTAAGGCTAAAGTGAGGTTATGTATACAACCCTACTATACATAACAACCTTACTATATTGGCAATAGAGAATATCCTGAGTTGGAGGGGACCCATCAGGACCATCCAGCCCAGCTCCTGGCCCTGCACAGACACCCCAACAATCCCACCCTGTGTACCCCTGAGAGTGCTGTCCAAAGGCTCCAGGAGCTCTGGCAGCCCTGGGGCTGTGCCCATTCCCTGGGGAGCCTGGGCAGAGCCCAGCACCCTCTGGGGCAAATGAGATATCCAATGCTCTATTTACCAACAGACACAGAGGTGTAGGGTCAATGCTATCAGCATATCTGGGCACAGCTCAAAGCAGCCCTGGGGAGCCTGGGGAACAGGAGCTCTCTGCACACAGGGAAGGCTGAGTTACTGAGCTTGGCAAGACACAAGCACTCAAGAAAGCCTAGTGATGGGAATAATGCAGACCAGATGGACACTCAGCAGCAGAGAGGAAACCTACTGCTGAATGGCTGAGGGGAGATTTTGCTGAAATACTGGAAAAGAAGCGGTGCTGGCTTGCACACCACATGCTGAAGTCATTGGTATATTTTGGGATCACTCAGATCTGCATTTTTTTAAGGCCTGCACATAATGCATATAAATCAATGCCCAGCAAAGGGAGCAAAAAGACTCCAAATGATTTTATGTCCACAATCTCATATGCCTGAAAGAAGAAAGTAAGGCTGGAAAAAAGAAGAGTTGTGAGTGGCCTGAACTGATAAGCCTGGAAAAACAGGAAGAAAGGCACTGACTGGCTATCAGCACCCCCAGACATGGAGGAGTCAGCACTTCCAGGAAAGAAAGCAAACAGGTCCTGCTGATAGCCAGGTAACAGAGTCCACACATGGAGGAGACTTGGTGAAGACAGCTGTCACTGTGATGCAAAAGTTGAATGACAGATGAGCTAAATTACTCAAAGAGGAACAAACAAGCAAGTCCAGGGCAGGTGCTGGGGTTGGACACACCTTGAGCAAGGAAAGGATCCATCTGCCAAAGACACTGGGCAGATGGAATCCCTCCCAGAGCCACCTGTGCAACCAGGAATGCGGCCAAAGCCACTTCCCTGCAGACTTGTTAAGAAATCAGATTTATGAGAGCCAGGCACTTCTAGTAATCCCAAAGGGAAAGATCTAGAGCACTTAAACTTCTCCAGCTGAAATATCTGTAAGGAAAAAGATGTAGGAATAAGGCTTAGAAGAGTACTTGCAGTGTATTGCTCCAGCACAAAAGCAAGTGTTCTGCAACAAATGTGGTTCTTCCTACCCACCACCGCTGCTGAGTAGTGTCTACAACAAACATGCTGTCCTCAGAAGTTTGACTAAGAAAGATAAGGAAACCAGCAATAATCGTGATCCCCAGCTCTGTTGGACACTCCACACATGCTTTCTGAAAGTCCAGCATGTACAAGAATGATCAGAGACCTCATAATAATTAAGGAGTTAGACATGGACCAAGAAGATCATCACCAGGGGAAATGTGAGCTCTTCCCAGGAAATGCAGCATAAGTAGGAAACATAAACCACTGCTGGAATTCTCTGATCAAAATCAAATTCTTCCCAACCAAGAAGCTGGACAAAGAGCAGAGAGAAGACATTCTCCAGCTGCTAGAAAGAAACCAATGGAAAGACCCATTCAGAAATGAAAGAAAAGTGGGCAGAGAAAGGATTAGGCTGTGCAGCTGCATGGCAGGGCTCAAAACTGGCTGCATATGTATTCCCAAGACACAGAAGCTCTTAAAACAGAGCTGACCTCATGTTAGCAGTGTGGTCTCCAACCTCTGGAGACCACAGTACATTCTATGTTCAGTATATTATATGTTCCTTACTGCCACTAAACAGATAAACTGGAGCTCTGCACCTAAAATGAACCAGCAGAAGAGCAGGACAGTGTGAGTCATACTTGCTACCCGTGAATTTCTGCTGATGTTGAGGGATCTCAGTGGGCAAGAGGAGGTCTGTTTAAGAAAATCACAAGACACAGCAAGTTTTCCTAGTTCAGCATCCATACCCCTGAGCACTTATGCAGGATTTCAAGTGTTTGTACCCTGACCAGCAAAGCCTTTGGACTTCCCCGAAACTCCTTTCACAAGCACAGCTGCACAGCTTATCATGTTTGACTTTCTAGCAGTTTATCAGATTCAACACAGGTTACAGCTTTTTATTTTCACCACAAACAACCCATATAGCAACAACTTCAGGACACTTTCTGTTGACTCCAGAAAAAAATAAAAGCACTGTGGCTTCATAATACCTCAACCTGCAGCTGCAGAGCTCTGTCCAAGCCATAATTGTTCCTTTAGAAGCTGGAGGAGCCCTCCCATAAACATCTAATTACTATTCACAGCACATGCAAAGCAGAGCTGAGTTTCTTTTGAGCAGCCACAACAGGCTTGATTTGAAGATTTCACTGTTCTTGAGGAGACCTAATTTACATGACCTCAGACAGGTCTCTCTGAAACCCTTGTGTGTGAGGCACTGCCTCCTTACAAGCAGGGCAGGCAGGAGCTGGGCAGTGCCCAGAGCAGGTGAAAGGGGATCAGATTTGGCCAGACAACTTACGTCAGCCACAGGGATGAGAGTGTCAGCAAGGTGCCCAATGCGGTTCCTCCTGTACAGCCACGACATCAGCAGTATCCCCAGGGCCATATCAATCAGCAGAGACACACAGATGTTGGCTTTCCTGCAGGCAGGGTAGGGAGAAACAGAGTTAGAGAAAAAGGAAGGACAGTATTTAATGTTTCAATGACACTTGTCAGCTTAGCTTATGTAGCACCTTTACTGGCCCAGGGACGCCAGGACAACTCACTGAAGGAGAACAATTTTGGAATCTTTTCACTTCCACTGGTGTGGTGCTCCTTCTGTAGCCAAGCACAGGACAGGTTTGTTCAGCCTGGAGAAGGGGAGACTGAGGGGAGACCTCAAAGCTGTTTACAGTTTCCTCCTGAGGAGCAGCTCTGCTCTGTGACCAGGGACAGGACCCAAAGGAACAGCTGGAGCTGTGCTGAGGAGGTTTCGGTTGGATATCGGGAAAGGTTCTTCCCCTAGAGGGTGCTGGGCACTGCCCAGGCTCCCTGAGGGAATGGTCATGGTCTCAAGGCTGCCACAGCTCCAGGAGAGTTTGGACAACGCTCCAGGGATGAACAGGGTGGGATTGTTGGGGTGTCTGTGCTGATCCACGGTTGGACTGGATGATCCCTGCGAGTCCCTTCCCACTGTGATTCCATGATTTTAAACTCTGAGCCACTCAGAGCCTGCAACAAAACCTTTCTTAGAAGGGAGCAAAGAGGGGATTGAAGCTACAAAGAGGAATGTCAGACAGAAAGGTACATACACACTCAGGAGGGATTTACCAATTACCAGTACTGTGGGCACTAGCACTTGGCATCCACACTGAGATCAGATGGCTTTCCCAGACAAGGCAATAAATAGTGGGTTTGGGTTCATACACAAACCCAGAAGGGCTGCAGAGCTGCCCCTTCCCCACGAGAGTTTCTGAATGGAATTCCATGACGTGAGTTATTCACGAAATCAGACTGAGCAATCACAGTTACTTCTGGCCTTCAAATCTGCTAATCTATTTTAAGTGTTCCCTGGAAGTCTATTACTGCAGGATCAGAGAACCACACAGAACAAGACTGGCTGTGGAAGAGCCGTAGGGCATCCAATATCTGTCTCAGATCTCTGTTCTGTTCCTCTCACAGTGCTGCATGTTTGCTTTTTCTCTTACACTTTGTTACTGTTCTAACAGTGTAAGTGGAGTCTCTGGTCCGCAGCTTCTGCACAAAAAGCTTCCCCAAAAGAGTGGGTGTAAGAGGGGAGCATTTAAACCTTTCTGCTCTTATGGAAAGTGCCACTAAACTGATGGATGGCCGTGGTTGACAGCAGCACAGTGCTGTGAAAACAATGAGCCTGTGGGGGGAGCAAAGCACTCACTGGGTGCGGTACAAGTTTTTGGGGTGCAATATCCCCCAAAAAATTGCCTTTCCTGGGCTAGGGAAAAAGGCAGGTATCTGGCAAAAGGTATAATTAACATATAAAGATACAAATATATATGAATATGAACACAGTGCAGAGTAAAGATGTGCAAACTAGTAGGGAGTAGAGGAACATGATAGGGTACAGCGAGGACCTGGCGCTGTCCAGGCATGTGTTCCATGATTCGGGTTCCCTACAGGAGACAAAAATAGAGCCAAGACACACCTAACTTTACATGTCCTCCATACCTCATCAGCTGATTTTGGTTTTGAGCCTTCTTGTTGCTGCTGATGACCTGGAGGTGCTGCAAGCGATGTCCCAGCTGCTCACAAGTTGAGAGTTTGCTCCACAGGAAAGACAAAGGCCAGAACTTCAGCACCCTGCAGAAACACATGGGAATGTCTCCTCTTGCCTTTGCCATGCAGCAGGCAGGCCAGCATCCAATATCCATGCAAAACAGTCAGTGTGCAGTTAAGGTTGTGCAACCAGAGCTGGTGATTAGATGATAATGACTCTCTGAAAGGTTAACAGAATTAAGGCAGCCTTGACAGACCAAGACATGCAGACAAGCCAAGCTCTCATTTGTATTTGTGTCAAACCACATCTCACTCTTCCAAGGAAGCCACAAGGCAATCCTGATTCCAACCTCTGCTTTTGGATACATCACTGGGCTTGCACAATGCTCCCATCTCCAGGAGAGCGGAGTCAGGTTGTGTTCAGTGCAACAATACAACATGGTGTAACTGCTGCACAAACCCCAGCATCACTCACCACGGATCATGGAATGGTTTGGGTTGGAAGGCACCTCAAAGCTCATGTCACTCCACCCCCCTGTCATGGGCAGGGACACCTCCCACCATCCCAGGCTGCTCCAAGCCCTCTCCAGCCTGGTTTTGGACACTTCCAGGGATCCAGGGGCAGCCACAGCTGCTCTGGGCACCCTGTCCCAGGGCCTGCCCACCCTTCCAGGGAACAATTCCTGCCCAATATCCCATCCAGCCCGGCCCTCTGACAGTGAGAAGCCATTCCCTCTTGACCTTTCCCTCCATACTTTGTCCCAAGTCCCTCTGCAGCTCTCCTGGAGCCCCTTTAGGCCCTGGAAGGGGCTCTGAGATGTCCCTGGAGCCTTCACCTCTCCAGGTGAGCACCCCCAGCTCTCCCAGCCTGGCTCCAGAGCAGAGGTGATCACAAGTCTCTGTGTGGTGTGAGCCTGGTATAATAAACAGCTGTGTCCTCCATACAGTTTATATCCCTTTTCCCCTCTCTTTCCTTTTTTCTTCCACTTGATCCTTCTTTTTTTTTTTTTCTCTTTATTACTTCCAAATTCCTTTTCCAGGGTCTTCACTCCTACCTTCTCTCCACTGCCTTGTAGTGGCCAGCATTATGTAGATAACACAACCTTTAGCATTCAATTAGATTTCAAAATTAACATCCACATTAGGCTTGTAGGGGAGGAAACAGTCACAAGGTTCTTTTCTTATGACTCAGAAGAAAAGTACTAAAATGATGCTTAATTATTTTGAGTAGTTACTTTTATTACCACACAACCTATAAAGCAAGGATAGTTGGTGATTTGTGCAGGCTGTAGTGACACAGCACTGGGTGCAGGCTGGTCACAGAAACCACAGCAACACACGGCCCCAAGTTTGGTTTGGGGGATAAATTCTGATGTGGAAATAATTTGGATCACTTCTCTCCTATACACAGGAGCACACTGCACCAGCCAGTGCAGTTGTTGCCCTATTCTCAGTGTTTCACTGTTTTTTATTACAGGTCCAGGAATACATGGTCACTTCTAGTCACTTCACCTACTCTCCTGTGCTGCTTTGGCACGGTCTTTCAGGTTCATTCATCTCACACACCACCATTATTCCTTGTATCCTGCCTCAGTTTGGACACTGCCTAGCTGCTTGGATCATTACTGAGCATGGCCTGGAGATGGATGTTCCTGCACACTGTGCGTGCCTTCCATGGATTACACCCAGAGCATGCCAGCCCGTGCCCAGAAGCAGATGCCTCCAGGGCTGGCCAGGATGGGCACACTGGGGTGCCCATTGCTATTTATACAGCTCACACCAATCACAAGGGTACGGTTCCTCCAAACCCTGCTCAGTCCCCTAGGGCTGCTGTCCCCTTCCTCCCCACATCCTGCTGAGCCCTTTGAACCCCACTTCATGCATGGCTTGCCAGCTTAAGGACCAGAGAGTTGAAGTCTCCCTCTTCCCCCTCCCTCCCCATTCAAATTTCAGACACATTGGGTTTGAAACACACGCAGTGTACTGTGAATCATTCTTAATTTGAGGTCTCCAAGTTACTCAGCTCTGCGCTACAGCCTCCCACCTTGGAGACAAATGAATGCACTGTTCCTCAGCTGACTTGTCAGGAGGAGGGAGCTGAGGCGGCGGAGAAAAGAGCACCATGCAGGGGAGGGAGAGGGGGGTGACTGCTCTGGCCACTGATCACACACACCTGGGCTCACAGATTCACCCAGACACAGGAGCAGACGAGTTTTCCTTTCCAATTATGCCCCAGCTCAGTGGTCACAAACTCTGGTGTGGCAAAAGTTGACTGGAGCAGAGAATTGCACTTGAAATGTAAAGAAGGGGACGGAGGAACGCTCTACCTGTGGGATTATGTACAGATGGCTGAAGGTGAAGAATTACAGGTCAAACACCAGCTGCCAGACCCTGCCAGCTCAGGCAGAAAGCAGCAGCTCTGGGGCCCTGTGCTGCACTACACACTCACTGGGTGATAGTCCCATCCTCTCCCACCATCCATGGCTGCTCCTCAAGCTGGAGGCAGCCAGCCCCTGGGCCACCCCTGGCCAAAGGAAAGGACAGGCTGCTGTCGTCTGTCTGGGGAATGTCCAGCACAAGTGGGAATGATTCCCAAAGCAGCCTCATCCCCAGAGCACCATATTGTGCAGCCTGCAGTGGTTCAACTCCTCAACAGGACACCATGGGCCCAAAAACACACCAGAGGGATGTCCTGTGCTACAACTGACTCTCTTTTCACCCATCACCACAAGCACAACCTCTATTCTGCTCACATGCTTCCTTTGGAAAGGAAATACATACACATACTTATTGAAATAAAAATACAAACATACTGCAAAAAGCTCAATAAAGCAGCTGCAGGATGTGCTACGGGAACTCTTCTCTCTGTGAGGACTGAGGAAGAAACCAAAAAAAATATTCCTTGCGTGGTCTCCTACCCCTCTGCACATTGACTGTGCATTGCCAGAAATACTCCCACTTGTTTACCACACAGTACATGGAACAATTTTTAGAACTTCAATGGAAAACCAACCAGATAAAAAAACCCAACAAAAATCCAGTGACATTGGGTCATTGCATTATTTAAGCAGCAGGAGATCTTTCGGGTATTTCCAAACATATGGAATTTTAGCAATAAATTAACATAGCCTCCATGAGTAAGTCTTGATTTTCCAATTCAGTTTTTTCCCAAGAGTGAGAGGGGAATTTTCAGATTGTCAGATGAAAAGCAATCTTTCCGAATCTGGATCACATGCAAATATTAAGCTCCATTAATCAGAACTCCTGTGTGTTTTCTTGCTCCTTCCTAGAAACTGCAGGAGCAGTGCATCCCTTTGGATGAGGAATTGGAGGTGCTTATAAACAGACTTTTTTAAAAGGAGCCCACGGAATTTATTGCCTCAAGACTAACACATCCGAATGTCCCCAAGAGCAGAGACCCTCAGGGATAACGGAAATGCTGCCCCCAGGTTCCTCTGCAGCAGAATCACAATGGTCACCCCTTAGCACACGGTGGTGCTGAAGAATTGCCTTAATTCGGGATGTGCAGGACTTGGGAGCTTGGAGTGAGCTTGGAGGGTGGCAGCCACTCACTGCCTGAGATTCCCAACACTACTGCCCTGCTTCTCCTGTGCAAATACACAAGGGCAGATCCAAAAATGCCCAAGCCTCCCCAGCCTGAGAGGACATTGCTGATCTCTTTCTTTAGCCTTTTGTAGCTGACTACCCCCTTAACATCACAAAAAATGGAAAGAATGAAGTCCTGTGACCTGAAGGAGAAAAAAACCCAGTAAATCTTATTTTATGGGATGTACTGTCCCAGCATGGGAGGAGGGGACTGGAAGGACACCTGCACGTGACATCTTGAACCCTCCCTGCCTCCAGTATGTTGGCATGAAGGAGCGTGTACCACACATTACATGCAAAATGGAACCAAATTCCTTTAAATGGCTTAGAAAAGGTCAAGCAGGAGACTTGTTATAAAGCCAGGTACTAATCTCTGTTCTCCAAGACTGATGTTTCAAAACACACATGAGGATAAGTAAATATAAAGCTGATACTGTGGGTGCATAAAACAAAGGAGAGAGAAAGCTCTGCTTCCCAAGGCTAAGGACAGGCTCAGTGTAGGTTTAGGCACAGCCAGCCTTGCATTCTGCCTGCTCCCAGGTACAGCTGGCTGCTGCTCTACCTCAAAACGTCCATCCTGGCCCTAGGAAAAGCTGAAGTCACAATTCCTGAGAAGCTGGGTAGCAGCTATCTGGGCCCAACCTGTCAGCTGTGCTTGAGCTCACAACTTTAAATGTTTAGACTGCAGCCTCCCGGATGCTGGCAAGACCTGGGCTAAACCTGACTCCAAGGTGGGCTTGAGTCCTGGCACCAGGTGAGGTGGGACCAAGTGCCTCTGCAAAAAAGAATCATCCTGTCTGTTGGTGGTGGCACACAGACAGAAAAAGGACCTTGGGAGCCAACTCCAAATCTTCTGCCCAATCACAAAATTGACTTAATCACCATTAAGAACCAGTAACACAGCATCTACAGAGCAGTCCCAGGACACAGGGGTCCTTAATGACATCAGGTTTGAACCTCAATCTCTTCCAGTAATCCAAAACTGGACAGTTTTCCCTTTGTGTACCCCAACTGCTCAGAAAATCTTTGCATGGGAAGAGTTTCACTGTAATTCTTTTACAATTGTATCACACAATTGGAAACCTGTTAAAAACCTTCATTCCCTTAGGCCGTACTTAAAAAGATTTATCCATGAATACAGTAGTAGCTGTTATCAAAATTTCATCAATTACTGTGTCCCCTTGCAGCTTAGAACCAGAACTGCACTCCCCTCTCTGCCACAACCTCTCCAGGGAGCCTGACCAGGGCAATGGTAGAATCATCAACCCCAGAAGTATTCAAAAAACACATGGAACTTGGAAACATGGGTTAGAGGTGGCCTTAGCAGTGCTGGGTTGATGGTTGGACTGGATGATCTCAGAGGGCCTTTCGAAGGCAAATGATTCCATGCTTCTAAGTTTCTTCCCTTCAAATCTGCTCGGAATTAGTTTTCAGTGCAAGCATGACCCACAGATTACATTTGGAGCGTCCTAGTCAGGCTCAGGTTGTGAGAACAGAATTTCACCCAGGATTCAGGCTGAGCAGCAATACCTCTAAACATCTACAAAGTGCCAAGGTTGCAGCATCACAATCTTTCAGAGAGAGGATGGATTTAGAAACAGTATTTGCTGATGTTTCACAGCTGCAGAGGGACTCACAGCAAACAGTGAGGAGGGAGTCTCCAGCTATGGAGCCATTAAGGAGAGCCTCATGTCATTCTGCCAGCCACAGAATAGCTGGAAATCCACTGTTTCAGCTGTGATGAAACTGAAGCAGGGCTGAACTATTCCTGTTGCAAATGAGGAGGACATGAATGACTCCTCAGAAAACCTCCCAGCTCCATGAAGCGCTGAGAGAGCCTTTGGCTTTGTGTTTTCAGTGGAGCTCCAACTCTGTTTTGAACATAACAATTTTGTTTCATATTTCTCACTGGGCTTGAACAGAGTTGCAGTAAACTTCTCCTTAGGGGTAGAAATGAGCCAAGACATAGACATTTAACAATGTGAAAAGGGTCCCAGTTTATTCTTCCTTACAGCTTAGCCATCCTAACTCTGATTACAGCAAGCTCCTACTGTGGGGTCAGTGCAGACTATGACTGCAAGCATTAGTTTGCAGACTCTGAACACAGGCCTTAGCTAGCATGACTATGAATGCAGGCTCTAACTCCATCAGACCCAGACTGACCTCCCAGCAGATCTTTTGTCAGCAGTAACTCTCTTCCTTGTGTCTCTCTGGATCTTTCCTTCTCCCTCAGAGGTCCTCCTTAACCTGTCAACCCACCCCTTTTATCCCACCTATCTTTATTAGTTACAGCTGTGGCCCATTAAGAGCAAGGCTGTTCCTCTCCTTTGGTACTCAGTGGCTTACCAGGGGCAAGATCACCTGTAACCCCTCCTTTCATACCACAGAACAGTAGTCCTGCAATGCCTAAACATGAGTTACATTTCCAGGCAAAACAAGCCGGGGGATGTCCCATCACCTACCTGCTCCTGCAGATCCCAGAGACCAGTGAGAGCAGGAATGTCAGCAGCATGCAGGCAGGCACAGAGGCCTGCTTCAGCAGCTCCACGATGATGCTGGCCTCCACCCCATCCGACTGCCAGTGGGTCAGCTTGATGGGCCCCTCGTCGTACCTGTCTGTCATGAACAGCACCTGGCTCCTGGCCACCGTGTCAAAGATGGCTGAGAGCTTTGAGGCATCCTCTGCCCTCTGGCCAGCTGTGTCCAAAGGGGGGTGCAGGTGGGAAAGCATGACCTTGCGCTGGTCATAGTACACCAAGATGATTTCTTCCTCCTGAGGGTTCTTGGAGTGTTTCTGAAGGGTAGAACAGCTCCAGAATTTGCTGTCTCCCTCTTTGCTTATCTGGATCCATGGTTCATGGCAGAATATGGTCCCAAGGTCTTCCAAGAACTCACTGAGACTCTCTTCTTTTTCCTGTTTGCTGTTGCTCCATGAGCCAAGCACAGAAACACTGACTTTAGTCACACGCTGAACTTCCCCAAGGTACTGCTTCACCTGGACAGGAATGAAGGGGAAGTGCACCACAGCAAGGATGACAGCAGAGCTCTGCTCCGAGATCCAGCGGCCAATCAAAATGCCACTGTCTGCTGAGGAGCAGCACGATGGAAAGAACACCTTCAGTACCATGGCAGTGACCTTGGAGGGACGTACACCTGAGAGCAAACACAAAAATTAAACTCCAGGATGCTGAGTAAATGCAAGGAAAATCTGAGCTGGCCAAAGCCACCAGAGAGGAGAACTCAGCATGTTTGAAAACACCAAGCCCAGCCACTTGATGGCTACATTAGTGACAACCAACAGCCGTACACACATTCAGGGGGTTCCTGATGATCTGCAGTTCTTTGAAGTGAGGGAAGGTGAGCCTGGAGTTTCCCAGTAAAGCCCTTCTCCCAGTCCTGGAAAGGTCTTTCATGGTGGTACACAGATAAGCACAGCCCATCAGACCAGCCAAGATCCAGGATTCACCCAGCCCACAGTGGATGTGCTGGAGCACTTCCTAGAGAAGGGAGTACAGCATAGCAAACCATGGTGCCTCTGGGGAATATTCCCTGCTGCTACCAACAACCAAACACTGGTTCATGCTGTTCAGTCTCCTTTACCCCCTTACAACCCAGAGCTCTGCTCTGCAGCAAACTCAAAGAGCAACCTTGATGCCATCACTCATCTCCTCCTGCCTCACTCCTCTCATCTGGAAACCGAAATGATAATTTTGTCAGAAAGGGCTATAGTGATTAAATGAAGTAGTTTTAATTCATTAGATTCAACAGCCTAAAAAAGGAAAAGCATCTCTGCTTTATCAGTGCTCTTTATCTTTAGTGCTTTTCTCCCCATCATTAAGAACACATCTCAATGGCCTTGGGAGACTTTTCCAGAAAGGAGCTCTGAGGCAGTAGACAGTGTCTCTTTAAATAAGGTGGAGGTTTCTAGCAGGAATATAATTGCAGTAAGGAGGGCGCTGGCACAGAACAGGCGGCATCCGGCGCCCGCTGTCCTTTCCTGTCCTTCAGAGCTTTGTTAGGGATGTGAAAACTCCGCAGGCCCCCGAGGCTGCTCCTCTGCAAGGCACCCAGTCAGTTGGAAAGGGAACACAGAGGGTATTTACAACATAGAGAGGATGCACAGTGGGAAGGGCCTGGTGGCTTTGTTTTGCTCTCCCTTAGCAGAGGAGAGCTGAGGCAGTGAAGCTCAGCACCTGGGAATTTCCTACAATATGGGGGGATGGAGGAGCAGCTATGGAAAGCGATTAACTTCTTCACCCAGTCACCCACAGTGGGGTAATCTGGGGAGTGGAGCACTCTCCATCCCTGGAGTGTCCAAGGCCAGGCAGGATGGGGCTTGGAGCAACCAGAGACAGTGGAAGGTGTCCCTGCCCATGGCAGGGGATGGAATGAGATGGTCTGTAAGGTCCTCTCCATGTCAAACCATTCCATGATCTATGATTCTTCTGAGATCCTGCCTCCTCACAGACTCCAGGTCTCTGAGGTTATCCCTCTGGTCAAAGAGCGAGAAATGAAGACATTCTGTGGCCTCCAGATCGAGCTGGGGGATGGAGGATCTCTGGAGCAGCAAGGGCCAGTGCTGGGTGCTTTCAGCACCAGCGAACACTGTGCTTCCAGCACCACAGTGCCAACAAAATCCATCAGGAGAGGGAATGTACCATGCAGATTTGCAGTAAAAGGGAAAATGCAGTCCAGGGAAAAACATCAAAGACAGCCTCATGATGTTTTTCCAATCAAAGGAGGGAGAGTTGTTGTGAGAATTGCAACAAGAAACTCTCAGTGTCCGTGCACGGCTGTCCTTAAAGGTCTGTCCATCCACCGGACATTTCAGAGAGGAATTGTCAACTGACTCTTCACACACACATTTATTTTTCACTGAGATTGTTTTTACAGATAGATTGTTTTTCCCCACAATCCTCTGGGAAAACTTCTCATGGAGCAGAAACACTTCTCATCCTTATCTTCTCTAGTTCGTGAGATTTCCCTCTTACACCTTCCCCAGCTTTTAAAATTAACATAGTTTTATGCACCCAACTACTCTGGCTATAGTTCTGGTCAAATGATCTGCCCTTTGGCTGCTGGACACTTGGCAGAGAAGATTCCAATATGATTTTCAAGCTATACAAAATATCTTGATAGTTGAAAACCCAGCTGATCAACTATTGTTATGTTAATATGTCTCATATTCCCAAATCCATGACTTGTCATTCATCCACCTCATTCATTTCAATAGACTGAAATATCAAATGTCATTACAGTCAACTGCTCCACTGCTGCTAATTTTAACAGAAAAATCCTACCAATGACATGCAGTCCCTGTTCATCAAGTGCCTAAAATCTTCGAGATCCACTTATTTCTGCTGAAAACATCCATCTTTCCCTGAGAGCACCAATGCAACGATTCAGGTCACCAGAAAAAAAACCAAAATAAACACCACCTAAAATGTGTTAAAGCAACCATCAAATGAATACAGGACCCCAGGACTGATAAATTCCAGAATTTTTGTTAGCAAAGCAAAGGTGAAAGGTGCAATGTGGCCATGGTCTCACCCCAGAGGCTGTCCTGTGGCCACAGGGTGCCAAGGGGGACTGATCCCACAGCAGACCCACACCTGGGCATCCCATGTTCCTAGCAGGGGGTTTAGTGCCAGGATATAAAGAATCATAGAACCGTGGAATAGTAAACGTTGGAAAAGCCCTTTAAGCCCATTAAGTCCAGTCACTCCCCCACCACCACTACCACCACCAGTAAACCATGCCCTCAAGTACCACATGTACACGGCTTTTTGAACACTTCCAGGGCTGCCATTCCACCACTGCCCTGGACACCTTGTGACAGTGCCTGACCATGCTTGGCGTGAAGAAATTTCCCCATCTATCCTATCTACATACAAATTAAACCTCTCCCGGCACAACTTAAAGCCATTTACTCTTGTCCTGCCCTTGTCCCTGGGAGTAGAGCCTGACCTCCCCCGGCTACCCCCTCCTGTCAGGGAGTTGTGCAGAGCCAGAAGGGCCCCTCTGAGCCTCCTTTTCTCCAGACTGAGCCCCTTCCCAGCTCCCTCAGCCGCTGCCGGTGCTCCAGACCCTTCCCCAGCTCCGTCCCCTTCTCTGACCCTGCTCCAGCTCCTCAGTGTCGCGAGGGGCCCGGCGCTGCCCCCGGCCCGGCGGGGCCTCCCCGGTGACCGCGCAGGCCCCGCGCCCGGCCCGGCCCGGCCCGGCCCGCCCCGCTCC
>VYXF01007931.1:103805-133550 GCA_013397295.1 Polioptila caerulea | reverse complement strand
CCCACAGGCCAGGGGCTCGGCTGTGCTCACGGGACACTGCTGTCCTCTGTTCCCAAAATCGAGGGGCTGCACTGTTTTTACGGGACCCTGCTGTCGCTCATCCCACAGGCCAGGCACTCACCTTTCTATGTGGCACCCCACTGCCCTTCATCCCCAAAGTCCAAGGACTCGCCTTTCCTCGGGGAACCCTGTTGTCCCGCTGTGCTGAGGGGACTCTCTTGACCCCCATCCTGACCGCCTCAGTGGATGCTCCAGGAGAGCCCGTGGGTGCCAAAAGGTGCCCAAGAGCTTTGTCCTGTGATCCAGCAGTGGACTTGGGCCACTGAGCTTGGGAATGTCAGGAAAATTAATCTACAAACACCAGAGGCTTATGTCCAAAAAGGAGACAGAGGAGTCCTTTTACTTTATTCGAATAAAGGGAGAGGCCATGGGACATTCCCCTGGGATCTCTCCAAATTTTGGAGGACACAGCCTCTTTTTTATCCCAATTTCCTGGCCTCATTTCCCTCTCTCTTTCCCCATTTTCTGAGGTACTTGAGAGGTACAGACTTCTTGGAACACCTGATATCTACGATTCCCCTCTAATGTACAACCCTCCCTTTTAATTTTTAATTCTTATGGAATTTATGGTTTCTCCCCATTGTTTCTTTCATCTTTGAATATCCAGTTTTATTTATCAGCAAACCTACAGTTTGTTTGTAAGGCAAATATCTTTTCTCCATTCATCAATCAGTGGAATCCTTCCCATTGTTTCTTTTATCTCTCAGTGCTAGTTTTATCTACCAGCTGACCCATAGCTTGTTTGTAAAGACGAATCTGTCATTCCTCTCGGGAAGATGCTGGGCAGCATGAGAAGGTCCCACATGGAAAGGGAGAGCAGGTGGAGAAGTGGGGGAGGGCTAGAGAAAAGGTTTGGGGGTTTTATTTTTGTTGTTGGATGCCACAGAATTAGAAATAAGATGGGAGCGATTGGTTCCTCTGGGAGGGAATTCAGGCACCCGGGGTGGGACGGGCTGATCCCGCGTTCCTGCAGCCCATGGAGCCCCGCTCCCGGCGTGTGCGGGGTCTGGAGGGCAGCACGGCGCGTCTGCTGTGTCCAGTGCCTGAGCCAGGGCCGGGGGGAGCAAGGCCCTCGCCAGGGATCATTTGGGATGAGAGGTGGTGACTTGGGTCCGGGACATCAGCAGAGACCGAGAAGTCGCTGAGCTCCGTGCCCACGCCGAGGGCTGGAGCAGGGAGAGAGAAACGCCCGTCCCTCTGCAGGCACACCCTGCCCGCCTTGCCCGGGCCCCTGCCGATAAAGGCAGCGGACGTGGCTGAGCCTCCTCTCCAGAGGACCACAGGGCAGCTCCAGCCCCAGGACGTGGGGCGAGTGCGAGGTGTTCCACGTTTCCATAAGGAATTTACTCCGTGCAGTGCTTGTTGCTTCCCTGTAGAGGTCAGGAATGCAGCACAGAAGGAGTTACCTTCATCTTAGCCTTTCCCTGAAGCCTGCTGGAGACCCAGTGTGCCGTTCTCTGGTTGCAAAACTCTCCCTAACAGCCTGAGAATGAATTGGGACAGAGCAGTTGGCCCAATCATGCCAGTCTGGACAGGGTTTGGAGCAACCTGATCTAGTGGAAAGTGTCCCTACTCATGGCAGGGTGTAGATCTAGGTGATCTTTGGGGGACCCAATCCAAAGCAGTGTGTGATTCCATGATTCTGTGATAGAGCATGGACTTCTGGCATGGCCTTACCCCTCTGGTAATGCTCTGGCATCAGGAAGATGGGACCATGACACATCAAAATCGCATGGAGAGAGGAGAAATATTTATATTAGCTTTGGAAAACACACAAGGCATTGAGAGTGTGGTGTGATAACAAGTTTTCCGAGGCACCAATGCAAGGCCAGTTCTGAGTAGCTGGGTTATCCTTTACATACTCTGGTGGGTCCAGAGCTGGTCCTGGAGAAGGAGTGGGCCATCAGGCAGGCAGGTCTGGGGCAATGTCCCATCCCTGAAAATGTCCAATGGACAGGGCCTGGAGCAACCTGGGATAATGGAAGGTGTCCCTGCCATGAGATGGTCTTTACGGTCCCTCCCAACCCAACCCATTCCATGATTCTATTACATGAATCTGTGAGAGCAATGGAGCTCTCAGCCCACAGCTCAGCGGGGCTGCAGGGGAACCAAGCCCCCTCCCCACCTGTGTGTTTGGTTGGGGTCAACACACGATGCCCCAGCATTGGCATGTCTGTACGGGGGCCTCACACAGTACTTAAAGACTTTGACACAGTTCTCCACTGTGTCTGCCACGAAGAGGTGCCCAGAGGAGGAGCAAGCCATGCCAGCAGGCCTCCGCAGCCCTGTGGACACCAGGCAGATGGGAGCTCCATGCTCTGGGAACAGGTGGACTGTACGGTTCTGCTCATCTGCCACCAGGATGCTGCCATCCGTGTCCACGCAGACCCCAGCAGGGTTGCCAAACTGGTGTCCATATTTGCTGCTGAGGGAGCAGAGGAGCTTGCGGCTGCTCATGAAGACCTTGACGTCTCCACACTCCTCGCTCACCACAAAGCCTCCACTGGGCAGCGCACTGACATAGCGAGGTCCCTGCAGATTGGGGACAGAGTGGACATTGAGTGTCCTGAAGGCATGGTCCAGAGCAAAGCTGTGCACTTGGCCTTGTGCATAGTCTGCTACCAGAATCTTGCCCATGGAGTCTATTCCAATACCCCTGGGGGAACCGACTTTCCTGATCTTTATCCATTCCCCCTTGGAGAGGCTGGTGTGAGGGTTGAAGACCCAGATGGCTCCATTCACCATGTCAGCTACAGCCACCATTCCCATCCTTGTCACAGTCACATCTTCTGGCAAGAAAATGCTGCCTCTGTTGCCTGTTTGCTGGCAGGGCAGGGACTGCAGTGTGTGGCCTGTGCTGCTGAGGACGTGGACCCAGGGAGCACTCTCAGCTGTCACGTAGATGGAGCCATCCAGGGAGCAGTGGATTCCACTGACACCCCCATAGCGGCTGCCGCTGGGGTTGGGAATCTGCCGGACCAAGTCATCCTGGCAGTAGTGGAGGAGGTTCTTGATGTTTTCCAGATCTCCACACAGGCTTTTGGCCTTATCTGCCAGCTGGTGGACCTGGTGCTGGGTCACCATGCCCATGCCCCTCCAGCTGTGCAGCAGCGGGCTGGCTGACTGAAGTGTGGTAAATGACTTCAGCTGGAGGCTGTAGATGGTTCTCAGAAGCTTCTGCTTTAGCTGGCTGGTCTCCAGTGTGTAGTCCATGACAAATCTCTTGTCCCTGTTTGGGGGAAGCAGTTAGGACCATGACTGTCTCTGCCTGCTGCCATCTCTGGGGCCGTGCTATGGTGCTTGCTATTTACCCAGAGTCAAGGTGTTGGTGCTAGTCTGGATTCACTTCATCCCAGAGAGACCACGTCACTTTATTGCCAGCTAATCATGAAATAAAGACAAGCAAGGACCGTGTCACAGAAATAAAAGGGTCAGCAAGCTGGATCTGCAGCTGGAGGGACAAGCCAAAAAGGTCCAACAGCTCCAACAGCTCAACTGGTGTCAGATGTGGCCTGTAGGTTTATGTGTAAAGATGAGCCCTGTGTGTGAACATATTGAATGGGATCTCAGACTCTCCAGTTCCTGTGATAGTGGCTTCTTTTGGCCTTTAACACTTGTTACCCCTATTTTCTGTGAGCCTCATCTCTCCAAACCAAGCTCAATCCATGATAACACTTGAGTCACTCAGGGTGACCATTCCTCGACTCCCATGTGTCAGATGTCAAATGTGGCCAGTGCGTGTCTTTGCTCAGGGCAGCGCCTTTCCCATCCAAATAGTTTCATGGAATCACAAAATATCCTGAGTTGGAAGAGGCCCACATGAATAATGGAGTGTAACTCCTGGCCCTGCACAGACAACCCAACAATCCCAGCCTGTGAATCCCTGAGGCTCTGGCAGCCTCGGGGCCGTGCCCATTCCCTGGGCAACCTGGGCAGTGCCCAGCACCCTGTGAGGGAAGAACCTTTCCCTGATATCCAACCTAAACCTCCCCTGGCACAGCTCCAGCTGTTCCCTCAGGTCCTGTCCCTGTCACAGGGAGCAGAGATCAGCACCTTCTCATCAACTTATTTCTGAAGTAGCCAAAAACTTGTCAGGAAGAAAAGGGGAGGTTGTGCTCTGAAACATATCTTCAATCTTCACCATTTTTTTTCAGACAAGAGAGCCACCATGAGAACCCAAATTTCTCTTTTGCACACTCTCCCTCTGTTTTAAAGCCAGGCAGCGATGGGAGCCCAGATTTGCTATGTTCTCCCCAGGCCTGGCTGGAGTATGGCTTTACAGGAGCTGGAAAGGGAAATGTAAAGAGAAATATGACCTCATTAAAGCTCCTGGAGAGGCATAGCTTTACTTTGCTTTAAATGTGATTGTAATTAATATTATAATGGGCACACTTGGCTGTTTTGAGTTGTTTGCAAGCCATCACTCCACTTTTATTGCCCCATGTCCCATGATTGCCTGGATCATGTGCCCTATGCTGTTCACTAATGTGACATTTCCCCAGACTACAGCTGAAGAAAGCAAAGGCATACGGTGCCAAATAGTCCTTCTCATGTGCAAATACTACAACTATCTAAAAGCCATCCTTGAATAATTGCAGAGTTATCAAATGCAAATATGCAATGGTGGGGATGAGAGAATACAGATAGAAATGCAATTTCTGCTGTTTTGGGGCCTGGGAACAGCTTTTTCTTCCCCATGGGGGTTATGCTTTGTGCCTCCAGCAGCTGAAATCTGCTTGGTGGACATAAGCCCTCCATATCCCAGGACTGCTTGTCAGGGTCCTCCTTCAGAGCTGGTCAGAGTCCTCAACCCAAGAAGCTGGATTTTACAGATGGGGAAACTGAGTCACTGTCAGGGAGATGATGTGCCAGCTGCCACACACCACTCATCAGGAGCATCCACCTGGCTTCCTGGGCACTGGACACCCAAAGCTGCCATCAGACCCTTGATGGTGTATCCTGAGCCTAGCTTGAGCTGCTAGGGGTTCAAACCCAAGCAGAGGGCTCTGACACTGTCCCCCACACGGCTCACGTGCCAACCACCTGGGGAACAAGCCGAGCACCACAGATCCTGTACCTTAGTCCTGCTGTCCTGGGGGCTGCCTGTTGTTCCCTGGCAGCGCTGGCCTCCCTCCGGCTCTGTCCTGCTCCCTCGCCGGGCTCAGGGCAGTGGGACCAAGGGATGTTGTGTTGTTAGTGACGGGCAATTGCCCTGAAGTCTGGGTAAACACAAGAACTCCTTGTGCTGACAACCAGAAGCAGCAAGACAAGGGCTGATCCGTGTGGTTTTTGCTGCCTTCTGGTCTCCTGCCCAGAGACAAGGTGCCTTTTCTCCAGCATCAGTCCGTGTCTCACCTGCCTGCTTCTGCCAGAGGGAGGTACCCAACTGCACGGGGGACTTGGGGCTGTTGTGTGGAGGCAAAAGGGCTGATTTGCTGCTCCTCACCCTTGGCAGCTGCTGGGGTGGCACAGGGACACTCACACGGTGAATCAGGGCTCCTCACAGCTTCACCACTGCCTTCCCATGTGCCCCAGCCTGGGCACACTGCAGGTGTGTGCCTCAGTCTCCCCACTTACAAAAAGGAGACTGGTGAATTTTGCCATGTCAGGCTTTGAGGTGCAGTGATGGAGAAGCATTCCTAGAAGAGGCAGATCAGCCAGGACTGCTGGAGCAGCCCCCTTTCCATCTCCATGCTGCTCAAACCAGGCTCCCCACAACTGGACAAAACTGTGCTTGGAGTTGATGGTGGCATTTATTAGTTCTGTCCCAACAAAGAGGGTCAGGAGTAAAAGCAGAGTTAGCAAGAGCAGCCTTCAAGGGGCTGCTCAGAACCTGCCCTCCCTCCCTGGCAGTGATTCCTGACAGTGCTTCCTGAGAGTGCTCTCCTCCTTTGACCACAGTGAGCTTGAACCACCCACCTTAAACCTGGCCAAGTCGTGAAGAAGTTTCTGGCTCTTCATTATTCAGATGGGCCAAATGGGAGTGAAGTTTTGATCAGACTCAGCCACCTTTTGGGGTGCTTGGAGGGGCTGCAAGTGCCTCCCTTAAGACTAAGGAAGCAGGTTAGGGTCTGTCTGGCTGCAGGAGCTGTGGGGTGGGGATCTGCCTCCAAAGCCCCAGGGCTGAGTGCTCTTTCACCAGCTGTTAAGGGCCCTGCTGGTCCTGGATCAATGCATCCTTGAACCTCACACTGCCTCCCTCAGACCTATTACCAGCCAAAATTACAAAAATAACTTGACATGACAAGTGCTGGGGCCACTCCACCCAAGCCTCAGCAGGACGGGAGGCAGCTTCAAAAACCATCTCCCAGGGCAACAGGGTCTGACCTTTTGTTTCGCTGTTGTGTGCTCCATCACCAGGATAAACAAACACAGCCTGGCCCTGAGGCTTCCATTCACCTTTCCAGGACCGTGGCTCTGTCACAACCTGTTCGGAAGCCATCCTGGACCCCAGGAGAGGCTTGTGTCATGGCAGAGCCCGGGCACAGCCCATGCCCACGCCAGCACCGGGAGCTGCGGCGTTCAAGGACATGGCCACGGTCAGCCTGCTGCTGCCAGAGGTGGACCGAGGGAAAGAGGTTGGGTTCAGTTCAGGCTTTCCTGGAGCACATTCCTTGTAGGTATAAGTGGCAAACTTCACCCCTTGTGGCTTTTCCTCCCCTGGCACAGGGGCAGCAGCTCTTGATTGTGTGTCCACAAGGAACACACAAGCCCTGGGTCTCTGCCAGTCCCTGTGCCCAGGCACGGTGCCTGCCTGGCACACTGCAAGTGTGCAGGGAGCCAGCGGGAGATCCCACAGGAACAGTCAACGTCATTGCTACCAAGCCAAAGACTTGTGGGGAAACAACCCAAATCCATCCACTGAGAATGTTTCTGTGCCTAGAGCACAGCTTTGTGACTGGGGAGAGTGTGGGGGAACCTGAAAGTCCACAATGTCAGTCCAGTGTCAGTTGTGGGGCTGCAAAACCCTCCTGCGGCTCTGGTCCCTGCTGGACACCAGAGCATTCCAGCCCCCGGGATCCCAGCAGTCCCCAGCCTGCTCTGGTCCCTGCTGGACATCAGAGCACTCTGGCCCCCGGGATCCCAGCAGTCCCCAGCCTGCTCTGGTCCCTGCTGGACACCAGAGCATTCCAGCCCCTGGGATCCCAGCAGTCCCCAGCCTGCTCTGGTCCCTGCTGGACACCAGAGCATTCCAGCCCCCGGGATCCCAGCAGTCCCCAGCCTGCTCTTGTGCCCACTGTCGGCACAAGAAGGCTGCAGCCAAGGGCTGTGGTGGTTTGCTGGGACCGAGGTGTCGGGCTGGACACGGGCGGGTCATTGCTTTGCGCGGACACCAGGCGGCCCCGTCTGTCCGAACAACCGGGAATGATTGGCACGGATCGTCAAACGGCTGGAATGCACCGTGTCTGTCTGTGCGTGTGCGCGAGGGAAAGTCAGGTTTCAGTGGGAAGCTGGAGCACCCACTGCACATCTACACACAGAAAACATGATTCCCAGCCTGAGCAGAGCCTCTGTCCTGGCTGCACTCCCCCACTGGAGTGCTCCATGGAATGCTTGCATTGTCCAGCTGGGGACATGCAGGGACTTGGGGACACTGGGGGACACAGCTCTTGGAGTCTGATCCCCCCCAAGCAGACTGAAACTGGGCTGGGGCTTCCTCAACTTGGTTCTGTGGGGGTGAAACAAGAACTCAGCTCCTCTTCAGGCATCGCACAAATCCCTTCAGACAGGAGAGCTGTAACTACTCTGGTCCCTAAAACTGACCTGGCCCTGTCCTCTGGCCAGCATGGACATCTCAGAAACCCTGCTGCTGGTTAGCTAACCAATGGAAAAGAGTCTCCAGGGTCTGATAAAGGCTCAGCTGATGCCTCAGCTTCTCCCTTTTTCCCTCCTCCTCCGAAGCCTCCCTTGCCCACAAGGTTCACAAGCGGATTAGGGAGTTAATCCTCTTTGGGACATCAAGCTCCCTGCTGAGCCTGCTGGGAAGGCCCAGAAGCTGTGAAGCACAGAGGGGCACTGCCGCAAAGCCCCTTTCATGCCAGGAACAGCCCTGAGGATGAATCCCTGTCCTGGTGGCAGCATTGCCATCCCCTTCTCCACCCGACTGGGACACAAGCCTGTCCCCAGGGCCATGGGAGCTGGGTAATGGTCCCACCAGGCTGTCTCCCTCCCATCCTGGCCTCTCTACCTGGCCTGGAAGGGTGGTGGGAGGAAAGAGAAGCATCCTCCAGTCCTGGCAGGGAATAGCATCCCACGGCCGTGCCAGAAGTGGGAAATGTACAGAAGCTGTCTGCAAACACAGCTCCATGCTCAGCCCACTGAGGAGGGCTCTGGATGTCCAGGAGCTCTGTACACTCCCACGGGCACAGCTATTACTGGAGCAAAGTGATGTGCTGGAAACATTCTCTTATGGATGGTACTGAGCCAATTGGTCTTCCACAAGGGATTGCTCCAGCTCTTCCTCTGGAGAGGAAGGGTGCAGGTGTGCACACACACACTGCTGGTGTAACCCCGGCTTGTGGCCACTGGCTACAGGTAAGCAAGGAAGCACATGCACCTGCCCTTTCTGTTCCCACTTCCCACCCAAACCACAAACTGTCAGCATCCTTGGGTACCCTGCACCTAAAATCAGGGAGGAAATAACAGTGGCTCAGTGCTTTGACTCCCTGAGCCCTGGATCTGGGAAAATTACGTGGGTGTTTTGGTTTTGCAGCAGCTGCTGCCTGGGCTGGGGGAGCCAGGGCTGCCCAGGCACAGCACCCAGCTCTGCAGGTGCTCCTGGGTCTTCAGGAAGCTTCTGCTTTGCAGAAATGTTTGCTCCTTCTCTCTCAACCATTCGACCCTCAGCATCTTCTCCTGCACCCCAAGGCAGCAGTGGGGAACACGCAGCCACTGTGCCCTGGTACCACTTGGCATCTCCTGTGTTGCCCCAGTCCCAGCAGACATGGACCCCTCCCAGGCAGGGAAGTGGGCAGGAAGGCAGGAGCTGATCAAACAGCAGCAGCAGCAGCAGCCAGGATCTCGCCCTGCCTTAGCCTGCAAAGCCCGAGGGAAGCCTTCTCTCTGCTCAGCTTGGCTGCCTTTGGAAGCATAGGTCCTGGTGAGAGCCAGAGCCCTCACCCGCCCCAGTTCTTTTAAGTACTTAAAACCTCACTGCTTCCCTCCACGGGCCTTTGATCGAGCTCCAAAGCTAGAAGGGTTCTGCCCTGGGCAAGTACCCAGGGAAACGATCCGTTTGGAGGCATCGAGGAGCAGGGAAAGGAAACCTCCAATTGCAGTAACAGATGGGAAAACGCAGCAGGGAGCTTTTGTAGCCTTTTGTACTGTTTTTCTTCGTTTAAAACTGAGGAGACGGGATAGCTACTCCTGCACACTGCTTACACGCTATGGGGGGGATGGAGGACACAGCTTCTGCTGGAGCAGATCTGGAGCTGCAGTCTCAGGGACTTCACTTCTGTGTTTGTGGCTGATGGGGATTGGAGAGTTCATGTGGGACTCGAAATACACCAGCAGTGCAGCCATGTTCCTGTCAGAGCCAGGGGACAGTCACCAGGTCACAGGGAGATGGCTGGAGGCAGAGACTATGGTGAGTTAACCACAGTGGTTATGGTGGGCAGAGCCGTGAGGAGCAGTTGTGCCGCTTCCACAAACAGCTGGGAGCAGAGGATCCAAGAGAAGCCACAGGCAATGTGTGGAGTGATGCTTCTGGCTGTCTCTGCTCCTCTTCCTCCCACAGAGAAGCTCCCAGGAGGATCAGGAGGACTTGCTGTTCCTCCCCAGGAGCTGCAGCCTGGGTGAGCACGGGCAGAGGCCCGGGCTGGGCTGTCCCTCTGATCTGCATTGCCCTGGCAGATCAGCCTCTGCCAGGTCTCAGCACATCTGTGCTGCTTCCCCGGTGTGCTACCAGCCCTGGGGGCAACATTTGTGCCTCGAGGGGAGCCACAGCCTCCCCTGCTTGCTCCTACTGTGCTAAAGCTTCCAAGCAAAGGGAGGAACAATGCTGAAAGAGGTGTGAGGAGGAGATAAAGGGAATGGTGTTCTCCTGGCACTGTTTGTACCTTCCAGGACGCTTTACTTGGAGCTCCCAAGAACAACACCAGTCCTTACTTAAGTTCATGGGGAAACTACCCCCCATCGTGCAGTCTTTTGGCAGAAAGAAAACCTGCCCAGCCTTTACCCAGGTGGGAAGTGCAAGGTGGGTTGGGACAGGCCCTCTGGAGTGATGAGACCCCTTTGGGGTCAATTCCCGATTTGTCTTCCCAACTCCAAAGTCCTCTCAGCCTGGTATCTTTCCTTGCCCTTGGCTCACAGTTAAAGTTGTCCTGTCACTGCTGCAAGGCCAGGTGCCTCCCTCCTGCCTGAGATGGAGAATTCTGCTCCAGGTTGTCTTTGCAGCTTCACATGTCTGCTCAGAATCTCCTGGCCGACCTTGGCCCTTCTTGAGCCCACGTTTGGTAACTTTCCACTGCTCCGAGCTCTGGCCTGCCCACGTTGGGGTAAGAGAAAACTGGTTGTGCTGGGCAGGAACCACCACCCAGCTGGTTCCACCTGGTAGCCCACAGTTCTGAGTGAGTGCCCAGCAACCCGGCCTGCCGCAGGTGGGGCCTGGCACAGTGGGGTGGGGCACCTCAGCACTCACCCTCCTGGTCATCTTAGCCACAGCCTCTGGATTTGTGTGGCCCCAAATCATGTGGATCTCCCCCACCCAGCTGTACATTGCTATGTGTAAAGGGCGAACTCCCCCTGGCAGCAAACGTGTCGCCATTCTTGGCGTCACACCCAGCATCCTGCAGCATCCAGCTCTGGACATGGCATTGGCTCCAGCACATCTTTTACTTGTGGTAAACCCAAAGGAGTTTGCAGCTCCATCCCTTGGGCCCTGGTTTCCCTGCCAGGCTGGAGTGCAGTAGGAAGAGGTGATGCCCACCACAGCCCCAGCCATCCTCCATGCAGGTGGATGACTCCTGGGACTTCTGCTGACTGCACCTCTGCAGCAAATGTCCCCTTCCAGCAAGGAATCCACCCCCAGATTTAGTCACCAGCCTTTTACCACCACACCAGGGAGATCTGGGGACACAGCATTTTCAGGGGTCTCTGGGATGTTCCCACCTCGTTCTCGGGGCTGCCCTGCTCACAATGAGCAGCCTGACATGACATCCTGCCACCCTTCTCCAGGAGCTTGGGTCCCATCCCTGTGTCCCAGGGTGCCTGGTGTGCCCCCACACTCTCTCCCCTTGCTGTTGACCCTGGCAGGGCATCCAGCCAGAGCTCACAGTCACACCAACGTGGCTGGAAAATTGGCTGGGGATGCAGCAAACCCACACTCAGTGTCCTCCACTCCCGGCTTCCCTGGGGCCATGTCCTTGTGCCAATGGGATGGGGAACATAACAACCTCCTCTTTTACGAGGAACCTTGGAATCTGGTTCCTCCCACTGCCTTGCCTGAGATAAGCCTTCCCTCAGGGTTTGTTTATTAGGAAACTGCCCTCCCTCCCAATCCAAGCTCTCCATTGCTCTTGAAGCTGGAGAAGGAATACTTGAGCAGGAGCAGCTGTACCCACCTGGGGTTAGAAACCCATAAAAGTTGTGCAGCTCCATTGACCAGGAGCTGCTGGGCTCTAAGCTGTGCCAGGGACCTGCTGTGACCCCATATCCCCCTAGCCCAAGGAGCAGGGGGGCTGCTGCCTCATCAGGGCAGGGGAGGGATTTGGCTGGGTCCTCCATCTGTTGACTGGGAGTGGGCTTGGATGGCAGGAAAATGGGGGGGATGTGCAAGTAGGGGGAGTGTGGTCAAGCATGGCCAAGAACGATGGCTATCAGTGGGCCTGTGTGTAAAGGGTGGGTAATGGCTCGATATCAGATGCCTTTAGGGTGACCAAAAAGCCGTGTAATGGGTCCTGTGCTGGAGTGGGCTGAGGGCCCTGGGGGTGCAGATTGCAGTCTGGATAAGCCAACCCCGTAGTTCAACTCCCATCCATTATTTAAATGTAAAGGTAAATGCTTTCATCTTTTCAACTGGAATGATGCCACCAGCTCAGCCGCCTCCCTAGTGGCCTGCAGGCAGGAGTCCCTGGGAAGGGGACAGCCTTGGACAGCCATGGCAGGGCAGAGGGGCTGCTACCAGCACCCCTGGGGACAAGGTGCAAAGGCTGATGGCCAGGGTGGAACTGGGGACATGGGATATGTCCCTGCACCCTCTCTCTGCTCCTCCCTGCACCAGAACTCAGGGTCTGGTACTGTGGTCCCAAAGTCCAGCCGTGGCAGACTGTAAAGGAGATGGAAGGAAAAGGCCATGTATGTGTGCAGAGACCTCTGCAGGAGCACGTAGCATTGTGACAGGACAAGGGGAATGACTTCAAACTGAAAGGAAGTCGGTTTAGATTACCATTTAGAAAGAAATCCTGCTGCAAGGCCAGGGTGAGGCCCTGGCACAGGGTGCTGTGCCACAGCTGTGGCTGCCCCTGGATCCCTGGAAGTGTCCAAGGCCAGAATGGATGGGACTTGGAGCAGCCTGGGATGGTGGAAGGTGTCCCTGCCCATGGCAGGGGTTGGAAAGAGATGAAGTTTAATGTTCCTTCTGACTCAAACCATCCTGGAATTCTATGAATTAGAACACACATGGCTTCTGTGAGGACAGGTCTCAGCCTGACTTCTGCTGTCAGACACAGTGGGCAGCCCCTCTCCCCAGCACGGGACAAGCCACTGGGGTCCTGGTGCTGATCCAGCAGAGTGAAAGAGCCAAAGCCCACCCACGTAAACACAGACCACGCTCAGCCAGTGTCAACATCTGGCCACATCCTGCTGGTGGCTCACCTGGCACCCCAAAATCAGAGGCTCTGTTATAGGAACTGTGCCATGAGACTGCTGCAGGATCCAGCCAGAGCAGACAGCACTCCCAGGAAAGAACTAAGCAGCCAGGAGCAATTCCCACTCAGAGGTTTTCCCTTTAATGGTTTGGTTTTTGTTTTGTACATTCGTAAAACTGTGAACCATAAATACTGTGTGATTGGCCCCCAGCTTCCACTTGCCCCCCAGCTGTCTGCAGAGGTTAGGGACACAGTGAGTGACACAGGGAGGGCTGCTCTGCTCATGGGAGGCGCCCAGGTCACAGCATGGGCACCACAGAGCAAGGCAGCATCCCAGCTCTGGCAGCAGGATGGAGTCAGGGTCTGGGGACAGAGGGGTGACAGTGTGCAGGAAACATCTCAGCTAGCAAGGGGTGAAAGGCAGCACTGCCTGGTGGTCTGGGTGTGAATCTCCTGCTGAAGCTCAGGGCTGATGGTCCCAGAGCTCAGCTACCCCTCTGGTGTCCTGGACCTCCAAGGTGCCCACATTCACTTGGAGATTGGCTAAAAAATACGGGATGATGCTTGGGACTGGGAGGAGATGTGGTTCCCAGGTAGGCAGAGACCTACATGACTTGCTGTTCCTCAGAGGAGGCAAAGGCTGGGAGGGCAGGGAAAGATGTCATGGGAAAATGGGATCCAACTTCCTGGCTGTGCCTGTGGGTTTCCTGCTGTGATTGGTGTGAAGGTCTAGGCATGGAAGAAGAGATGGTGAGACGGGAGAGTAGGGAGCCCTGAGATATGGGAACAGGGAGGTGCTGGCAGGGGGGATATGGGCTGCCAGGGCAGTGAGGGAGCTGGGGAGAGGAGGTGACAGCAGGGCATGGGGTGACAGAGGGGCATAGGATGGCAGAAGAGGCTGGAGGGAGACTGGGAGGCTGTTGGGGGAGGGTGATGTGAGCAAGGTGCTTGAGGTGGAGGGTTTGCTGATGGTGCTGATGGTGTTCTGGCATCCAGAGGTGACAGCACAATTCACACCAAGAAAGGCTGGGCAATGCCACCTCCCTGGGCTCTGGGATTGAGGAACTTCCACCCAGGTTCTGGGGTCTGTTCTGGTGGGGTCTTCCTACCCTCCCTTGTGGCACCAAGGCCATGCTGGGAAGCAGCAGGACATGGCCCATCAGGACGATCTGGAGCTGGCTCAAAAGGGCTACACTGATGAGCTGAGCATCTCTCCTTCTGAATGTCCCCCTCTCCCCCACCCCACACTTTCCTCCAGAGAGAAGAGACTAATAACCCCACAGGGCCCTGTGCCATAAGCAAATTCTTGCAGTGAGAAATAAACCCCTTTGATGATGTGGAAGCTTTGTCCAGAGAGCAATCAGGTGAGAAGAGCCAACTCTTCATGTTGTCTGGGTCCATCAAAGCAACCAGGAGTCCCACGTCCCACATGGGGCCTTGCCTTCTTCAGCCACCACAGTGGAATTGTCCTCGTTGGGCCCAGAGTGTGTAAAGCTCCTGGGATATGCTGTACATGTCCCTTGTTTGTGGCTTTGCCACTGTCCTCTTTGTCCTGCCTTCCTGGCCCCCATCCCAGCATTTCCCATTTCAAGGAACAACCTACCAAGCTGGTGATGGCCCTGGGTGCTAACAGAACACCCCACCATGTCCTGAATACTAAGTGTGGGTGGGAGAGAAAATGCTTTTCTGGGAGAGCACTACAGGGAGGGCCCAGGCATGAGGGCATCCTGAGCCAGAACAGATGTTTCTCACAAGGGTGGTGGCGGGGCAGGGATGTGTGACTGCCCTGCAGTGGGTCCCAGTCTGCCCAACAGAGTCAGGAGCCCACAGTGAATGCAGGGAGAACGTGGCTTTTTGGGAAGGCCAGCACGGATCCCACAAGCAGCAGTCACCTGCCTGTCTGGTTTGATCTCCAGGTTTGAGCTCTGGCTCAGGGGTGGTTGTTCAGTGTTATTCCAGCTTGGGACAGGCCAAGTTTGTCCCCTCACAGTTGTTTTGTGGGTTTGTGTCCCTTGAGCTCTGTGGTTCACAGCAGCATGTGCTCACCCATTTTGCTGCCCTATGTGCCAGCGTTTGGGGGATTAGGACTGGTGGGCAGGAGCTCCTGGGAGCTGAACTCTGCAGGATAGGGGCCTTGGTGAGGAACATGCATCATGTCTACATGGTGAGAGAGGGAGGGAAGGTCCCTTCTGTGTGAAGGCAAAAGGAGGACCAGGACACTGGATTGTCAGCGGACAGGAACAAGTCCCCACAGCCCAGTACTCTCTACACATGGCAAATGGCCCAGACAAGAGAGCTCAGGACCCAGGTGTGGAGCTGGCAAGGTGGCTCCTGCATCACACTTGTCAGTGTGACTGGCAGGATGTTCTTGTCTCCGCAGTGCAGAAAACTCTTGGCCTCTGGGTTAATCCAGCTGGGTGTCTGGTTCCTGGCTGTGACCCTCCAGCCTCTGTGAGACAAAGCCACTGTGTCTTTGCCCTGTACAAGGTGACAGCCATGGTCAGTTTGAGCACAACCTGGACCAAGGTTTGGCCCTCTGTAGTCCCTCCCCTGTCCACAGATTATGGGAACTGGGTGGCAAATGTCCCTGAGTGTCCCTGATGAGAGGGCTGGGTGAGCCTTTTGATGAAAGCTTGGTGCTTTTGGCAGTTTTCTCTTGATGCTTTTAGCAGTTTCCTCTTGGTGCCTGCTGGTGACTCCCCTTTCGAAGGGAGTTCCAGGACTGGGGTGCTGAGGCTGGGAGCATGCAGAGCCCAGCAGCACTGTCCGTGACACATTGGGGAGCACAGGGGCTGGATTTTTACACCTGGTGGGCTCAACTGGGGGAGCTGCTGGAACCCCACACAACGCGGTCCCAGCCAGGTGACGGTGGAGCTTCCATCCACGGCGGAGAGGAGGGGTGGAGAGGCGGGACACTGGGAAGGTGAAGCATGAGATGGTCAGTGAGATCCAGGAGCTTTGGAGCAAGCTGGACTTAGGGGTCAGCATGCAGGGGGCTGTGGACACACACGGCGTCGGTGTCGCTGGGGAGGCTGCAGGACAGGGAGCGCTGCATGGCGCGGCAGCCCAGGGCTCCGTCCTCGGCCCCGGCCGGCAGCTGTGGGCCCTGCGTGCTGCTGGACCGGCCATCGGAGCAGAGCAGCACGCTGGAGTCAGCCTCGCACTTGGTGGTCCGGCTGTAGTAGGGCTCCATGACGTGGCGCAGCTCCAGGGGCACGGTGAGGGGCAGCACCTCGGCCTTGATCACGGCGCCCAGCGGGGCCTCGCAGGAGGCCGCCCGCAGGCTCTCGGAGCGGCTCATCTTGATCAGCAGGTCAATGGTTTTGTTCTCAGCCTCCAGGAGGCAGCTGGGCAACCCCTCCCCGTCTGCAGCCTCCCCGGTGGCTGGGCATGTGCTGAGGGGCCCTTGGTCTTTGCCATGAAGCTTCTCGCTTCCCAGGCTCACATTGCAGGGCTCCTTCTTGGCCTGCTGGACCTTCTCCAGACCTTCTGAGGATCTCTTCACTGACAGGTCCAGTGGCCCCTCATGGGGTTTGGTGGCTTTCTCCAGTGCCTGGTGGACGTGGTAGAGCTCCCTTCGGATTTTGACCAGCTGGTCCCTCAGCTCTTTTTGCCCAGGGGTGTCCTCCTTTGCCATATCAGACAGTTTCTTCTCCACCTCTTGGTACTCCTCCAAGGTTTTGGACAGGTCCCCGATAAGCATGGTTGTGGCCTCAGAGTCTGCCATAGTGGCAGAAGTCTCTTGGGGTCTGCTCTGCTTGCAGAGGCCATGGTCCAGGGCAGCACCCACAGAGGGAAGGACTTCAGTGTCATTGCCCCTCTCTGGTTCCTCAGGCTGGCCTGTGAGGACATCTGAGTGCCAGTGGTCCAGGGCCTTGGGGATGTGGCCAGGGTTGGCCCTTGAACCACTGCAGAGGAGAAGTGGATACAATCAGTAGGGAAAAAGACAGTAAAATCCTCACATTTATGTCCAGGGTAGCATTACCAGATTATCCAGGTTTCCTCCACTGGCTGCTGCCAGCATGAGATCCTTCCAGGAGAGGCTTTGGTCAGGGCAGGCAGAGCCCTGGCTGGACCTGCTCCTTACTCAGGAGAGGAGGATGGATCCTGGCACACACTATTTCATGGCACCAACAAAGGGAGAGTCTGGGGAGATGGTGCTGATCCCACCTCAGTTAGCCCAGCTTGGATTCCCCCTCCTCTTGAAGAGTGTTAATGGAAATGACCATCCTGCAGTCCTGAAGGCCCAATTACCGGGAATCTGTCCAGCCAGCCTGGGATCATGGAAAGGGCAGGTGGAGACAGAAAACCACAGAGAGAGATTTCTCCAGAGAAAGCTCTTCTGGGTGTCAAAGCAGTGGGTTTACTGTGAGATTTTTGTTGGAGCCACAGCTGGACTTGCACAACCAGAGAAGGAACTGAAATTCTGTTTAAAGGAGCTGTGCACATTTCTAGCCCCAGGTAAAAGGAAATGTTTGGGAACATGACCCTCCTTCTGCACTTTGAAACCAGAGGGTGAATCAAAGGAATGCAAATGCATATGTTAAAAAATAGACAACGATTGTTCCAGCAAACCTGGGATATCTGGGGACACAAGAGGTGCTTTCCTGGTGCCTGGGGAGCACAGGTCCACCCCACACAGATACAACATCACCTCTGGCTCTGTATAGATCAGGGGAAGGCAAGACACAGCAAGTGGGACATAGCCCAGGTGCTTGGAGGCACCTAGGGGCTTTTGAGGCCCTGGAGGACAGGGAGCTCTGCCTGGGTGGGCACTGGTGTGGACCAGCAGCCTGAAGAGTATTTAGCTCCTTGGGGCTCATCCCATGGATTAGTGGGGGGAACCGAGAAACAACAGGATGTGGGGATAAACAATGTCAGCCTGAAGTGAGGAAGAGGCACCTTACCTGCTCTGGTAGCTGAGCTTCCCAGGCATCAGCCTTTCGGGTCCTATCAAATCCAGCCCATTGGCAGGGAACTTCCTCTTCAGTGGGTTGCCTGGAGGGCTGCTGGTCTCCAGACAGGTCACCACTGGCAGCTCTGTCTTCCTGACACTGCTGTGAGTGAAAGCACCATCCTTCATGCCCACCATGGTCTGGTAGATGTCAGTGGCTGACTTCTTGCGTAGGTTGCTGAGGCCCAAGCCTGGGTTGCTCTCCTTCTCCTGGGACAGCCATTTCTCCTCTTCTTCCTGCCCCAGCATGGCAGAGTGGCCAAGCTCAGAGCCTGGCTCCTCCCGGACACCTTTGGACCAAGGAAAACCTGCCTTCAGCACGGGAACTTTCAGCAGCCCGGGTTTGTTTGGCTCACTAACAGGTTTGGCCTGGGGTGGTGTGGGCATGACTGAGCCCAGCAGCTGCTGGGGCTCTGGCTTGCTGGAGGACATCTTGCCCTCCGTGGAGCCGAAGGTGTGCTCGAAGAGCAGGGGGTAGTAGAAGCGGGGCAGGAAGGCTGAGCGCTCGGGGCTCTGCAGAGGCTGGAAGTGGGAGGCATGGGGGTGCATCAGCTGGGCTGTGGAGGCCAGGAAAGGCAGCTGAGCCAAGTGAGGGTGTGTTGTCGCGCCGTTGGCCATGGTGGGGCTCAGGTAGGAGAAGAGATTGGGGTTCAAAGGGTAGTTAATACCCAGCAGCGAGAGATTCAGGCCCTGAGGTTCGTGGTAGTCACTGTAGGCTGGAGGGGGGTAACATGGGATGATGTTGGTGTCAGTACAAGGTGGGGAGACCTCAGGTGTGTTCCTCCTTTGCCCGTTTGCCACCAGTTTCCACTGCTCCATCAAGATCCCACCACTGGCCAGGCATTTCTTTGGCACTTTGCAATGCTTTGGCTTTGCATCTAGGTCAGGGGAGGCCATTTCCCTGCTCTTCCTGACATGGTTCTTGAGGGAGAAGACATCTGTGATGATGAATTCGGGCTCCACCTCCTTGCAAGTCTTGTTGTCCCTCTTGTTCTTGAAGCCGAAGACCAAAGTGTTCACTTCTGGTTCAGCTGGGTCACCTTGGCAACCTGGCTCTTCGTTCCTCTCTTTCTTCTCCCCCGCATCCATCTCCCTCAGCAGGCCAGCAACATCCTCCTCCTCCTCCTGGAACTGGCCGCCTTCCTCAGCAGCCCCTTCAGCAGGCAGGATCTCCACCGCTGTCATCGGCTTCTCCTCGTGGCCATCCCTGGTGGGGCCCTGCTTGGCCCGGGCGGAGCCCCCCGGGGTGGCCGAGTTCTCGCAGGTGTCCTGCTGGTCGCGCCGCCCGCGCAGGCGGGAGCCGTCCGTGTGCAGCAGCCGCAGCTCCGGGTGCAGCAGGTTGCCCTTCTTGTAGGGCCAGTCAGACTCAATGAGGAGGGACAGCGAGTTCTTGCACAGGCTGTACTTCATGTGGTTGTACAGGTGGGACTTCTCCATGCAGGTGAAGGGACACTGGAAGCATTTGTAATTGTAGGGTTTGCCCCATGGCCTCGGGATGTAGTGAGGCTTCTTTGGCTTCCTCTCCTTGTGCTTGTAGACTGAGGTCAGCTTGCAGCCCCCGTCGTCCTTGGACATGGTGGAGGCTGCCTGGAGATGGTTCCTGCTGGGAATGGAGGAGCACGGCAGGTGAATCTCCCCACGCCTCTCTTGGAAGCACAGTGTGCCCTGGAAGAGGGACAGCACGAGGGTGGTGAGCTGTGCCTACAGCTCCCGGGCAGATGGCTCTGCTCTGTGGGCACCTCCTGGCCCCAGAGAGTGGAGCCCCTGAGAGTGGAGCTTCTGGGACCTCAGTAAGGAGCTGCCAGGTTTGAGATTTAAACCCAGGCCAGTGATGGAATTTTTGCCCAAACCCTGCAGGTATGCCTGTATACGCTGATCCCATTATCAACCCTCTTCTCTCAAACCACCCCAGAGGAAAAGGAAAACAAACACTATTAAAAGCGTTGGAGCTAAACCACCTCAAACTGACATTGAGGTGCCCAGGTGACCTGCCTGGCCAGCCAGAGCCTCTCTGGGGCAGCCCCAGCCCAGCTCAGGGGCCATTTCCCAGCTGAGGGCAGGGGACAAAAGGGAAAAGAGTCAGTAGCCTCAATACCGTGCTGGGTACGGACTTATTTGACTTTGCCATCTCCTGGGGTACAGCAGTGCCAGAGCCTACCAAGGTGTTCCAAAGCTCTGGCACCAAAACTGCTGCAGAGCTGGGCTAGATTTGGTATCTGCAACCCCGCATGTGAATGTGTGAGCCCGGTGCAAAGAGGGCAGTGGGATGGATGGACTGCATAGCAGAGGCTGCAGACTGACTGCCTGTAACCTGATGTTACTGCTGGAAAAGCAGTCCAGACCCCCTGGCCCCGTGGGACTGACACTGTCCTGTGACAGAACAGGGATAATCTGGCCTGGAAAACCAATCCAGGCTAAATGACACCTCCCCCACTTCCAGGTGGTGCCAGGATCAAAATGCCCAGGCAATGTCCCCCATCCAGGGAGACACTGGGCTGCCCCCTCTGTGCTTCCCACCACAACCTCCCTGGGAACAGCAGTGTCATTCCTGTCCCACAGCCTGGCCCCTGGCAGCTCTGAGATGGGCAGGGGGCACAGCCTCCCTACTCCTCATCTCACAGAGGAGCCAGACCTGCACAGGCACCATGATCATGAAATTGGGCTCCTTCACAGATGGCCAAGCAGTCACGGGGCACCTAACACTGATGCAAACGCCTGGGTCACCCCTCCAGACACTGCTTTGCTCTGGAGAGACTTGTCAGCTTCTCCTGGGGAGAGCCCCATGCCCAAGCAGTGGCTGTGCTGGGCTGAAGGATGCTCCCATGCTCTGGTACCCACCCTCCTCACCATGGGCACCTAGGGGCATCCCCTTCCCCTGAGAGTGTTTGTGTGATAGAATTACCTGCATAGGACCCTTTCAAATTTGTTTCTGAGGTTTGACATCAAACAGCAGAGTATCTCCCACCTTCCATGGGGACAGGGAATGAACCACACTGTGGCTTTCTCAGGGGAAGGCTGAGCTGCAGGGAGGGTTGGGGGACAACCCCCTGCATTGGGAGGGCTGAGCTGGTAGTCGACCCTGCCACTAAGATCTGCTCATACAGAAAATAGGCAAAAACGTCCCCTCATAAAGAACCTGCATCCCCTGGGATGTGGAAGGGAGCCCTGGGGGTGCAGCCCTGACCTGCAGCAGCCCAGGCTGATTTCTCCCATCAGAGTGGGATGTGCGGGCAGAGCTCGGGGCCTCCCGCCTGCAGGTTCACCTCAGCACTCACAGCCTGCCACGGGGACACACTTGTCCTTCAGCCCTCAGCCGTGCTGTGTGTGCGTCACGCCTGTGAGCTGTGAGAGCTCCACACTCACTGCGCTGCCCGTGGGAGCAGAGGGGATGCAGCAGCAGCTGGGCAGGATGAGGCCCCTCCAAGCATCACTCCCTGGCTCCAGCCACTGAGCCCAGGGTGTCCTGAGCATCCTGGGCCTGCTTGTCCCTGGTCCTCCGCCCCGTGTCACCCTGCTAGGGGACATGAAACGGAGAGTGGTGGGTGGGGAGCTGGGGCCTCGGCCCCGCTGCGATGTACGTCGCCTGTTTGCAGGTCAGTTGAACAAACATTTGCTGTTTATATGCCAGAGACAGATTAAATCTTTGCTGGAAGACTGGAACTGGTTGTTCCATTCCTGCACACCTGATCCTCCTCCTCCAAGGCTGCTGCGAGAGCCATTTGTTCCCCTCCTGTGCCCAGTGGTACAGAGGATGGCAGAGAGCTGTCCCGTGCAGGGACGGGCAGCTTGGCCGCTTCCGCATCCTTAACGCTTCAGAGAGCAACAGCAAGGGAGGAAAAGGGGAAAGAGCAAAGAGAAAGAGCGGGAGAGAGTAGGAAAGTGCGCTGCGTGTGAGCCGGGCAGGCTTCGGCAGAGTGGAGGCATCCCCAGAGCCGGCTCAGGCCCCGCGGAGCCGGGAGACAGGCGTTGTGGCTCCTGGTTGCTGAGCAGTTCCCGCACCAGCAGATCTTCGTGGTCTGCTGAGTCTCTCTCTGCCACAACACATTATTTCCAGTGGGCTGTCAGCTGCGGCGGTGGGGGCCGTGCCTGGGGGCAGCGCGCGGCAGGGACCGCGCACCTGTGCCTGGGAATTGCAGCATCCCCGCTCTCCTCCCCGGGACTGCCGAGGGGAGAGGGGCATGCTCCGATGGAGGGAGCCGAGCGGCAAGGGGACAAGAAAGAGAAGGAGGGACAAAGGGAAGGAAGAAGAGAGAGATGCTCACAAAAGAGATCTGCAGTCCCTGGTGCTCCAGTACTTAAAAAATACCAGGCGCAGGGATGGAGGGAAGGGCACACAGCCATCGGGGCAGCTGAGCCACAGCACCTCAGTTGTCCATCCAGCTCATGCCTCAAATAACAGCCAAAACTCGACTTCCAGGATGTGGGACAAGCATCTATGGTACTGCTCCAATTTTCCTAACCCATCCTAACCCATCCCAGCAAACCAGGTGCCACTGGATGCAGCACAAATAATGCACATCCCCACTCTGAATCTGTAGGAGCTTCTCTGGAGGCTGTGGAAATGTTTAGTCCCTGAAGCATGCTGCAGCATGGAGTTCCTGGCACACCACCCAGAGCTCCATCCTCCAGCTCGTCCCCATAAGTCTCATTTGATGCCCCCCCAATTCTTTGACTGGTAGAAGCAGCAACCACAGTCCCTGTCTACCCTCAGACACATGGTTCACCACCATACCCCTGCTCCACCAGCTCCTTTCCAGGCTGAAGCTGGACACAGGGCCAAACCCTTCCAGATCCCTTCCCTGAGCCTGCTCCTGGTGTGTGGCAGCCACTTGCAGGAAGGGGCACAGTCCAGTGAGTTTCCTGTGCCAACACAAACCCTCTCCACCCATAAGTTGGCATGGGAACTTGCCCTGATCTGTCTTTGCAGACGCCCAAGAGCTTTTCTGACTGGAACAAAGACCTCATCTCTCAAACTGGTGTCCTTTCTTTGCTGCTGACCTCCAAGTGCTCCAGTGCTGACTGGGAGGCTGCCAGGGAGCTGCAACGCTCCCATGGAAATTGGCTGCCCTCAACCTTTCCCAGATGGCTGTAGGACATGGCATGGAGCAATGGGCTCAAGAGAGGCACTGAAGTTCTTCTCCAGTCAGTGTTGTTGTGATGAACCTCCTGCCTTCAACTCGTCCTGCAACTGAGGATTCCCGTAGTCTCTTACAAGCTGGTCCTACCCTCCACGGGTGGGATTTCGTTGGGGGTGCCCTGCACACCCAGCACCAACCCCAGAACAACTCTTCCAGGCTCCTACATCCACCAGTTGCTTCCTTCCAGGCCACTCATTTCCCAGGGCTCAGCGCCACTCCAGTCTGTGTGGCCCTGGCGCTGCTCTTTGTCACCCAGAGATGCGTTCCCTGGTGACTATGCCGGGACAGGATGGTGTGGAGCAGAAGGACGGCCCTTTGACGGGATCTCACGCCAGCCCCACAAACCTTCCTGCTCCTGCCGTTACCCGGACTCTGCCTATCCGGAAATTCCCGGGGGGTTTCATCCCGTTTTCCCCAGCGCCGCGGCTGGAGCGGCCGGGCAGCGCCGCGGGAGGGGAGCGGCTGGGGCGGGAGCCACCGATCAATGCAAACCACTTTCCCTTCAGTACACGCTTCTGCCGCAGGGGCTGCTCGGCTATTAGCGGCTATCGGGCCCCTTTTCGTTTTCATAGCCCGGAGTTGTGTGATTTGAGCTTTTAAGCGTTTATCGGGGCTGGGATAAAGGCAATTGGCCATGGCAAAGCAGCAGGCACTCGGCAAGAGGAGGCAAGCGTGGCTGGTGGGGCTGCGAGCTCTGCACCTCCCCAGCCTCACCCTGTACAGCCGCTGTGTGAGAGACTGTGGGAGGCCATCCCACCCCACCACCTCTGCCTCTGGGTCCCCATGTCACCGGCTTTGAAACTATTCCCACCTCGAGCTGTGCCTTCCTCCAGCTCGAACACAATTGTTGCACCAAAATCTCTTCCCAAAACCACGGCTTCAGAAGAGCTGGGGTTTCCTGTCTCCTCCAAACAGTCAACCTTCCCATGGCTGCCCGAACACCGTGCCCAAGGCCAGAGGCTGTGGCCCACGTCCTGCAGCTCAGCGTGGCTCTGCTGCTCGGAGGGTTCTTCATCGCCAATTCTGCGTCTCCATATGTGGGCTCACCAAACCATGTGCTTCACATCCCAGGGGCAAGACAAATTCAGAGTCATGGTCTACAAATCTGACAGCATTTGGATTCGCAGCCTTTGGGTTTCCAGCGTCTGGAGGGATCTGGGGTTTCTGGTTGGGGAAGCCTGGCTCTTTTCACAGGTGGGTTTTGGTGGGACCTGACTCCAGCCCAGACATGGGGTGCATCCATCTTTGTGAGCATTGCTGCCTTTAGATGTGCAGGTTGTCCGGCATCTACTGCCTGGTCTGGGGGTGTCCTTCAGCCAGATGATGAACATACTCCCTGTGGTCACAGCACCTCCACATATAAAGTTTTCCCTCATTTTGGGTCAAACCTTCTCCCATTTGTGCACTTGCTTGAGAAGTGTTGCTATGTCTCTGACCTCTCCTCTAGCCTCTACCCACAAAAAGTTGGCCTGAAGGCTCCCTGTGGCAACCCCAACATCCCGTGAAAAGCATTCAACCAAGTGGCAATGGGCTGGAGTCATCATTGTCTGCCTGTGACACTCACAGCACAACTTACAGACTCCTTGAGAGATGAGATCAGGCCGTCACAGCCTCCAGGCTACTCTCCAGAGACGTGAGGGTCCAACACCGCAAACGGCTTTCCTCCCACAGCCTTTCCTGCTACAAACCCTTCGGGGGAAGAGGCAGGTCCTGGTGAGGAGATATAAGACTGT
The DNA here is from genome assembly GCA_013397295.1 of Polioptila caerulea. Lineage (NCBI taxonomy): Eukaryota > Metazoa > Chordata > Aves > Passeriformes > Certhiidae > Polioptila > Polioptila caerulea. Next base: position 108,859 of record VYXF01007931.1, on the reverse strand, counting down.
CTCTCCACATTATATCAACCACCCGCAAAGCTTCTGCCGTGGCCCCACTGTGGGAGCCTCCTACATCTTCCTCCACCTCCACTCTACCTGCTAATGGAGCCTCAGGAGACCACAGGCTCCCAGCCATGGAGTCAGCAGCTCATTGGCAAAATGAGCTCCAAATTTGTGATGACATCGTCAGTGTCTGAAAGAAAATGTGCAGCTGGACAGAGGGGAAGGTGTCTGTACAACTCAGGAGGATCAACACAGAGATGTGCAGAGGAGGTGGTGTCCAGACTGGCATGGGAAGATAATGGACAGCTGAAGAGAACTTGGAGGGCTTAAGAAGTGTGTGCAGCTGGAAAAGGAATGTAGATCCAGCCATCCTTTGTGCTAAAGTCTGTGTCAGGCCTGTAATGTTCAGGGCTTTCCTGTTTCCAGAAAAAAAATCTATATCTTCTTCCAGTTCCCATGACCTCTGAAATTCCTTTCCCCACTTACAAGTTTCTCCTTGTCCTGCTGGTGTGAGAGCTGAGGATGGATCCTACTGCCTGTGACCACCTGCACTGGGGGGGTTCCCTTTCAGCCTCCCAGCTGGAGGACCTCTGGGGATGGTGGCAATCTCCAGAAGCTCTTTCTGGTCACTAGAACCAGTCCCCTCTGTCTGCTGTGGCACACCAGCAGCAGTCCAAGACAGGCAATGTGAGGCTCATCTCTGCCCTGATTACCAAAATCCACTTCTCCTGCCCACTACAGACCAAACCACTTGAGTGTCCTCAGTGTGGACACAGAGGTTAGCTCCTCTCTCTGCCCACATGAGCACAGATCCCCAGTATGGGTATGGACAAGATTCCACCTCCTCTGCCACCTCCCCTGCAAAGCAATGAGCTCTGTCACACACTGAGGAGCATTTAGTCACCCCTTGACCAACCCAAAGGCTCCTGGAGACTCTCCAAACTTCTACAGCCCAGTTCCTCATCCTAGAAATGTTCTCCTCCTCTTTACATTTATCCTTGGACAGTTCACATTCCATAAATGCCCTGAGGATGAGAATGATAAGAAAGGAAGGAGATCTCCTCCGCTTTGCTTTTCCTGGCTTGGAAGAGCCCAGCTCTTTTTGTGTTTCCTAAGAAACTCCAAAGATGGCCAAAGGTTCCCATATTGATACAACCTTGCTCGCACCCCAGCTCTCTCCCACCTGCTGTTCTTGTATTTGCTGCTCGGGTGTCCTGCTCCACCAAATCACTCCCCATCTTCAGCAGAAGATGCACCTTCTTGCAGTTCAAATCCCCCCCGATATCCTCTGGGGACAGGCAGGGGGAGTCTTCCCCCCTCCTCTGCCTGCCCCTCCTGCCTTGCAGCCCAGCCCTCTCCTGCTCCTGGGTGTGTCCATTGCTGTGTCCTCACCCATCCTTTGCTACAAGAGAGAAGCTTCACTCAAAGACATCCCAAGTATTTCCCTCGCCCTTCTCTGTCTCCATTCCTCCTGCTATCTTCAGAGCCTTTCCCATCCTCTTCTCTCTTGGTCCAGCTCCTGGCAGGCAGTATTCTGGCTCTGCTTGTGTCTTGGATGTGGCTCCTTTCCTGCAAAGCTGCCTTTTAGCCCATTTCATGCCCTGCTGCAAGGGATTACTGCATCCCAAATGCAGGACTTTGCCGTTCCCTTCCTCCAGCTGGAAGCTGCTCCTTGCACAGCCCATTGAGCCTGGCAGTCCAGCCAGTTTCTGACCAATCTTGCCTTTATATTTCCAGTTCGGCCATGAGGACACTGCAGGAGACCATGTCAGGGGTCATGCTATGGTCACTTAAGCAGGATCCCTTTCTCTCCTTCCCCTGTTCCAGCAGCCAGTCCTCTCCTCACGGTGAGCAGTTGTGCTGCTCTTGCAAGATTTGCCCCCAGTAAATTCACCCTGGCACCTTCCTGCCATCCTTGAAGATAGAAAGAACTTCAAGGAGGGCTCACAAGATTCTGTCTGACTCACTCTGGGTGCTCCCTGATGGGTCTGAGCTGTGTGTGCTGCAGGGCCAGGGGCTGCTGTGTCCCTGCAGGGACCTCTGCACATCTCAGGAGAGACTGGGATGGAGCCAGCACTACTCACAGCTGCCCCTCTTGGGTTTTCTCACCGGGGTCAGTGTCCCCAGGGCCTTGCAAAGCAGAGCATTGCTGGTGGCAGCCACCCAGCCCTCCCTTGAGATCACCCCTAAGGACACAGACCTGTCCTAAGGACAGGTCAGACCTGACCTAAGGACACAGACCTGCCAGCAGACACACTCAGTCATTGCCTCCCTCCTGATGGACTCTCCTGCCAGCTCAGGTGAGCAGGGGAGGGCAGGAAGGGGCACCACAGGTCACAAGGAACCGACCTTGCCCCATGCACAGTACACCCCTTCATTTTCTTGGCTGGGATCTTGTTCTCCCAGGCTACTCTCCAAAGATCTTCCCTCCCCTAAGGTACAGGACAGGTCTCTTTTTAGCCAAAGCACAGCCAAGATGGGGCCATGATTTCAGCCCCTCCTAGAAAAAGGGGGCTGTTGCAATGCTGGGGCCCCACCCAGGGGGACATGGGCTTATCCCTGCTCCTGCCTGCCAGCTCCCAGCACTGCCTCCAGCCAGCAGTCTTGGGATGGAGCCATTTAAATCATGACAAGGTCTAAATCAGCCACCAAGGAACTGCCACCTACAAAGGACTCGGTACCTTTGAGGTTAAAGCCAGTAAAATAAACTGGGGAGGGGGATATGCTGATACAGCAACCACACCGGTGCAGTTTTGTGACCGCATCCATGAAATCCATCCCACTGGAAAACCCATTTCAAAATGGTCCTGAGTAGGAGCATCCCCTGCTTCTCCCTCCCCATCCTTAGAGGGGCACAAACAATTCTACCTGCAAAATAAAAACCTAAAGGAGAAATGGTCCAACGCTGTTTGGGAGAGCTCGGGAACATCAGGGAAATTGCAGAGCAGAAAAGCTGGTTGGGATGGACTCCAGGGAATGTGGAGGAGCTCTGCCAGGTACAGAAGAGCCTGTGGAAGGCTCTGCCTTCTCACAGGGATGGGACACCCATAAACCCTTCAGGGAAGGAACTCAAATTGTTCCTGGGCAATACTCTGCTCCCAGCAGAGAGGAGGGACGAGGCTGTTCCGCAGGGACACGGAGCGCATCAGGCAGCACATCACACCCTCAGCACATCACACCTCTTTGCAGCCTCTTCTCAGGCAGATTTCTCTCCACAATACGTTTTTATTTATGTTATTATTATTATTAATGTATTTCTTTTTGGGCAGGAACCTCTGCAGTGCTGTGAGCTGACCCGTGGGCAGCCGGCACCTCTCTGCTTTCTGCCTGGTACTTGGTGGTGGGGTTTGGTTGGGCTTCTAATGCAGATCAAGGGTCGTGCTGCCTGCTGGGATCCTCCCTGCGTTTCCAGCTCCATTGCACCCCAAAAATGGGCTGAGCTGCTCGGCCGCTGGCCCTGCGCCCTGGGCAGTGCTTGAGCTGCAGCGTGGCCGGGAGCCGAGGGATGTTGCTGTCCCTGGAGGCAGGGACACCGAGCGGGCAGGTAGCACTTGGCCACCAAATTGCCCAGCGAGGTCTGTACTGGCCAAGGGATGACCAGGAGGACTAACAAGGGCCCGAGGCAAAGCCACCGGGAGGAGGCAGGGCTGTGACGAGCTGGTGCAGGAAGCGGGGACGCAGCTCGTTAACCCGTGCTGTGCCGCAAGACACATTCCGCCGCATTCCTGCGGGTCCCGGGTGCCCGCACGGCGCCGGGAGCAGCCGCTGTGCCAATCCCCGGGATGCCTGGGCAGGAAGGGGGTCTGTCTGCATCCCCCTGCCAACCCGGGGTCCCCCCACTGCCTCTGGGTGGGGCAGCGCTGTGAAATTCCTTGGGATCTCCAGTAAAAAGTGAGAAGACCTAAGGGAATGAGGGGTGACACATCCACAACCTCCTGTCCTGCATTTTCACAGAGGAGAACCCAAATCCTTGCCATGGAGGAGGACTGAGAGCAGGGCAGCAGCATCCAGTGGGTGCCAGAAATTTCTCCGTACCAGTCCCAGGATTTGCCACCACCCTGATGCACAGCTGGGCCTCACTGCCCTGATTTCCTTCCCTTTTTCCAAGAAGCCCCTGACTGCTGTGAACTGTTCCTTGTTATGTGACCTTTTGATGTAATTGCCAAATTCCAACAAACATGCATTCCCTGGCGTGAGGAACTATATTCCTAGTTGACACCATTAAGCATCTCAGCAACTCACCTCCTCTGGCAATTCAACAGCTCAGTTTAGTTTTCACTTCCTTTAAGGAGGATTTAGAGGGGGAAAAAAGTATGGATAACAAGGATAATACTGTCTTACTGTTAAATTTTCCCCTTCCCCTTGTTTGTATTTTTTCACAATTGCAATACTCATCACATCTCCAGACCTGCAGAAAACCATCGATCTTTTTGATTATTACCCAAACGTGGAGAGGTAAATACATTAAAATTAACCTGCCCTCTGTGTCCTCCCAGGCTGGTTCCCTATTCCCGAAGTATCCTTTCATTTTTTAGTGGGGAAACCAATCAGACCTCTGCAACCACCACACGGTCACGGGGAAAGCATCCAAAATCCTCTACAAACTTTCTATTGTCAGGGACTCGCGTGAGCAGATCCCCAGTGAAGGCAGGCGGACGTGTCATTAGGAGAGCAACCCAAGCAGAAAGGCCCCATATGACCTCCCCGGGGCCGAGTGCCTTTAATAATCAGGAGTTACACGGCTTGCGAAGAGACCGGAGAGCGGGACCAAGGAGCGTCACTTGGGAACAGCGGCTCCCTGCTCCCAGCGGGTTTGCACATCCCCGCTCCGGGTACCGGCTCCTGCTCCCGGCAGAGCCCCTGCCTGTGGCACTGGGCTTCCCTGGGCACCGCCAGATGCCTGGAAATTTATTTGGGAGAGCGCAAAACTGCCAGGAGCGGGCAGCTTTTAACAGGGGGTTGTTTTCCGCTCCAGGTCCTTGGTGGGTTTTGCTCCCTGCCCAGACCCCCCTCTGCTGCCTCCAGCACCATCCATCCCCCGCCCACCCCATCCCTCCCCA